>JAJPUD010003727.1:72749-90020 GCA_023553655.1 Myrmecobius fasciatus
ATGAATGATATGGAATATTATTGCTCTGTAAGAAACAACCAGCAGGACGATTTCAGAGAGGCCTGGAGAGACTTGCATGAACTGATGCTGAGTGAGGTGAGCAGAACCAGGAGATCATTATACACAGCAACAACAATACTATATGATGATCAATTCTGAAGGACATGGTTCTCTTCAACAATGAGATATTTCAAACCAGTTCCAATTGTTCAGTGATGAAGAAAGTTATATACACCCAGGGAGAGGCCTGTGAGGCCTGTGGGATCTGAGTCTGGACTACAACATAGCATTTTCACATTCTCTATTGTTGTTTGCTTGCATTATGTTTTCCTTCTCAGGTTTTTTTTTTTTTTTTTCTTTCCTGTACACCAAGATAATTGTATAAATATGTATACACATATTCAATCTGTCAAATATTTTAACATAATTAACATGTATTAGGCTTCCTGCCATCTAGGGGAGGGGTGGGGGAAAGGAGGGAAAAATTTGTAACAGAAAGCTTTGCAAGGGTCAGTGTTGAAAAATTACCTATGCATATGTTTTGTAAATAAAAAGCTTTAATAGAAAAATATATTTTAGCCTTTTAAAATCTTGAAGATAGCCATCTCCCCACATTCCTCAAAGTTGTCATTATTCTGACTAAACATCTTCAATGTAGCTTCAATCAATCCTCATATGATATAGATTCAAGATGCTTATCAACATCATTCTTAACTTATGGCATCAAATACCTAACCTAATATTTCAGATGCAGTATGGCTAGGGTTGAGTGCATTTTCTTATTCCTGGAAACTACCTTTTTAATATTACTCATCAATTACATTTAACAGTTCATCCCTAAAGAAACAATTCATCTGAAGCAGGCAAGCAAACTTCATAAAGGATAAATTGGTACCCACTTAAGATTTGTTTACTTGTCATGGGTATCAACTCACTGTTAGCCATTTTTGTCCCATAATTTCTAGGGCAAAATTCATATTCATTGTCAGGGAAAGACTGAAGCAGAATAAAATCTAAGCAGCCCTTCTTTTTCTCTGTTGCTAGTTATGACCATCCCATGTGTCCCAAACCACTGTCCTATTGCTTGTTTGATGGTTCCCTTTCCTCCATATTTTAAATTTTTTTTTTGTCTTTAGTTGTTCTTACCAGCTTATTCTGAGTTTTAAAATTCCTGGGTTTATTTTGATAGGTTGGGTTGTGTTCTACTCATACATTCATCCTGTTTCCTGATGTTTCTTTCTTTCTTTTTTTTTTTTTTAGTGTATATATTGCGTTTAAGGTGGTGAATCATAGTAAATTTAAGAGTTAGAAAAAGTCGTTTGAATCCTGCTTCAGACACATTCTAACCCTAAATAAAACATTTAGCTTCGCTGTACCTCAGTTTTCTCATTTGTTTTATGAGGCAATAGCTGCATTTATTTCACAAGATCATCGTGAAGATAAAATGAGATAATGTATATAAAGTACTTTATAAACTTTAAGGAGTTACACAAATGTTACCTATTATTAAAACTTGTTTGGGGAGTTATTTTTTAGAAAATTTTCATTTTATTCCTTAGAATTCTTTCCATTTTTATTTTTGTAGTTTAAACTTTAGAGTTTCTCATTACCATTACCACTGAGCTGATTTCCCCAAGAGAATCTTAGATTATGGCATACCGTCTAGTCTTTTCCTGAGCCTCTCTGAAATTTGCTCTCTCCAAATTGGGAATACCTGTCATACTATGTCTGCTTTTCCTATTTATCACAAACTCTACAGACTAGTTACTTGTTGCCTATGCTCCTTTCATTTCCATCCCAGCAATAGTCAGGGGCATAACAGAATTTCCCTTTTTTGGTTTCTCCATCTGTTAAAGGATGTAATTATCATTGATACAAATCAATTTTTTTGTTGTTCTCCTTTTGGCAAAGAGTAAAGGAGAGAGGCAGACAGAGATTTGCAGTAAATCAAGTGATCTTTCTGTCTCTCAAGTTTTCTCACACATATAAAGTTTTATAAATTATCCTTTACATCCTTCTAGCTCTAAAATTCTGATTCTGTCAAAGATGCAGTATCCTCCTACAGTTGAATTAAACATACATATACTACTTAATTCCAGAAACATTACTTTAGTTAAGTTTTAGACTTTTATATCTTTGATACTTCCAGTTCACTTCTTTCTTTTTTATTCTTCAGAAAATACTAGTATGTTAAAATGGACTGCAGAATACCATTGCCTTCAATGAAATGAGTAACTTTATAAGTACAATTAGAATCTCATGAGGACACAGCAGGGGGCAAGAGGTGAGCTTTCAATATGTCTCTTAAAAAAAAAAAAAGAACACAAAGGGGAAAAAAACAATTGAGATGTTTGTAGCAGGAAGAATAAACCCAGAGACAAGTAAGCAAAGTGTTGATTGTTGCTTTGCCAACCAGGGGCCTGTGAGAAATAGAAACACTTTTTTGGATGCTGTGTGTGTGTGTGTGTGTGTGTGTGTGTGTGTGTGTGTATGGGTGAATAGTCTCCTCAAAAAATAGATAAATAATGCCTTCTTGATTACTAACACAACAGTAGGCTGACAAATTAGCAAGTAGGGAATGACAGATCTAAGTAGATATAAAAGCAGTTATTAATAGGAAGAAGTGGGAATCAGTGTAAGAATCACCAGTTCCTACAGCAATTTACAAGAGAACTTCACAGGAAGAAAACTCAAAAGATTCAAGTTCATCTGGTATTAAAGATTATAGACATGGGTTCTATCATATTTGTTAATAGCACGAATTTAGGGATGGATTTGAAAGCACAAGTAACTCTTCTTCCCAGTTAGCAAGTCTTGAGATCTATATTTAAACAGCACACAATAAAATGCTTGATTAACTTAGCTCTACTAAATAATTGGAGACAGAATTAGAATATTTCATAAGGACTATCAAACACATAGAATTTAAGGGAAATTTCTAGATCAATGTAAATATGAAAATCATTTCTAGAAATTGATGTTATACTATTTAAAAGAAACCCTGAAATGCATGTGCTAACCAAATGTTATGAAATTTTTTAATTGAACCTGGTTGGGACAACCATTTAAAAAAAAAAAAAATCAATTAAGTTTTTCCAAACCCAGAGATAGATAAACAAACACAGAGAGAGAAAAAGAGAGGGAGAAACTGAAACAAAGACAAAGATAGAGGCAGGGCAAAGAAACAAAGGTAGGAATAAAAAGATAGAAACTGACAAAGCCAGAGAGAAAAGCTATGCTTGGGTCCTCTTGCCAAGTGGAAGCACATTTCCCTCCAGAATTCAGCTGTCACTTTGTCTGTCAGAAAGCAGATTAAGGAAGCACCAAATTGCTGAGCCAAAAACCTATTTGCCTTTGTGTCCTTTCTGCTACTTCCAGTTCAATCAGATCATATGTTGTAAGTGTTTTTATCTTGTTTCCCAGAAGACCTTGAATTTTGGAGGCATAATTTTATCTTCTATATAAAACTCTGTATCAGATCCAAGGATCAGAGTTAGGTAGAGAGGTAAATAATCCTTTATAAGAGAAAAGTCTATGTTTAATCAAGGACATTCTGTCCTTTTCTTAATTAATCAGTTAATTGTCCTTCATTTTCAAAAAGAAGCAATGACATCATAGGGTGATATCTTGACTTTTGAATGAATTGCATTTAAGTGAAACAGTTGCCCAGTCATCAGCTTCATATTCTCTTTGAGAAACAGCAAAGTAGCAAGAAAAAACTCAAGACAACCACTAGTGGCCCAATATACAGCAGATGATGGTGTAGTCTTCAATATATGACCAAACTCTGGTCCACAGTATCTCCATACAACTTGTTTCAGCTATCCTCATGAAATTGTTCTCATCTGTACATTCTGACTAATGAAATCTTTACATGCTTGGAATAGACATCACCTTAACTTAACAGGTTTGAGGTTTGAGACTTGTCAGTTAGCCTGTGTCTTAAGAATTTTACTGCATTTGGCCACTGTGCATGCTAGTTTCTTGGAGCTGTAGGTGAGAGTAGGGTGACAGGTGGATTCTAAAGGTAAATGAGCAGCCCTGAAAAGAACTCAGCAAACCTTCACACCAGAGGGGCTATTCTTTTCTGAACACCCAATATATCCCAATCCATCAATAAATATTTATTAGACACAATGCCAGGCATTGTGCTAGGAATACAAGTACAAAAAAGGAGATTTTGTACTACAAAACTGCTTCAATCCTTAGGAGTAACTACTGAATCCCCCTTTTTCTGTTTAAACCAACCCCTCATTTTACTGCTGAGGAAACTGGGTATTTGTCCTTTTCTAAAGAACAGTTCAATTTTCAATAAATTACAATCTTATTAACAAGAGACAAATTAAAACCACTCACTGACTGAATACCTAGTTCCTTAGCCTAAGACCTGTTTTGATAAATGTTAAGACTAAGTAGTTTTACCTGAATCTGATCTACAATTCTTTCTATAATAACCCCCAGTATCCATATAATCTGTATGCTGAGACCTCCAATGAGGGTGAACTCTCTATATCTCAAAGCAATCATTTCTTCTAACGAACAGCTCTAATTTTTAGGACATGTTCCCCCTACATTATACCAAATTCTGTACTTAAAGTGAAAATGTGCTTTGTATATTCATCTTGAACCTGAGAGAAATGATTATTAATAATCAGTGACCTGGGAAGATTCAGATTTCACCACTTACTTAATCCTCATTTCAAGACCTGAGTCTCTGAAGGTTGAACTAAATTTTTCCTCTATGAAAACCTGCCCAAGTAGGACAGCCTTTGTGTTCTGCTTATCCTTGGGTGGGACATAAATTGCTTGAATAGATTATTCAAGGCTGGGTGGAATTAAAAGTGGATGGCATAATCCAAATTCAAATTTAGCCCCTCATTGTAATGTACACTCTCTCATTAATTGTTAACTAAACTGAATTGATTGCCATCCTTTTAAACAGCCTTCTTCAAAAGAACATATAAGTTTTGAATCCTATGGCCACAATTGTCTTTAAAAGTCTAGGTGAAAGATCCAAATAACAATCCTTTTAATTAAAATGCTGGCATTGTTAATGAAATGATTAAGTTATCTAGAAATTTTGTCTCCTGAATCATTTTAAACACCATAAACCAAAAATATTGTTTCATGTGTCATCTAGTCTAAGCTGTACTTTAACTATAATTCCTTCTTCAATATCCAGAATACTAAATCAAGAAGGCAAATTTCTGAAGGTTATAATGAAGAATTTCATCAATTCCAAGCATCTCTTTGCCAGTATACCATGGCAATTATCTCTCCCTCCACCTTCCACTGCAGAAGATACATGTGTAACACTTAGTTTAAGGTAGAAAGACAGATAAGTGGGTTGGAGAGACAGATTAATATATTAGATAGATGATAGATAATTAGAGACAGTTTCCATTGGTACTATGTAATGATATTTATCCATTATTATCCAATCCCTGTGGAGAAGCAACCTTGGCAACTGTTCCTCTAAATTCCACAATATCTGCTGAAGACCCAGAAAAGAAAGTTCTTGCCACCAAAGTCCTTGGCATTGTCAAGTAGTCCCACATAAGAAACTATTAAAGATTTTTATCAGTGAAAGTAACATAAAAGAAAAGACATTATTACCTGCTTCACTGCTGCACCTTAAGGACTAGGATGTCCTATTGCAGAGAAAACTTTCCCTATGTGCTATTTACCTTTTCTAATTGTATCTTCAATATTTAGCACAGTGGTTTCCATGGTAAACACTTAGGCTTCATTTATCCATTATGTAGAATTACAAATTACATTTATGCATACATATATTTACATTTTAAATGCCTAGGATTTCATTCATATAGGGAACTCCCCATGAGTAAACTCCCTATGAGTATCAATACAAATCAGCACCAATCCTAGAGTTTATAGTTTTAGAGTTTCCTGAGGTTAAATGTCTTGCCCAATGCCAAATTATCAATATTTTCTAAAGCCAGGATTTGAATATCTGTAATTCTGATACGAAGTTTAGCTCTCTAAGTTGTATCACACAGTTGCTTCTGCCCCTCATATTAATTTGTCATTGTTTAATTGTTTTTTCAATTCATTCCCAATTCTTTGTGACCTCATTGGGATTTTTCTTGGCAAAGATACTAGTTAGCTATTTCCTTCTCCAGATCATTTTACAAATGAGGAAAGTGAGGCAAATAGGGTAAAATGATTTGCCTTGGGTCACACAGCTATTAAGTATCTGAGACAAGATTTTAAATCCGGCCCCAGGGCCTTATCCACTTTGCCATCCAATTTCCTCCTCTTATTAATAACTTGTCACAAATGAAACCAAAAGAATAGAAAGTACAACAAAATGTAAGAAGCTTATCTCTTCACTGGAGCAAGTAAAGAATTTAGTAGTTTTATTTTCATCTTACGGCTCAAAATGACAAGAAATAATTTTATAGAACATTTGGTCATTTTACTTTACAGAGCCCACAAAGGGTATTATGAAACTATTGGAAGGATAATTATGTTTTTATGGATGAACATCTGCTGCAGAAAATGAATTAAAGAAATTCTATCAAGTCTTGTGTAGTGCAATGGGAGAAAAAATGGCTTTGAAATGCCCTGAGTTCAGATCTTGGCTCTGTTACTTTCAATTAGTGTGACCTTAGAATAGTCATTCTGATAATTTAATTCTCTTAATTCCTTCATTTTTTAAATTAAGGAGTAGACTAAATGAGGACTGAGATTGTTTTGGTTTTTGTCTTTTTTCTCACTGGTGGCTAGGACAGCATCATGCAAATTTAATAGCTGGCCCAAATTATTGTTGAATTGAACTGAAAGGGGTGTTAAAGAACTAACAGTGATTCTTATAAACAAAGGTGTGGTAAAAGAAATATTTCAAGCCTTCTCTACAAGATGATTTACTCTGGTTTTTCTTTAAAAGGAATAGAGACATTTTTTGAGACTTTGGGGAATACTCTGATTATGGCAGCTATGTGGCACAGTAAAGGCTCCCATTCTGGAGTCATTATAACTGAGGTTAAAATTTGGTTTCAGATACTTTCTGGTTGTATGACATTGGGCAAATTACTTCTGTTTGCTACTGGAAAAGAAAATAGGAAAGCACTTTACTATCTTTGCCAAGAAAACCCCAAAGAGACAGAAAATGTCATCTGCATCCAGCTTCAGAACTATGGATACTAAATGTGGATCGAAGCATATTTTCACCTTTATTTTTGTTTGCTTTTTCTTTCTCAATTTTTTTCCCCTTTTGTTCTGATTTTTCTTTCACAACATGACATATATGGAAATATATTTAGAAAGATTGTACATGTTTAACCTATATTGGATTGCTTATTATCTTGGGGAAGGGAGAGATGAGGAAAGAAGGGAGAAAAGAAATTGAATCACAAAATCTCACTGTTAAATAAATGTTAAAAACTATCTTTACATGTATTTGGAATACTATTTTTTAATTAATCCTTTTTATTTTCAAAACATGTGTTCTCCTTCTTCCCTCACCTCCTCCCCTAGATGGCAAGTAATCCAATATATGTTAAACATGGTAAAAAAAAATATGTTAAATCCAGTATATGCATACATATTTATACAATTATCTTGCTATACAAAAATCAAAACAAAAAAATGAGAAAGAAAATAAAATGCAAGGAAACAACAACAAAAAATGAAAATGCTATGTTGTGAACCACACTCAGTCCCCACAGTTCTCTCTTTAGGTTTAGATGGCTCTCTTCATCACAAGATCATTGTAACTGGCCTGAATCATCTCATTGTTGAAAAGAGCCACATCCATCAGAATTGATCATCATATAATATTATTGTTGCTGTGTACAATGATCTCCTGGTTCTGCTCATTTCACATCATCAGTTCATGTAAAGTCTCTTCAGGCCTCTCTGAAATTATCCTGCTGATCATTTCTTATATAACAATAATATTCCATAAAATTCACATACCATAATTTATTCAGCCATTCTCTAACTGATGGGCATCCATTCAGTTTCCAGCTACTACAAAAAGGGCTGCCACAAATATTTTTGCACATATGGGTCCCTTTCCCTCTTTAAGATGTCTTTGGGATATAAGCCTGTAGAAACACTGCGGGATCAAAGGGTATGCAGTTTGATAGCCCTTTGGGCATAGTTCCAAATTGCTCTCCAGAATGATTGAATCAGTTCACAATTCTACCAACAATGTATTAGTGTCCCAATTTCCTCACAACCCCTTCAACATTCGTTATTATCTTTTCCTGTCATTTTAGCCAGTCTGAGAGGTGTATAGTGGTACCTCAGAGTTGTCTTAATTTGTGTTTCTCTGCTCAATAATGACAAAATTCCTTTCATGACACAATTATGCTTTTGATACCTAAACTAGTGAGAGCTGCTCTGAGTAAGCATATTCCTCTTTACATTAACTATTAAATAATCTATAACTGTTGATATTAAACCTAAACTACCAGAGGATTGACCCTAGTTAGTTTCAGTTCAAAATGAAATGAGCTCAGATTCTCCTGCCTTCAGGGCCACTGCTCTATTTTCTTTTCCTTTCCTATATGTCCTTTCAAAACAAAATGATAAACCCAAGTAAAATTTATTCCCTTTGACAGGCCCTGTAATAAATCAAGGTACTAACAACTCTTATTAAATGCAGCAGGTAGTAATTAAGTAACAATGAAAATAGTGAATCAGAAAAGTGAACATGGCCACATTGAAAAATATTATTTTGTGGATTTATTTTTTGAATATTTATGAACTAGTATGACTGTAAAAAGATCTTAAAGAATTCAACTCTTTTCAGAGATGAAGAAGCTTGGGCTCAGGAAAAAAGAAATGCAGAATCTGAAGCATATGGATTTCAGGAAAATTCTTTTATTTTAAAATGGTTATCTGAGATCAGGCCTCTCCAAACATAAACTCCAAAAACAGATAGGAACTAAAAAATTGAACAAAAATATATAACTGTAAGTCTGACAAGGAAGAAGTCATATGATATGAATTTTTACTTTTGTTCTTTTCTTTTCAGACTAAAGTGTCATTTTTTGAATACATACAATTTTTATATCCTATGCACAACTAAATAGGAAGAAGAGAGCAGACTGAATTGTTTTTTGGAAAATTGTGATGTTTTCAGTGACCCTAAACTGTTTCCTCACCACATCTATATCTATATATTTAGAAATATAGATATAAACACCCCTAGATTCTCAGAATTGACAGAAGTCTTAGAATCTAGTCTGTATTTGCATAAGTATCCATTCTACTTTACAATACATGTTATCAGTGAAAACTGATTTGACTAGTATGGTCCCTACCCCCCAGAATTCTTGTCTACCAAGGCTATACTGGGATTAAGCATTAATCACACCCCAGCCTCTTGATTGAATAGCATAATTATAAGTTTCTTATGTCCATGCCTCTCATTGTTCATATCTCATTTTATTGATCTTGGCTATACTGTCTTACCCTTTGAATGACAGAATAGCTATTGGTCTTATTGATGGGTTCAGATTAGCAACTCCTAATTCAAAAGACAAGATAAAAGGCATATTTGACTAATTCACAAGGACATTCTCTTTGTCATAAGGTACCTTTATTTAAGAGAAGAGGCTAAAGACAAAATGAAAAAGTAAGATAGGCACCAGGAGTGGTAAATATGAAATAGATTCAGGAGAGCAATAGAGTTGACAAGGAAAGTGGTTTGGAAGAAGCTATTAAAGCAATATGCCATGAGGTATGAGTACGACATTGACTGACAGGCTAAATCTATAGAGGAGTTTAGCAGTTAGTTATAATAAGCAAAAAGATGCTATTAAAGGGAAGAGGCCATACAAAAGTCTTGAGAGAGTAACTCATAGCAAATTTAATTCTGAAAAGGATTCAGCAAAAATCTTCATAATAAACACATCTTTTATAAGGGAGATATAACCTTTGGGGTTTCTCAGGGGACGTGAGGAAGTACCAGGGAAGAATTGGGGATATAAAGAATGTATATAGAAATATTGTGACTGTTTTAAAGATATTCTGGGAAAACTTGTTTCTCATCAGGCCTTAGCAAAACAATCTGGGGTGTTTCCATTATAAGTATCTTAGACGTATCTTAAAGATGCTATTCGAGGCTGGTATAGCTCTGCTTTAACTATGGTAATAAGACAGTCTGGGAAACTAAATTCCAAGGATGAGAGTTTTAGCATTTCCTGAAAAAGGGAGAAAGTAAGCTGACTTCAGGATTCACTGTGAGCTCTTAGTCTAAGACTCTATGTTAAGTTTGAGCCCAGAGGGGCTCTGGGCTTCCTACTAGAGTGCAAAAGCTATTGCATGATTCTACATCTGGAAACCACATCCAGATGTTCTGTCCTATGAAAGAGGCTGGAAAGAATCAGTCATTACTTACCTAAGTTGTTTCTTGTTAGCATCTGTACTCTTTCCTTTATGAATATAGAAATAACAAAGTTTTGTTACTGTCTTTGAGTGGCTCTGCTGCCCTTTATCTGAACTCTCTTACAATGTAATAATTATAAGTTTTAATTTAGTCCTTGTTTGAACACCTTCTATACCTGCCAAAGCGGCCCATTGTGCTTTTGTTGAGCTCTCATTCTTAGTAATTATTTCAATGTGAAATCTCCTTTTTTTTTTTTTTTTCCTGCAGCTTCTTTTCTTTGCTCCTAGTTATGGAACAAAATAAGACAAAATAATTCAGGTTAGCCTTAAAAAATAAAAGGCTTGGAGGATTATGGCAGTGTCATCAAGTTTTTGAAGGAAGGTCGTATGGAAGAAGGATTGGACATATCTTGCTTAGTTCTAAGGGCAGAACTTAATGCAGCATAAGGTCACATTAGCTTTCCTAGTGATATCACATTGACACCTCACCTTAAGATAAAAACCCAAGATCTTTTTAAAATGAATTATTGCCTAGCAATACTTTGTCCATCTTGCATTTCTGAAGGTGATGTTTTGAATCTTAGTATAAAACTCTGTTTCTCCCCACAGTTTAGATTTTCAAGTCTGAAATTTTTGTTTTTTGTGTACATAGAGGAGTATATGGTCACTGAAAGCTTGGTACAATGTTCCACTGTAATGCCATCTGCTCTCTTCTTACTGGTCAACCACAATATAAACATTTGATTGAGTCTAATGTCCTATTTCCTCATAGTCTTTTTTAGATTCTGATCCTTTATCCAGTGTATTAGATATTCTTTCCAGGTTTTTAATACCAATACTCTCCTGTTTATGCTGAATGGTCAAAAAAAATCTTAGAAAAATGCTATTTCAAAGGAACAAAGTTGTGAAAGTCTATAGGCAATGAAGTTGGACATTGAGCATAAATAACTGCACTATATTTCTGTGACTTGTGTATAAGAAGAGGCAGAAGGGATATTATTCAGGAAATGGTGATAAGAAAAAGAGATAGACTGGTCACATAGCAACAGGGATAATTCCAGGGCTGTACTATTATATATAATAGGAGTTCTTAAACTGAGATCCATGGATCCCTAATGGATCAACAGATTACTTTCAGTGGCATGACAGGGAGATATCTGATGTTGCATGGGGAAAAAGTGACATTATTTTCACTAACAAATATACCAGAAAAATTAAGGTTTAGAGAGGAAAGTTCCCCAGTGTTCTATATAGATTCTATGTGGAACCCAGGCCTCCTAAGTGCTTCCTAAATCAGATTAAAATGTAAATGTAAAATGTAATATAAAAACTTAAATATTTAACAAAATAAATACAAATGTATAATATATGGTTTTCTAAGTTAATATGAAGCCTATATATGAGGAGTATGAGGTTAGGTTTCCACAGATAACGTCTAAACAGGATGAAAGGAGGGATGAAATATCTTATTAAGATATCTCTAACCAATTACAGTGTGAGTTAAGGAATCAATTTTAAAAAGATCCTGACAAAAGAATCCTGGCCTAAATTGGCCTAAACTGACTAGTGTCAATGACAAGGCACAAGCCTTTTGACATATGGATTGGGCAAATAAAGAGGATTATAAATCTGTCCAATTATAACTCGGATTGTAAATCCAACCAATTGTAACTCAGATTGCAAAACTGACCAATTGTAACTCTGACCGTAAATCTGACCAATTATAACTAAATCTGAACTTTGAAAGGAAGGGTAAGTAAACAGACTAACATAAAGCTTCTCCTACGTTTGTATTTAATATGTCTCACCCAGGAGCACACCCACTTCTGATGAGAATTGCTGAATAAAGGATTTTTGTTGTAACACTGTTCCTGGACTAGTTTGCAACTGGGGAAGCAGTGGGAAGCAACAGCTTGGCTCGGGCTCAGTCCCCAGGCCTGCTGAGTTCCATGGGATCTTTTGATAACATGTGTGCCTTCGTGGTCCATTTCTATTTGAATTTCCCACTGCTGCTGTAATAAAGAATAAAATATACTTCTTAGAAAGGCCACATGATCAAAAGACCTGGATTTGTAGTTTGATTATTAATAGGTTCAAATCCTGCCTTTGTTATTGTACAATCTTAGTCAAGGCATTTAGCCTCTCTGAGAATCAATATCCTTATCTGTAACATGAAGGGATTGCACTGCATGACTTCTAAGATCCTTTCCAGTTCAAAATCTAAGGTTCTATTATTTAATCTTTAATTCTCTCACTTAGCATAGTACCTGGCAAACAACAGGCATTTATGAATTTTTTTAAATAAAGCATTCTGCTGACTTCAAATTTAGTGTTTTTCAATATGGTGATTCTCTCCATCAGGATATATCACAGGCCCCTTCATATCTTCTTATTCCTAATATTTTTGCTCACATCCTTTTCCACCAAAAAGAATGTATGTTTTGGAGCACCTTGGTATCTTAAGATCAGTTTATGAGCTGGAAGAAAACACAAAGGATAACTACTAAAACCTCCTAATATTATAGATATAGATTAAGGTGTAGGCAGATTGCGACTTGTCTTTCTTCAAAATATCTTCTACAATTTGAAGATGCCAATGCAGAATTTGGGTTTATTTATCTATATCATCCCGTGGTAAAATGATGGACAGATATCTTTTCCCAAGTATGCCTTTCCTGCCTGACATCCCTTTCATCAATTATTTAACATGTCATTATTGGAAATATGCTGAACCTTGTTTATTTCTGCCACAGGTCTCTGTAATCTTTTGGGTCACTCACCACTTTAATTCCTTGTTCAAGTTTCACAATAAAGCATTTTCAAGAAAATTTTTGTTTTGGAAAGATGGTTCTTCACATCAGAGAGTAGCTAGAAGTACTTCAATTCATTGTACATTTTTTCCAATGAAACCCAGTCGGTTTTCTTCCTCCAATATAGTTAAAATAAGCAATAGTTAAAGCTATCATTTTAGAACTTTGACCCATTGAAACGACACTGCTACCTCTAAATCAGACAATGCAAAAATGAAATCCTCTGTTAGAGATGAAGTTGCAACAAATTGTTCTTTTGATTGACTATTCATAGCTAATTATCAGCATGATTCTCATCCTCCTCCACATAATCATTATCATTTAGATTCAATTAAAATCAACAAACTTTTTTTCTTGGTAGTACAAGACACTGCACTAGATGTTGGGGATAAAAATGCAGAAATGATGGTATAGAGGATAGAGCACTGACCTGGAGTCCAGAAGACCTGAGTTTAATTGAGCCTCAGAGAAATCATAGATGTGTTACCTTGAGCCAGTCATGTACAGTTTTTTTCTACCTTGGTTTCCTCATATGTAGAAACAAGAGTAATAATTAAATCTTTCAGGGTTGTTGTGAAAATAAAATGAGTTATTTGTGAGTTGCCTTACAAACCTTAAAATTACATATAAATGCTAGTTATTGTTATTATTGTTGTGGCTGTTATTCAATTGTTTCATTCTTTGTAATCCCATTTGGGGATTTCTTGGCAAAGATATTGGAGTGGTTTGCCATTTCCTTCTCCAGTTCATTTTACAAATGAGGAACTGAGGCAAACTGGATTAAGTGATTTACCCAGGGTCACAGAGATTATAAATGTCTGAGGTCAGATTTGAACTCAGGAAGATGTCTTCTTGATTCTGGGTCCAGTACTCTTTAACTACTACACCACTTAGCTACCTCATTTTCATTATTAAGGAGTTTATATTCTTCTCTAGTTTCAGTGGCTTTCTTCAAGATTCAATTGTTTCGACTTTCTACAAGAGTCATTAGGACATTCAAGTAGTAGTGACTAATTCTAGACAGGAATTCAAAAGAGAGATTAGAGATGGATGATGACAATAATGCTAGTGATAAATTATTTTATGTTCTTGGTTATTTAGCTCAACCGATGGAATATTCTTGGATGAATTATAATGAGTCTTTACGGATAAAACAGAAAAAGCATATATTATAACTATAAAGTAATATTATATTCTAATATTCATTCATGTTTAGATTGGCATCATGGCCTTCTGTGAAAAGAAATGGAGAAAAATAAGTTTTCTCTTATTTTGTTGTCATTTTATTTTTTATTTGAATCTCTAAGAGAAGTGCTTTGGAGTTCAAGTACAATCTTTGAAATTGGAGACTGTGATTTCTGTTCCTTGAGTTCTATGCCTCTGAAACTATATTTAGATGAAAAAAAAAAAAGAAAGATCATTTATTGAAATATTCTACAGCACTTTAGAGAGCCTAGTCATTAAGTGGTTTTCTTATTATAGTCTTAGACTTGTCAGCAGTTATCATGTTATGACAGAATTTGTAACTTGGCATTCCAACATTAGCCCACTATCATAAAATTATCATAGGGTCAGAGATTTAAAACTGGAAGGGATCTAGATCTTAAATGGGATATAATTTTGCATTTTGCATTGGATTTTTATAGTTAAAGAGATTTTTTCATCATCATCACTAATATTTACATAGCATTTTAAGATTTGCAAAGTGCTTTGCATATATTATCTCATTTGATGATCTTACTTTCCTGAGGTCACAAAGGTAAAGGCAAATATAGGATTCAGACCCAAATTCTTTGGCCTCAATTCCAGGACCCTTTTCAATATACTACAATCTAATTCTTCTTCTAACCCAGATCAATGAATGTTTATTTTAAGGATAACAGGAAAAGAAAAGGAAAAAATTCTGGTAATTTTAGTAATAGTTCTAAGTAAGACTGTGACATGAAACCCAAAACAACTAAAGAGAGGGAGAGCCTCTACTGGATAATATCCCCTCCCTTTTCCCCAACCCCCAAGAAAAAGTAGAAACTAATTTTAACTAATATAAATATATATGTGGGCATACATACATATATATGTATATATACATATGTGGGTATACATTTATATACACACACACACACATAAACACACAAATTTCTGGTGTAAGGATAAATATAAACATATCCATGTGCATATTTCTGATGTCTATATCCCAAAGAAAACATAAAAAAGGGGAAAGGATCTATATGTGCAAAAATGTTTGTAGTAGCCCTTTTTGTGGTGACAAGGAACTAGAAACTCAACTCAGTTGAGGAATGGCTGAAATAAATGGCTAAACCTTCTCCTTCTCCACCTTTACCCTCATACTTTCCCTATTACTGTAAAAGACAATACCATCCTCCCAGTCCCTTAGGCTCACAATCTGGGAATTATCCTGGATTCCTCACTATTCCTCACCCCTATTTTTAGCAGAGAATCCTTGTAAATAATCTGGAAGTTTAGCTATTCCAGGAGGAAAGCAGGGAGAAGCATTGATAGAATTACCTCAGCTTCTAATAACCTTTTCTTCTTAAGTAGGCCTTTTGTTGAAGTGGACTTTTTATTACTCAGGTGGAGGTCTTTGGCAACCTCATCTTTACTGTATCCAATCAGAAAGCCAAGTTATGATGCCAAACTCCCAAGGTTATTTCCCCTATAAAACATCTGCTCATCCCATAGATTCTTGCTAACTTCTCTATGAATTTAGCCCACCAATTAAAGGCATACTCCTTACTATCTTCCTCCTGGTTACTGTGAGGGAATTTATTTCCCTCTTTCTAATTGCTAAAACACTTTTCCTTACTAAAAATCCTTATGGATTTAACCTGTTCTTAGTAGCATGACAAAATCTTTGCCCCTTGATTTGGAGGATATATAAATCTACAAATTATTTTACCACACCAAAGACTAAGAAGAATATTAACCTAATCTTATCATCTATCCTATCCTTCAGAGGCTGCTATGACCTAGTCCTCAAATGAGGAAATGTAAAGGGAAAAGCCTTGGATCCCCCTGATATTAATTGTTGTTGGGGTTTTTGTTTTGTTTTCTTTTTTTGCTGAGGTAATTGTTAAGTGACTTGCCCAGGGTCACACAGCCAGGAAGAGTTAAGTGTCTGAGATCACATTTGAACTCAGATCCTCCTGACATCAGGGCTGGTGTCTGTCCCATCCTATCCACTGTCCCATCCCCCTGATATTAATTGGAAATAATTAATTGGTTAACCAAGACATTATATAATTGGTTCCAGACGACGAACTAAGTGATTAAGAAAAGTTATGTTTTTCTTTAATCGGTTTCATAGCCAGAACTAAGGGCAGCATCAAAAAGGTGAGCCAATTTCAGCCAACCCAGTACCCCATCTGTGCCACAAGAAGCAAGGAGTGACCTTTGGGACAAAAGCCAGCACCTAAAATGAGCACTTATTTTGCAATTATGACAGTTTTGGCCTGAACTTAGTATGACTTAGTATGAACTTAATATTACATTATTTAGGAACTGAGATAAGAGTACATGCTTTTAAAAGGTCTACAAAAACATTTTTTGCTTTTGTTCTTGTTATCTTCAAAATAAATATTTCTTTGTAAAAACTAACTGATGTCTTGTAGTTAAATGGAACTGGGACACTGGTCATTGGTATCTAAGGGTGGGGAAGAACACAGTCAATGGAAACTCAAGAGAGTTAGTAGTGGAGAAGTTATATGCCCAAACCCTCAGGATACTCTAGTGTCCTGAAGGAATTATAGCCAGAATGCTTCTTTGACCATGAGCCAGAAAGCATTTACTACATTAAAAAGCAAAAAAGCTCAAAGATGTCATGCATATCTACTATTTTTTATGCCTTGAGTTTGCAAACTTATTTTAACGATTTTTTGATCTCCTAAATTATAACAATAACAACAATGAATTATCTTTTTAATTATGTTTAACAAATTATTTGGGGGCCTTCTGGAAGCCTGCATCAGTTATGCTAATCTGACAATAGAAAGACCTGGGGTAGGTAACATTGTCTAGGGCCTAGTTCTATCTTTTTCACATTTTTAAATTTGATGTAGAGAAATTATGATAGGTTAGGGAA
>JAJPUD010003727.1:90030-144219 GCA_023553655.1 Myrmecobius fasciatus
CAAAACAGCTGTACTGTCAGCTTTGCAGCTGTTTTGGGTTATTCACAGAATTATTGAATGTTAGGGCTAGAAGGGTCTGGACCCACCATCTGCTTCACCCTACTCATACTACAGTGAGATAACTGAGGCCCAGAGAGATGAAGGAAATTGGCCAAGATCATAATCAGGGGCAGAGCTGAGTAATACAGGTCACCATGTTCTTAGACTAGTGACCCATTTCATTACAATAGAAAGTCAGCTAGCGCTAATATAAGCCTGTTGAGACTCTTTGTCCATTTGTCGTTATAAACAATTTTAAATTCTCAAAACATTGTACACTTGAACGATTATAAAAATGTTCTTTATTTCTGTATGATTTTTATAATGGAAAACAAGCTGTTTTATTACCTGTCTGACATGCTGCAATATCACCTGTCATGTCCTCCTTCCAAGGAAAAATCTATTCTTTTGTAAAGTAAATACTTTGCCATACTTTGAAAAAATATATAAAAATTCCATCTTGATTATATGATATCTTAGATTAGTTTTTGTTTTGTTTTTTCCACTTCAAGAAATATCTTCCAGAAAGAATATTTCAGTACTATAATAATTTTCTTCCACTTGTATACAAACAAAAGGTTTTTTGTTCCAACAAAAATAAGGTAAAGACATAGCAAAAAAGTAGGCTGACATCCAATGTGACATAACTCATTCAATTTTTGATTTGCTTTACTTCTCTAGGGAAGAGTGGGCAAGTGCAATGACTTGGCCTGCACTTTCCCAGTGGTTCTAATAAAAAGTGCTGATTTTATTCTGACCTCTTCTTTAGGTCCTGGTTTCCTTCACATTTGCTACAAGACTATAAACAGAGCATTTCAGATTTTGGAAGGTGATCCAGACAAAGCTCCACAGATTCTTAGTGGATTGTGACCAGCTAAGGCACTGCCTTATTTAGACTGGCTTGATGGGAGAGAAATAATACAGATGGAATTAATTCATCTGATTTAAATTATCCTTCCAACAATTCAGATTCATTTAACATTCACTGATGGACTTATTCAGCCATTTCTTACAAATGCTAATGAGATGCAAGAGATAAACAAAGCTTAAAGTGGCTCACTGGAATGCCTTCCCTACTGCCTAATGAGAAAGTTCCTTCAGCTGGGAAGATTGCCATTAAACTAAGGTTTTGGGAGCTTGAAAGTGAGTTACTGTCCTAATAAAGACCCGAGACATATTGTCCAAGCAAGTATTAATCAAATTGACTGGGAATGGGGGGAGGAGACCATGGAGGATGGAAGAGACAAGTGAACTTTCCCATAATAATAACTAGCATTTCAAGATTTGCAAAATGCTTTGGTATTATGCTATTTGTTCCTTAAAAAAATCCTGTGAGATAGGTGCCATTTGTTAGTCTCACTTTACAGATGAAAAAACTTGGGCTAAACTAGGTTATATGACTTGCCAGAGTAACAAAACTAAATAAGAGTCTGGAATCAAGTCTTTCTGCTTCCAAGTTCAACACTAAGCAACCTTGTTGGCTCCAAGAAAAGAATACTTTTTTAACATAATTAACATGTAGTGGATATCCTGCCATCTAGGGGAGGGGTAGGGAGTAGGGAGGAAAAATTTGTAACAGAAAGCTTTGTAAGGGTTAATGTTGAAGAATTACCCATACATATGTTTTGCAAAATAAATAAATAAATAAATAAAAGAAAACAATCTTAAAAAAAAAAGAAAGAAAAGAAAAGAAAAGAATATTTCCCAGTGAACAGATTTCTAATAGAAAATTTGTTTAAAAAAAAAAAAGATTGTTTTAATGAATTTTCAAAGTAGTGAATGTAGCTCTGTGCTAACACTTCAAAAAGAGGCCAGGCATTCTTAGCTATTGTCAGTCATATGAAATGGGACCACGCGTTGGGAATGGGATTTCTGCTCTGAAGCATAGCTTTAAGTAGAAAGCCTGAAATACCTGAAAAATAAGGAATATAGATAATTGAATACCATACTTCCAATAACACTTGGGAAATGGAGTTCTTTTCATTTTAGAATTCTGGCCAAACTAAGAGTTAGGATTAAAAACAGGGATAGGCTCTGTGTGACACAGGGAAAAATGAAGAATTCACATAGGGGAACAATCAATATATATATATATATATATATATGTGCACATATACTCTTTAACTATCAGCTAAAGTAAGAGGAACCTAGAAGGCCTCTGTCTTCTCAGAGGTCACAAGAAAGGGAGAAAGGGGACACAGACATAACCATGAAAGTTAGGTCATAATCCTCCAAAAAAGGGAATGAAATTGTTGCAGCCAAAGGGGTAAAGGGAAGAGTTAATGATTCTTGAGGAGTTGGGAGGGGATAAAACTGTGTGTGTGAGCCAGGTTGTCGGCTCTTCTGGCTCTGAGAACCTCCCTTGCTCAAGGTGTGGACTGCCCGATTCTCTTGGGATTCTAATTAAATATTTTTCTGCTTTCCACTTTGAGAGACCTCTGAGTAGTCATTTTGGGGTGAGGATCTGCACATCCCTCACAGCTCTTTAAGAAAGGATATAGGAAGTTACTAAGACCTTTTTTAAAGTCAGTCCCTACCACTTACTGACTGTGTGACTCCAGGTAAGTCAATTCACCTCTTAGAACCCTGGGCAACTCCCTAATAGTTGAAATTTCAAAGAGAACATCAGTCTGGATTAGAACAGTGTGCTCTGCACTTCCCAAACCAGAGATTCCAAAGCCTATGAAATAACAAATCTGGTCTAAAAATAAATGACAATAACTTTCATTACTTATTCATCTCTTCTGACTCAGTTGTACACATAAGTAACATAAGTTATTTCCTCTTTGCATATGAACAGCAGTGTTGGTATTTCTTTGTGCAATAGAAATTTATTCACTAAGAAATATTATTTTCTGTTTCAAACCCATTCCAATTGTTCAGTGAAGAAAGCCATATACACCCAGAGAGAGGGATATGAAATGTGGACCACAACATAACATTTTCATGTTCTCTATTGAAGTTAGCTTGCAAGAGTTCTTGTAGATTAGTTATAGTTCACAAATAGGCTCCTAAGGAAGTTTTTTTCACCATCAGCTTTGTGCTACAAACTATGCAGTGTTGCATAGCACTTCAGTGATAGATTAATTGGTCATAATGCACCTTTAATTATAGTAGTAAGAAAAATGGGTTCTTCAGGGGCACTGCCTTCTATAATGTAATCTATTTGAAGAAAAGTGTGAGATGTCAATTCCATAAAACAAGTGTTTAAAGGTAGACAGCTATTGTCATTTTTGTGAGCACTTTTGTACTTGTGGAATTGAACTGTTCTCACCTGAAATATCTCCTGGATCCATTCTGTCTGTCTTTTCTATCCACATTACAACTATCATTTTTAGGCTCTTGTTATTTTCCCCCAGTCAGCTGTTATAGTCTTTTAATTGGTTTCCATGCCATTAGTTTATTTCTATCTGTCTAAAACTGTACTACTTTCTAAAGCACTATTCTGTGACATTGCTTCACTCAATAGCTTTTCATAGTTCTCTGTGGTCTACAGAACAGGTCAGCTAGATGATTCAGTGGATAGAGTATCAAGCCTGGATTTAGGAAGACCTGAGCTCAAATCTGGCCTCAGACAATTACTAGCTGTGATTCTGGGCAAGTCATTTAACCATATTTGCCTTAATTCACTGGAAAAGGAAATGGCAAATCATTCCAATATCTTTGCTGGAAAAAATCCCATCAACAGTATGGATCCTCTTGATGGGGGCTAAATAACATCCGGAGAGAGCCTAAATTACTATAAACAATCTGGAAGGTAGCTACTCCCTGAGGAAAAGAGGGAGGAGCATGGATAGGATCTTCTTAAGGCTTTAAGGAGATTTTTTTGTTTAAGTGGACTTTATTAGAACCCCACCTCAGGTGAAAGTCTCAACAGAATTCTTAACTGAATACTTTGCAATGACAAATATATGATAACTCCACTATTACTATATCCAGTCAGAAAGCCAAGTTATGATGCCATATCTTTGAGGCTATATTTCCCCTATAAAATATCTGCTCAGGTGTCCATTCCTGCTAACTCTTTTTAGGGTTAGCCCACCATAATCCTACTTTATGATCTTCCTCCTTTATATGAGGCTCACTTTTTTTTTTTTTAAAGTTGTAAATCCCTTTTGAGGTTAGCCTATCAGTCAATAGCATAATCCCACCTCATATAGCATCTTTTCCCTTAATGGTGTCTTCTTCCTGGTTATTGCTAGGGAACTTGTCTTCCCACTTATTAATTGCTAAAACTTCTTTTCCTTACTAAAGACCATTTTTGTGGATTTAACTTGCTTTTAGCAGTATAATAAAATCTTTGCCCTTTGATTTGGAAGGTGTCAAGGCCTACATATTCTCTTGAGACAGCCCTAACCCCAATATATTTTTGAGGTATTTCCCATACCCCATAATTTGGTGGCTAAACCCATTATTTTGGTGGCCCAATATAGGAAGAGTCTGACTGAATCCTGTAACTTCAACACATCAAGTCATGAAGAGTTGGACATGACCAAATGACAATTACAACAGGACCTACAGAATAAATTCCAAACTTCTTAATAGGGAAACCCAGTTCCTATGCCATCTAGTCCCAAACTACTTTTCCCTTATTTTCTACTATTTCTCTATGCAGGACCTATGTTCTAGCCAAGAAAGATTTAATTATTCTTCTTTGAAAATGTCCTATATTTGTCTACCTCTGTTGCTTTGTCCCATAGTCTATACCACTCCCCACTTTAGCCTCCACAAATTTTCTTTCTTTTTTCCCCCACTACTTTTCTTAATCTTAAGAATTGTTAATTTTATCCTAGCTGTGTGACCCTGGGCAAGTCACTTAACCCCAATTGCCTCAGCAAACCCCCCTCCCTCCAAAAAAAGAATTCAATTTCAAATTATACCTCTATAAAGTTTTCACTATTTCTTGTAATTTTTTTCCCTTCTGTGAACTCCTATTGCTTAGACTTCTTTTAAGACAGTTGAAATCAGAGGAGCTATCTGACCCTGACCTTGACCCCATAATCGGAGCAAGTTCAAAACAGTTGTTGCTGGTCTTGTGAAATTTCCCATTCCCATTGTTGTATCTGGAGCCTGCTGCTCTGACTGTATATTACCATTCCCCAGACTTCCCAGATTTCTGTCCATTGACTCTCATGCTATTACATAAATTGTTTTGCATAAAAACCGAGCCTTCCATGAAACTGCTTGCTTTCCTGTTAAAATATATTTAAACCCTGCCATCTCTACCCCTCTTGGGCACTCCAGTTTTCTGGTGCTGCTTGGGATTCCAATTTCAATTCTCTTACCTTATTTAAAGACCCTAGTTTTTGCTACTTCGGTAGTCAGGTTGGATACACTTATACATATACTTATACATATTCTGCCTTAAATTGTTACTCCCACTCCTGCTAAACTTCATGAAAACAAAAAAATTTTTTTTATCATTTATAGCTGTAACCCCTATCATATCTGTCACAGTACCCTGAGCGGACTAGGTGCTTTGTAAATATTTCTATAATACTGAAGAGTCATCTTTCAAAATAAATTGGTCTACTTGCTTGAATCTGTAATTCTTATCAGTGCCTAAAGATTGTGTAAAAACAAATTATAACAAATTAACCTATATTTATTGGATATGTTAAATTAAAGTTTTAATTGGGATACTCTTAGCCCTCTCAAAAAGTGACTATTCATACTTTCCAATAAGCAGTATAGAATCCAGGAGGAAACAAACACATATAAGGATAGAGGAAATATTATCTTCCACTTTTCTTAGAATTCTCATACAGAGATTTAAACAAGCTAAGGCACAGAGAAGAAAGATCAGAAATCATAACATATACAGCAGATAAAATTAGGTAAATAAAGAAAAATTAAATGACCACACAAGACAAGTCCAACAGATAACTTTGGTAATCTATTTTAAAGTACGTTATTAGACACAATACATAAATACAAACTAGTCCAGAAACTATTTACATTTAAATGAATTTATTTCAATGAATAAAGCAGCTGCAAAAAACTTTCTCAAGTCACTTCCTCTAAGTCCATGGATAGAAACTTGAGTGAGTTCCTGGGGCTATTGCAATTGTTATGGCCATAACCTGTCCTCCACCCAGACCTTTGGCTCAGACCTACAGGAAGTCTTGCAGGCTGGGTGGCTTGAATTACCAAGATAGGGTTAGGAGCAGGGACAGTTGTTAGAAATGCTTAAATGAGGTCTATCTGGCTTCAGGATGCTTCCTTAATTCCTGACTGGGGGGAAGGGGGAGGGGGGGGAGAAGCTGCTTATATAATTTTTTTTATTTCTGTTTTTATTTATTTTATTTAATGTAGTTTTGTGGAACTTTATTCTTTTCAAGAGACTACTAAATTAAAAACAAACAAAAAAACAACACCTCAAACCTTCTAGACTAAAATAAATTCAGTTTTAGCCTACTGGAAACCCTATTAGTAGTCTTTATCAATTCATTCTTATTTTCTTTCTGTCATATTATCCTTCCTTTTTTTCATGCATTATTTATTTATTTTTAAATCATCAAGCATTTACTTGAGCATCTACTACATCCTAGGCATTATGGTAGACTGTTACCATACATTTAGGATAGAAAGACAAAAATTAAATATTACCTATTCTCAAGAAGTTTGCATTCTTACAAGGGGAGACAATATCTGCATATGTGCCAACAGATATTTTTCAAAATCCCTTTTGAGCTCTTCCATGGTCTGAGACAAGTTCTTATTTTTCTTGGAGGCTTTGGATATAGGAGTTTTGACTCTGCTATCTTCCGCGTGTGAGTTTTGAACTTCCTTGTCACCATAACTTTCTTTGGTCAGAATCTTTTTCTGTTGTCAGCTCATTTTCCTATATATGGAAAAGTCACTTGGGATTAAGAAGCATAGATAGGTTGTGATTTACATCACTAACAAGGATTCATAAATTGAGACTCCAGATCCAGCAGAGTAAGGCAATCTATTTAATTTAACTTGGGAGACAGAACTAAGCAATATGAAGCAATGAGGAAAAAAGTTAATGCTACATGGCATGATACTGATGTAAAAAAATACAACAGGGGGTCAACCTGTTGTAGATGAGAATGCTTTCTGGAAGAAATAAAACTTCAGAGGAATTTTTCAAAATCAATAGCATTCAAAGAAGAAGAGTTGATAAGAGAGGGTATTCATTGAAAAGAGAAAAATCCATGCACCTGTCCCATCATGACTCTGGCTCCTGAGAAAACAAGTCTACTTTCTCTTCTACATACCAGCCTTTCAAAGATTTGAACAAAACTCTTGTATCCTTCTTTTCTCCAGGCTAAATATCCCCACTTCCTTCAACAGATACTCATTTGAAACAAACTCAAGGTCCTTCATCATCCTGATTGCCTGACTTTGATCATTTTCTATTTTATCAATGTGCTTGTTTAATTGTGCAGTGCCCAGAAATGAATGTTAAGTAATGAAGAAACATTGCCAACAACAGGAAAATGCAGCCTATTGTAATATCTCATATCTCTAAGTGCACCTAACTTATAAATCGGGCTTTTCTTTGACTATAACAAGAAAGACAGCCTCTTCTCCAGACTGAATGAGTTTTTGCTCTACATTTTCTTGGACTTTAGTGTGATTCAAAAAAATAAGAACAATCACCTTGTATTTTGGGGGAGGGGACAGTCATAAACTTGGGGTTTAACAGGGTAGGGAAAGTTTCCTAAGGAAACTCCCTCTACCAATGTAAATATGCAAGTCCTCTGCAGCAGGGAGTTATTTGGGGTTTTCAGAGCTTACGTGACTTGTCCAGGGTCATACAGTCATTACATATTGCAGGCAGAATTTGAACCCAAGTTTTCCTAACCCTGAGACTGATCATTTATCTATTATGCTGTTTTTCATCTTGCACACAGTCTGTCTCAAACTAAAAGATGTTTCTGGAATCTGATGCCAGCCCCAAGGACATTTAGATGCATCAATACCATGAAGAAGAACTTTTTCAGGACCAGCAATTTCTGTATATGAAGCATTCTTTCCCAACAGGGTGAAAAGAACTCTTCCAGACAGCCATTCAATAATTCTTTTCCATCTGGCTCTTGTCACTTAAGACACATCCATTTTTTAAAAAAAATTCTAAAAAAGAGCCTTAAATCTAAAATTCCACATCACAGATCCTTGCAATAGCTGAAGTTAGGCAATGATAAATCTACAAAGTCTATTTGGATTCATATAATGGTATGAGATCTAATTAATTGCTATCATTCTAAATACACACATTTTCCATTCCAGTCTCCAGTTTCCATTGCACTTTTCCTCTTTTTTAAAATAGCCTTTGATTTTTTCAAAATACACGCAAAGATAGTTTTCAACATTCAACTTTGCAAAACCTTTTGTTCCAAATTTTTCTTTCCCCCTCCTTCCTCCTTCCCCAAGACAACAAGTAAATTGATGTGAGTTAAACATGTGCAGTATTTCAAAATTCATCATGCTACACAAGAAAAATGCAATCAAAAGTGGAAAAAAAACACAAGAATTAAAAAAAAAGACAAACAACAATAAAAAACCCAAAAAGGTGAAAATATTATGCTTTGACTCACATTTAGTCTCTATAGTTCTCTCTCTGAATGTGGATAGCACTTTCCATCACAAGTGTATTACCTCACTGATGAAAACTCACATTCATCAGAGTTGAGTAGTACACAATCTTCTTGTTGCTGTGTACAATGTTCTCTTAGTTCTGCTCTCTTCACTCAGTATCAGATCATGTAAGTCTTTCCAGGCTTTTCTGAAATCAGCCTGCTAGTCATTTCTTACAGAACAATAATATGCCATTCCATTCATATACCATAACTTATTTCATCCATTCCCCAACTGAGGGGCATCTACTCAGTTTCTAGTTCCTTGCTACTACAAACAGGGTTGCTACAAATATTTTTGTACATGTGTGTGTCCTTTCCCTTTGTTATGATCTCTTTAGGATACAGACCCTACTGGGTTTCTACTGAAACAGCTAGATTAAGAGGCATGCACATTTTTATACTCCTTTGTGCATAGTTCCAAATTGCTCTCCAGAATCTTTGGATCAGTTCACAACTCTACCAACAATGCATTTGTGTCCCAGCTTTTCCACATTCCCTCCAACACTTATCACTATCTTGTCCTGTCATCTTTGCCAATCTGAGGGGTATGTGGTGGTGCCTCTGAGTTGTCTTAATTTGAATTTCTTTAATCAATAGTGATTTAAAACATTTTTATGTGACTAGAAATGGCTTTAATTTCTTTGTCTGAAATTGTTCAGACATCCTTTGACCATTTATCAATCGGAGAATCTTGTATTCTTTCTATTTTCTTTTTCTGCTGAGGCAACTGGGGTTAAGTGACTTGACTAGGGTCACATAGCCATTAAGTATTAAGTGACTGAGGTCAAATTTGAACTCAAGTCCTCCTGACTTCAGGGCTGGTGCTCTATCCACTACACCAACTAGCTGTCCCCAGAATCTTGTATTCTTATAAAATTGAGTTATTTCTCTATATATTTTAGAAGTGAGATCTTTATTTGAAACACTATAATAATTTTCTTCCCAGCTTTTTGCTTCCCTTCTAATCTTGGCTGCATTTGTTTTGTTTGCGCAAAACCTTTTTAATTTAATGTAATCAAAATTATCAGTTTTGCATTTCATAATGTTCTCTGGTGCTTCTTTGGTCATAAATTCCTCCCTTCTCCACAGATTTAAGAAGTAGACTATCATTTGTTCTCTTAATTTGCTTATGGTATCACCTTTTATGTCTAAATCATGAACCTATTTCAACCTTATCTTGGAATAGGGTATTAGATGTTGGTCAATCCCTAATTTCTGCCATACTATTTTTCCAAGCAATTTTTGTCAAATAGTGAGTTCTTATCTCAGAAGCTGGAGTCTTTGAGTTTATCAAAAACTAGGTTACTATAGTCAGTGACTATTGTATCTTGTGAACCTAACCTATTCAACTGATCTACTATTCTATTTCTTAGCCAGAACCAAATGGTTTTGATGACCACTGCTTTATAATATAGTTTTAGGTTTCATACAATTGGGCCACTTTTGTTTGCATTTATTTTTCATTAATTCCCGTGAAATTCTTGACCTTTTGTTCTTCCAGATGAATTTGTTATTATTTTTTCTAGCTTTATAAAGTAATTTCCTGGCAGTTTGATTGCTATGGCACTGAATAAATAGATTAATTTAGGTAGAATTGTCATTTTTATTATATTAGCTCAGCCTACCCATGAGCACTTAATATTCCTCCAATTGATTAAATCTAACTTTATTTGTGTGAAAAGTTTTCAACTAAGAATCTTGCCTTATAGTTCTTACTTTTTAAATTAAATTAAATTTGATTTTTAAAGTTTTTTATTTGCAAAACATATGCATAGGTAATTTTTCAACATTGGCCCTTGCAAAACTTTCTGTCCAAATTTTTCCCTCCTTCCTCCCACCCCCTCCCCTAGGTGGCAGGTAGCCCAATACATGTTAAATATGTTAAAATATATGATAAATCCAATATATGTATCTGCCTTACATTTCAATGAAAAATTGAGATCTTTCATCAAGAGGCTCCCTCTTTTCTCTTTATTTTATAATACTCAAATGCCTTCTGTCACTAGCTCCTCTTTTACTCCTGTTTCATAGAAAAGGGGGGGTGTCTTTTTTCTTGCCTAAAAAAGTGACCCCATTCCATGCTGTCTTCTCCAACAGAATTTCCTCTCTATTATCCTTATTCTAATCTAATTAGATCACTAATCTATAATAACAAAATATACAAAAATGTTTGTAGTAGCTGTTTTTGTGGTAGCAAAGAATTGGAAAATGATAGACCAATCAATTGGGGAATGGCTGAATAAATTATGGTATATGAAGTTAATGGAATATTATTGTTTTATAAAAAATGATGAACAAGATGATTTTAGAAAGGCCTGAAAAGATTTACATGATGCTGAGTGAAAAAAGCAGAACCAGGAATATATTTTACACAATAACAGAAAGATTGTGCCATGATCAACCATGAAAGACTTGGTTCTTCTCAGTGGTTCAGTGATTCAAGGCAATCCCAATAAACTTTGGATAGAAAAAACTATCAGCACCTAGAAAGAGAACTATGGAGATTGATTGTAAATCAGTATATGCTATATTCATTTCTTTTTTTCTGTTTTTTCCCTTTTGCTATGATTTTTCTCTCCCAACATGATTCATAAAGAAATGTATATTGAAAAAGTTAATATACATCTAAAATTAGAAAAAATAAAACAATTTAAAAAATTATTAAATACCAACTATGTGCCAGGCATTGTGCTAAGCATTCAGGATATAAATAAGCCAGTCAGTTCTTGCCCTCAGGAAACTAAAGAACTAATGGGAAGACATCATAAAAAAAGAAACTGAAAGGAGCAGTAGGGCAGTAGGTGGAGCAGTGGATAGAGCATTGGGTCTGAAATCAGGAGATCTTGAGTGCAAATCTCAGACACTAACCTGAGTAAGTTAGCACCATTGCTTCCATGAGAAAAAAAAGAAACTGAAATAAGGGAGCAATGAAGTGGTACATAGTGAGGGGCATAATATTTTAGGATCACAGTGCAGTAGAAATTAAGCTGGGCTGCTGAAGCAGCCTAGAGCAAAACTTAGAGAGTTGTAAAAGTTTCAGAGCCCTCTTTAAAGGAATGGTTTAGGAGAACTTTGATTTTCCACGGTTTAGTCCTACATTTAGACAGGAGATGCAATTAAGCAAATTTAGGGTTAAGCAAATTTAGGGTCCATGAAAATTACTTCCACTTAGCTTTTAAAGCTCTTTATAAAACTGGGACAATAATACATTGTTGGTGGATTTGTGAACTGATCCCACCATTCTGGAGAGCAATATGGTACTATGCCCAAAGGGCTACTCTTTAATCCAGCAGTATTTCTATTGGGCTTGTATCCCAAAGAGATCATAAAAAAGGGAAAAGGACCCACATTGCAAAAGTGTTTGTAGCAGCCCTTTTTGTGATAGTAAGGAACTGGAAATTGAGTGGCTGCCAATCAATTGGAGAATGGCTGAATAAGTTATGGTATATGAATGTAATGGAATATCATTGTTCTATCAGAAACAATCAGCAAGATGATTTCAGAAAGGCCTGGAAAGAGTTACATGAATTGATGCCAAGGGGAGTAGAACCAGGAGGGCATTGTACACAGCAACAACAAGATTATATGATGATCAAATCTAATGGATGTGGCTCTTTTAAACAGCGAGGTAAATCAGGCTCGTTCCAATGGACTTGTGATGGAGAGAGAGATCTGCACTGAGTGTGGATCACAACATAGTGTTTTCACTTTTTTGTTGTTGTTTGCTTTTTGTTTTCTTGACCATTTTTTCTTTTAGATTTAATTTTTCTGGTGTAGCATAATTGTAGAAATATGTTTAGAAGAATTGCATATGTTTAACATATATTGGATTATTTACCATTTAGGGAAAGGTTAGAGGGAAGGGGGGAGAAAAAAAAATTGGAACACAAGGTTTTGCAAGGGTGAATGCTGAAAACTATCTATGCATATATTTTGAAAATAAAAAGCTTTATATCCCAAAGAGATCTTAGAGGAGGGAAAGGGCCCCACATGTGCAAGAATGTTTGTGGCAGCCCTTTTTGTAGTGGCTAGAAACTGGAAACTGAATGGATGCCCATCAATTGGAGAGTGGCTGAATAAATTATGGTATATGAATATTATGGAATATTATTGTTCTGTAAGAAACGACCAGCAGGATGATTTCAGAGAGGCCTGGAGAGACTTGCATGAATTGATGCTGAGTGAAATGAGCAGAACCAGGAGATCATTATACATGGCAACAACAATACTATATGACGATCAATTCTGATGGACATGGCTCTCTTCAACAATGAAATGTTTCAAACCACTTCCAATTGTTCACTGAAGAAAGCCATAAACACCCAGAGAGAGGGATGTGAAATGTGGACTACAACATAGCATTCTCATACTCTTGATTGATGTTTGCTTACATTGCTTTTCCTTTACCGATATGTCTTTCATGTAGATACGATTTTTCTTGAACAACTTGTCAAGTATTTTAACATAATTAACATGTAGTGGACTTCTTGCCATCTAGGGGAGGGGAGGGGACTGAGGGTAAAATTTGTAATGGAAAGCTTTGTAAAGATCAATGCTGAGGAACTACCCATACATATGTTATGCAAATAAAAAGCTTTAATAAAAAAAAAAAAAAGAAAAAAAGAAGAAAAGAAAGAAATAGATGCTGCATTACATGATAATCAATTTAAATAAAAGCCAGGCAAGGCTTTTAACCACTAAAAAAAAAAAAAAAAAAAAAAAAAAACATTTAAAAAAAATAAAGCTCTTGGGGCAGCTAGGTGGCGCAGTGGATAGAGCACCAGCCCTGAAGTCAGGAGGACCTGAGTTCAAATCTGGTCTCAGACACGTAACAGCTGTGTGACCTTGGGCAAGTCACTTAACCCCAATTGCCTCAGCAAACAAAAACAAAAAAAAAAATAAAGCTCTTCATAACCTGATCCTCTCCCACCTTTACAGGCTTTTTACACTTATTCTTCTTCATGTGCTCTACAATCTAGTGCTACTGATATCCTTCCTTTTCCTTATCCATACACTTTATCTCTTGACCCCCAAGGATTTTCACTGGATATCTCTCTCCCAAATCCCTCACATCTCAACCTCTTTTCCTCCCCATCTTTGTTTCTTAACTTTCTTCAAGTCTTAGGTAAAATTCCACTGTCTGTCCAAAGCCTTTTGCAATTCAAAATCTTAGGGACTTTCCTCCAAGATGATTTCTAAATTATCCTGCATGTATCTTGTTTGTGCAAAATTGTTTGTAATTTATCTCCCATAAACTGTGAGTGTTTTTATTGGGGAATAGCTAAACAAATTGTGGCACATAAATGTAATAGAACATTGCTATGCAATGAGAAACAATAAGCATGATAAATAAAAGAATGCAAAGACTTACATAAACTGATACAAAGTGAAGTAATAAGTAGGACTAGGAAAACTATGTACATAATAACTACAACAATGTAAATGGACAGAGCAATCATAAAATTATGAACATAAATAACAACTCCCTCAAAAAAAGAAGTTACAAAATGATGTCTACTGACTAAAGGGATTAAGACAGCAAATGGTTAATTGTAGAAAATGAACAAACCACAACAAATCCATTTTGTATCTGGTTAAGTAATATTCTATTACATTATATATCATTATTTCTTTAGCCATTATCCCAATTAATTAATATTCCCTTAGTTTCAGGGAAGTGAAGGAATTACCACAGTAAGAGGTAGTGGGAATTGAATAAATTATACTGACTTCTTTTTGTTACTTAATTCTGGATGTAGTTCAATTATGGATCTAGTCTAACTGCTGTCTTGTGAAAAAAAACTTTTTTCTATTATAGAAATTGGGAGAAAATTACATTGCATTGTTTGAATCAATCCCTTCATGACTGAGAAAGTGGACCACCTTTTCTATTGCTTAGAGACCCTTAACTAAGGCCCTCAGTTATACCAACCAGAAACCCAGTTAGATTCAAAGATTGACACAAAGTTTTCTCACAATTGTACTTCTCAAACAACCCTAATATGTTATCTGAAAACTGGCATGTACTAGTCAATTTGTTATACTTTTTATGTTGTCTTGATTGTTTACAGATACCTGGAGAATGAGTCACCTCTTTTTTTTTTTTTTTTTTTAATTCAAGGAACTGATCCTATTCACTTTTCCTTTCCCAACTTGGAAATCCCTAATTTTTCATCCAATTAGAAATTAAATTACCTAGTGTATTGTTTTCTTTTAATTAATTGGCCTTAGTTGATTAGTTGTTTTTAATGCATAAAAGTCTGTCTCCTCCTGTATTTGAGGTCCATTCCCAAACTGAGGGATAGGCTGATTCCAAGTTGTTTGTTTTCCTCAGTCTTTTATCTTTCACTAACTACAATCTTTATGTATGGAATATTGCCTACAATACTAGATTTTTTTTTGATATGTTGATCACTGTTAATGATTTTTTTCCTTCTTATTGTTAAGAATATACTATATTATAATGAATGACTCAATAGGAAGAGTAGGGAAGGAATTCAAAGAATATCTAAGTAATATCAGTCAAAATGTCTTTAAAGTAAAGAATATAAATTCCTTGCAGGCAGAGAATACTTATCTTTTTTTCTTTACATTTCCCAGAACTTAGCAGAATGCTTGGAACATGTAAGTACTTAATGCTTATATATTTATTGATTGAATTTATCCATTTGCCTACCATTTGGCATTGAATTTGTTTCTAGTTTTTGTTTTTTGTCTTTTGATGATTTCATATCTTAATTCTTTGAAAAAATATTTTAGTAGATTGTTCTTTTTATTCATTGTAGATACTTTCTGGGTAAATTAACAATTGTAAGTTTATTGGATCAAAGAATATGATTGTTTTTGTAAGTTTTACTGTGTACTACCTATTTTCAGAAAGATTCACTGTTTGTAATTTCATTAGAAATGAGTGAGTATACAATTTTATCAAAACTATATTTACTGCTTTTAATTATTTTTTTTTGTCAATCTGATAGGTATGGTGTATTTTAATTGTATCTCTTTTGATTATTAGTGAGGCTGAGAATTTTTTCAAGTGATCCTTAAGAGTTTTTGTTTCCTCTTTGGAAAATTATCTGTTGATAATCTTTGATTATTTTTCCTTTGTGAACTAGAAGTTACCACTGTGACTTTAAGTGCCTTTAGTTAACAAGCGATTACAGAACATCTAGGTAGCACAGTAGATAGAGCACCAGCCCTGAATTCAGGAGGACCTGAGTTCAAATTTGATCTCAGGCACTTAACACTTCCTAGCTGTGTGGCCCTGGGCAAGTCATTTAACCTTAATTGCCTCAGCAAGAAAAAAACCAAAAAAATAACAAGCAATTAATCAACAAGCATTTATTAAAAAATAAAACAAACAAAATAATAAAACAGTTGCTATCCTCAAAAGACCTACATAGTAGAAGAAATGGTAGAAAATATTAAGCAGTAGATATGTTGAAAAAGAAATTTCAAAGACAGAATACAAAATATGAAGGTGAAACACCAGATAGAAAAGGAAAAAAAAATGAAAGAACACTTCAGCTTTCTACTCACCAAAGCAAATGACTGTGAAGTCATACAGATTATCTTCAAAGCACATGGTAATTTTGGGGGGAGAAAAAAAGACACTGATCTAGGAGCACTATGAAAAGCCTCATGTAAGAGTTGCTCCAAGGGTGGAATGAAGATGGCAGAGAGTGGACAGGACATTAATTGAACTCTTCCTAATTTCCCTAAGAATCACCATAAGATCAAACCTCTGAATGGATTTTTGGAGTGACAGAACCCACAAATATTCAGAATTTAATAATTTTTCAGCCTAAAATATCTTGGAAGAACTTCAGAAAGGTCTGTCTCAATTGGCAGGAGGAACTGTTGTTCCAAACACAGGTGCTGGCATGAAGGGACATAGTGTGGGGAATATGGCAAGAAGCTGTTAGTCAAAATCCTGCAGCATTGGCTACTCTGTCCTAGTTCATAAGGCTAGTGGATTAGCAGATCAACTGTGAAACTGCTAATGCAACTACAAAACACAAACTGTGAGCCCCTGAATTCTAGCATAAAGGAGGAACTTGGCCAGGCACACCCAGTACAATGGGGAAGCCTGCAGCGCCACCAGATAATGAGTACAGTCAATGAGAAACCCCTATCAATCTGCAGAGGAAGCTTGGAACAATCTCCCCTGTGCACTAGGAATAGAACTCAAGCTTTAAAAATGAGCAAAAAATCTAAAAGAGTTCTCATCATAAAAAGCTACTATGGAGATGGGGAAGATCAGAACACAAACCCAGAAGAGGACAATAAAGGCAAAATGCTTTTAGATGAAGCCTCAAAGGGGGATATGAACTGGGATCTAGCTCAAAAGGGTCTCTTGGAAGAGTTCAAAAAGGATCTTAAAAGAGAAGGAAAATGGGGAAAAGAAAAGAAGAAAAAGTAAAATTGGACATTTAATTGAACTGAAAAATAGATCCAGGAGAAATAATTTAAGAACTATAAAACTACCTGAAAGCTACAATGAAAAAAAGAGCTTTGACAACATTTTTCATCAAGAAATCATCTAGAAAAACTGTACTGCTATCCTGGAACTAGAGGGTAAAATAATCATGGAAAGAATACAATGATCTCCTCAAGGAGACCCCAAAATGAAACTCCAAGAAATATAGTAGCTAAATTCCAGAATTCTCATATCAAGGATAAAATTCTGCAAACAGTTATAAGGAAATCATTCAAATATCAAGGAACCACAATCAGGATTACCCAAGACCTAGAAGCTTCCACATTAGAAGATCAGAGGACATGAATATGATATTTCAGAAGGCAAAAGAGCTTGAACTACAATCAAGAACCAAATACCCAAAAGAATTAAACATTATCTTTCAAGAGAAAAGATGGATATTCAATGAAATAGGGGATGTTCAATCATTTCAGATAAAAAGAGCTAAATAGAGCTAAATAGAAAATTTGATCTCCAGATACAAGATTCAAGAGAAGCATAAAAACACAAATGGAAGGGGAATAAAAACTGGTTTGTTTTTTTTTTATGTTAAAATGTTTATATTCCTACATGGGAAGATGATACACGGAACTCTTGAGAACTGTATCTTTGTCAGGGCAGTTAGAGGGAGTATAGTTAGAGGTTGTAGAAGCTAACTTTAATGTGACAATATAAAAAAAAAATTAAAGGCAGAAAAGGGATTGCATTGGGAGAAGAGGAAGCAGGAGGTAAAATGGATTAAATTACATGATCCATTCTAATTGAGGGTAAGAAGGGAGATAAACATTGAACCATAGCCTCAATGGATTTGGCTGAAAGAGGCCGTTTGGTATATAAATTTATTTCATTCTATAGGGAAGTAGGAGGGAAAAGGGGAAGGCTAACAAAAGGGAGGGCAGAAGTAGAAGAGGAAAGGGATATAAAAAAGGAGGCTGAAAAAAGAAAGGCATATTGAGGGAAGTGGTCAAAAGTAAAACATTGGTGTGGAGGGAAAGGCTAAAAGAAAAGAAAAAAATATAATGAAAAAAATAGGATGGCAGAAAATACAAAGTTTGTAATCTCAACTGTGAATGTGAATGGGTTGTACTCTCCTATAAAATAGAAACAGATAGCAGAATGGATTAAAAACCTACAATATGTTGTTTAAAAGAAACACATTTTATGGTACATAAAAGTTATGGAATATTATTGTTCTACAAGAAATGATCAGCAGAATAATTTTAGAGATGCCTGGAGAGATTTCTGTGATGTGATGTTAAGTGAAATGAGCAGAACCAAGAGATCATTGTACATGGCAACAGCAATATTATGCGATGATCAAGTTGGATGGACATGACTCTTTCCAACAATGAGATTATTTATGCCAGTTTCAATGATCTTGTGATGAAGAGAGCCATCTACCCCAGAGAGAGGATGGTGGGAACTGAGTGTGCATCACAACATAGCATTTTCACTTTTTTTGTTGTTGTTCACTTGCATTTTGTTTTCTTTCCCACTTTTTTCCTTTTTGATCTGATTTTTTTTTGTGCAGCAAGATAATTGTATAAATATATGTGCATATATTGGTTTTAATATATATTTTAACATGTATAACATATATTGCATTATTTACTATCTAGGGGAGGAGTTGGGGGAAGGAGGAGAAAATTTGGAGCACAAAGTTTTGCAAGGGTCAATGCTGAAAAATTATCCATGCATGTCTTGAAAATAAAAAGCTTAATAAAAAAATAAAAGAAACATATCTGAAGCAGAGAGATACATACAGAGTAAAGGTAACAGGCTATAGAAGAATCTAGTATGCATCAACTGAAGTTAAAAAAAAATCAGGAGTACTGATCCTGATCTCATATCAAGTAAAAGAAAAATTAGATCTAATTAATAGAGATAAGGAAGGAAACTATATTTTGCTAAAAATACCATAGATAATGAAGTAATTTCAATATATATAGGATTGGAATTACTTCGTTACCTGGAAATCTCTCATTTCCTTTCCTCATTTTTCTTTTAACTTTCTTTTAAGATACTTTTTGAATTCTTCCAAGAGAGCCTTTTGAGTTGGAGATCAGATCATATCCCCTTTTAAAGCTTCATTTGGAGTTGTATATACACCAAAAGGTATAGCATGTAAATTCCTGGAAAAGAAGTCAAGAGATTTGAAAAAAAAGAAAAAAAAAAAAAAGATTGTTAAAACTATATTAGTTGAGGATCTCAATCTCCCCTACCAGAGCTAGATAAATCTAACCACAAAATAAATAATAAAGAAATTAAGGAAATGAATAGAATTTTAGAAAAGTTTGGTATGGTAGACCTTTGGAGAAATTTGAATGGGGACATAAAGGAATGTACCTTTTTTTTTCTCAGTGGTACATTGTAGATACACAAAAATTGGCCATGGAGGGGTGAAGCCAAGATGGCAGAGAGTAGATGGTATTTTGCCTGAGTTCTTCTTGGCTTTCAGAATCAACACTAAATCAAGCCTCTGAGTGCATTTTGGAGTGATAGAACCCACAAATATTTGGAGTACCACAAATTTCCAGAAGAATATATCTTGGAAGTTCAGGAAATGTCTGTCTCAGTTGGGCATGAGGGGCATGGCACAGTGCAGGCATAGCACAGGAATGCCCAAGGCAGAGAGGCCTATGTGTGGGAAATCTAGTGAGAGGCTTTTAGGCAAAATTTAGCAGCTTTGGCTACTTTGTCCTGGTCCAGAAGGTTAGTGGATCAGTAGACTGGCTGTGAGACCATCAAAGCAATTACAGAAGGCAGTGACCCCTGAATACCAGCATGACCTCTGAATACCAGTATAACAGACTGAACATGGCCACCAACCATAGAAGGGAAGCCTGCAGAACATCTGGATCCAGTGTAAGCAGCCTCTTGGAGCTCTCTTATGGAGACAAAGAAGAACAGAATTGTGAATACTAAGTGTAAAATGCCTCCATATAAAGCTTCAAAGGGGGATATGAACTGGCCTCCAACTCAAAAGGCTGAATTGAAAGAATTCAAAAAAGGATCTTAAAAGAGAGTTAGAAGAAAAATGGGGAAAGGATATGAGAACTTTACAGGAAAGTATGGAAAAGGAAAACAGATATTGACTTTAGAAAACAACTCTTTATGGCTAGAAACTGGAAAATGAATAGATGCCCTTCAATTGAAGCATGGCTGAATAAATTATGGTATATGAATATTATGGAATATTATTGTTCTGTAAGAAACAACCAGCAGGACGATTTCAGAGAGGCCTGGAGAGACTTGCATGAACTGATGCTGACTGAAATGAGCAGAACCAGGAGATCATTATATACGGCAACAACAATACTATATGACAATCAATTCTGATGGACATGGCTCTCTCCAACAATGAAATGTTTCAAACCACTTCCAATTGTTCACTGAAGAAAGCCATATACATCCAGAGAGAGGGATGTGAAATGTGGACTACAAAATAACATTCTCATACTCTTGATTGATGTTTGCTTACATTGCTTTTCCTTTACCTGATATGTCTTTTGTGTAGATACGATTTTTCTTGAACAACAATAATAAGTTTGGAAATATGTATACATATATTCGATTTGTCAGGTATTTTAACATAATTAACATGTAGTGAATATCCTGCCATCTAGGGGAGGGGTGGGGAGTTGGGGGGAAAATTTGTAACAGAAAGCTATGTAAGGGTTAATGTTGAAGAATTACCCATACATATGTTTTGCAAATAAAATAAAATTAAAAAAAAAAAACTTCTTAAAAATAAATTTGTTGAAATGGAAAAAAAATACTGAAAAAAATCAACTTTGTAAAAAATAGAATTGGTAAATTGGTAAAAAAAAAAAAATCATTGAACAAAATAGCTCCTTTAGAAGCATAATTGACCAAATGCTAAAGAGGTTACACAGCTAATTGATGAAATCAACTCCCTAAAAAATTAGAATTGGACAAATGGAAATGAATGACTCAATGAGAAATTAAAAACTGTCAAAAAAACCCAAAATAAATGAAAAAATAAAAAAAAAATGTAAAATATCTAATCAGAAAAAGAACTGAGTTGGAAAATGAATCCAAGAGAGACAGTCTAAGAATTATAGGACTACCTGAAAGCTACAATGAAAAAAAGAGCCTGAACAACATCTTTCAAGACATCATCAAGAAAAACTGTCCCAATGTCCTAGAACCATTGAAAGAATCCACCAATCACTTACTGAAAGAGACCCCAAAATGAAAATTCAAGGATATTATAACTAAATTCCAGAATTATAAAATCAAGGAGAAAATACTGCAAGCAGCCAGAAAGAAACAATGCAAATATCAAGGAGCCACAATCAGGATTACCCAGGACCTAGGAGCTTCCACGTTAAAGGATCAAAAGACCAAAAATATGATATTGCAGAGGGCAAAGGAACTTTGACTGTAGCTAAGAATCAGCTATCCAGTAAAATCAAGCATTCAGGGGAAAAAAATGGATATTCAATGAAATAGGAGATTTTCCATTATTTTTGATGAAAAGTCCAGAGCTGAACAGAAAATTGGATCTTCAGATACAGAGCTCAAGTGAAGCATAAGAGGGTATAAAGGGAAGGAAAAAAAATATTTTAAAAGTTAATAATTTACATCCCTCCTTAAGAAGATGATATGTGTAACTCGAGAACTGTATCTTTGTTAGGGGTATACTTAAGAAGGTGTAGGTATAAGTTAACTTTAATGTGATGATATAAAAAAGAAATTAAGGATGGAAAAGTTCTTGTACTGGAAGAAGAGGAAAAGGGAGGTAAAATAGAGTAAATTATCTCACATGAAGAAGCAAAAAAAGATCTATTACAGTTGAGTGAAAGAAGGAAAAGGTATGAACATTGTTTGAACCTTAATCTCATTGGATTAGGCTTAAAAAGAGAATATCAGAAATATTAATTTGATATAGAAATTTGCCTCACCCTAGAGAGAAGTAGGAAGGGGAAGGGGAAAGCAGGAAAAATAGAATGGAGGGCAGAAGTAAAAGAAGATTGATGAATAAGAAAAAGAGAAGGAGCTGAAAAGGGGAGCACAGATTGAGGCAAACTCGGGTGAGAAGCAAAACACTGGTGAAGAGGGAAAGGGGGAAAGGAGAGAAAAAAGTTTAATTTAGGAAAAATAGGATGGTGGGAAATATGAAGCTAGTAATTTTAAATGTGACTGTGAATGAGATGAATTCTCCCATAAAATGGAAGCAGATAGCAGAATGGATTAAAAAACATAATTTTATCCGTTATTTACAAGAAATACAATTGATAGAGAGAGATACATACAGAGTAAAGGTAAAAGGCAAGAGCAGAATTTTGTATGCTTCAACTGAAGTTAAAAAAAAAGAAAGAAAGAAAGAAAGAAAAGAAACAGGGATAGTGATCCTGATCTCAGATGTACCAAAAGGGGGAAAAATATATATATACATATAATTAAATATATTTTATTAATATATTTATTATTATATTATATTAATATATTAAATATATTATATATATATAATTAAAAGAGATAAGGAAGAAAACGATATTTTGCTAAAGATACCATAATGAAAGAAAATCAGTAGTAAACACATTTGTACCAAGCGGTATAGCATTCAAAGTTTTAGAGAAGAAATTAAATGAGTTGCAAGAAGAAACAGACAGTGAAACTATACTAATGGGAGATCTCATCTCCTTCTATCAGAACTAGATAAATCTAATTACAAAATAAACAAGTAAAAAGTGAAGGAGGTGAATAGAATTTTAGAAAAGTTAGATATGATAGACCTTTTGGAGAAAATTGAATGATGATAGAAAATAATGTACTTTTTTTCCCAGTGGTACATAGAACTTTCACAAAAGTTGACTATGTATTAGGCCATAAAAACCTTACAATCAAATACAGAAAGAAAGAAATAATAAATGCAACCTTTTGAGATCATGATGCAATAAAAATTACATATAATAAAGGGCCATGGAAAAATAGAACAAAAATTAATTGAAAACTAAATAATCTAATCCTAAAAAAATGAATGAGTAAAAGAACAAAACATAGAAACAATCAATAATTTCATCTAAGAAAATGAGACAAAATACCAAAATTTATGGGATGTAGCCAAAGCAGTTCTTAGAAGAAATTCATGTCTCTAGATACTTAGATGAATAAAATAGAGAAAGAGGTCACTATATTGGGCATGCAACTAAAAAAGCTAGAAAAAGAATTAATTTAAAAACTTCAGTTAAATAGCAAATTTGAAATTCTGAAAACAAAGAGAAATTAATAAAACTGAAAGTAAGAAAATTTTTGAATTAATAAATAAAACTGCATTGATTTTATGAAAAAAGCCAACAAAATAATCCTTTGTTTAATTTGATTAGAAAAAGTAAAGAAGAAAACCAAATAACCAGTATTAAAAATGAAAAGGATGAACTTATCACCAATGAAGAAGAAACTAAAGCAATAATTAGGAGTTATTTTGCCCAACTGTATGTCAATAAATCTGATCATCTAAATGAAGTGGATGAATACTTACAAAAATATAGATTGCCAAGATTAAGAGAAGAGGAAATAAATTACTTAAATAGTCACATTTTAGAAAAAGAAATTGAACAACTACTAATGAACTCTCTAAGAAAAAATCTCCAGGGTCAGATGGATTTACAAGTGAATTTATCAAATATTTACAGAACAATTAATTTTAATACTATACAAATTATTTGGAAAAATAGGGAAAGAAGGATTTCTACCAAATTCCTTTTATAACATAGATATAGTACAGATAGTTAAAGCAGGAAGAGCCAAAACAAAGAAAGAAAATTATAGATCAATTTCCCTAATGAAAATTTGATGCAAAAATCTTAAATAAAATATTAAACAAAGAGATTACAGCAACTTTTTACCAGAATAATACACTATGACCAAGTGGAATTTATACCTGGAATACAGGGCTGGCTCAATATCAAGAAAACTATCAGCATGATGGACCATATCAATAGCAAAATTTAAAGAAATCATATCATTATCTCAATAGATGCAGAAAAAAAACATTTGACAAAATCCAACACCCATTCCTATTAAAAACACTACACAGTATAGGAATAAATGAAGTTTTCCTTAAAGTGATAAGTAGCATTTGTCTAAAACCATCAGGAAGCATTATATATACTGGGGATAAGCTAGAAGTATTCCTAATAAGATTGGGAATGAAACAAGGTTGCCAATCATGCCCACTATTATTCAATATTATATTAGAAACATTAGATTTAGAAAGGAGAAGAAAAAGAAATTGATGAAATTAGAGTATGTAATGAGAAAACAAAACTATCACTCCTTGGAGATGATATGATGGCATATTTAAAGAATCAATTAAAAAACTACTAGAAACAATTGACAATTTTAGCAAAGTTGCAGGATATAAAATAAATCCACATAAATCATCAACTTTTCTATATGTTACCAACAGCAAGAAATAAAGAAATCGCATTTAAAATAAGTGTAGATGGGGCAGCTAGTTGGTGTAGTGGATAACCTCAGATACTTAACAATTCCTAGTTGTGTAACACTTAACCCCAACTGCCTCAGGGGAAAAAAGATGTAGATAATGTAAAATATTTGGGAGTCTACCTCCCAAAATTACAAAATACTTTTCACAAAAATAAAGTTAGATTTAATTGGAAGAGTATCAAATGCTTATGGATAGGCTGAGCTAACATAATAAAAATGACAACTCTACCAAAATTAATCTACTTATTCAGTACCATATCAATAAAACTGCCAAGAAATTATAGAGCTGAAAAAAATAATAAAATTCATCTGGAAGAATAAAAGTTCAAGAATTTCAATGGAATTAATGGGGAAAAACTAGTATGGGCTAAGAAATAGAAATAGAAAATTTAGGTTCACAAGATACAATAGTCAATAACTATAGTAATCTCCTGTATAATAAATCAAAAGACTTTAACTTCTGGGATAAAAATGCACTATTTGACACAAATTGCTAGGAAAGTTGGAAAATAGAATGGCAGAAACTAGACATTGATCAATATCTAATACCGAAACCAAAGTAAGGATGAAATGGATTCATGATTTAGATATAAAGGATAGTACAGTAAGCAAATTAGAAAAACAAGGGATAGTCTACTTCTCAGATCTGTGGAGAAGGGAAGAATTTATGGATAAAAAATAACTAAAGAAACATTTTGAAATACAAAATGGATAATTTTGATTACATTAAATTAAAATGAACATAGCCAAGATTAGAAGGAAAGCAGAAAGCTTTCAAAAATATTTACAGTGTTTCTGATAAAGGCCTCTTTTCTAAAATATATAAAAAATTGATAATTTATAATAATACAAATCATTCTCCAATTGATAAATGGTCAAAGGATATGAACAGATAAGTTTGAAATGAAGAAATTAAAATAATTTCTAGTCATGAAAAAAATGCTTTAAATCACTATTGATGAAAAAAAACGCAAATTAAGACAACTCTGAGGTACCACTGCATCCCTCTCAGATTGACTTAGATGAGAAGAAAAGATAATGATAAATGTTGGAGGGAATATGGAAAAACTGATATATGAATGTGACCTGATCCAATCATTCTGGAGAGCAATTTGAAACTATGCCCAAAGGGCTATCAAACTGTGAATATCCTTTGATCCAGTAGTGTCTCTACTGGGTCAGTATCCCAAAGAGATCATAAAAAAGGGAAAAGAACTCACATATGCAACAATGCTTGTGGTAATCCTTTTTGTAGTAGCAAGGAATTAGAAACTGAATGGATGCCTATCAGTTGGGGAATGGCTTAGTTATGGTATATGAATATAATGAATATTAATTAATTATTAGGAACGTAATTAATTATATTGCTGTGCAATTATAGCATATGGTGCTATTAATGATTAATATAATTAATAATAATAATGAATATTATTCTATAGGAAATGACTAATAGGCTGATTTGAGAAAAGCCTGGAAAGACTTATATGAATTGATGGTGAGTGAAGTGAGCAAAATCAGGAAAATATTGTATACAGTAACAAGATTATGTGATGATCAACTTTGATGAACTTTGATCTTTTCAACAATGAGGTGATTCAAGGCAATTCCAATAGATATGTGATGGAAAGTGCCATCTATATTCAGAGAGAGAATTATGGAGACTGGATGTGGATCAAATTCATTTTCACCTTCTTTGTTGTTGTTTGTTTGGTTTTTTTCCTTGTGTTTTTCCCCCCTTTTGATCTTATTTTTCTTGTGTAGTATGATGAATATGGAAATGCATTTAGAGGAATTGCACAAGTTTAATCTACACCTAATTGCTTGCTGTCTTGGGAAGGAGTAGCAGGATGGAAGAGAGAAAAATTTGAAGCACAAGGTTTTATAAAGATGAATGTTGAAAACTATCTTTGCTTGTATTTGGAAAAATAAAATGTAGTCAGAACTGAAGGAGGTGTGGAAAGAATTATTCCAACTGGGTTTTGAAGGAAGCTACAGATGTCTAAAGGGAGAAGTGAATAGAGAAATCATTTAAGACACAGACACTGAGACCAAGTACTTAGAGATGGGGTATTAAATGTTTTGAAGTTTTTTAAAAAAAAATTTCTGTCACATTTGCAATAAATAACCTTCCAATTTATTTTCTTTAAATTGTATATATTTTTGTCATTTATCCTTTTATTTTAATATAGTTTAATGTATCTGTGTTTCTAATTACTTCAATTTATTAAATTAAAATAGAATCCCTTTCACAACTAAAATAAATAGTCCACCATATTTTATTTCTACAGTATTTTTTTTGAAGTTCAAGTTTCTCATTTAAGTGGAATTCATTGAAATATGTTATAAGATAGGGATCCAAAATTCTTTCTTGGTAAATTGCCAAGCATTTTCTCCAAATATATTCATCCATGAATTCTTTCCCTAGTTGTACTTTCTAAAGGCGTTAAACATTAATAATTTATATTAATTTGATCGAATATTTGGTATTTTTTTTCCTTTTTTAGGGGGATGAGGTGAGGAAGGAAGAATAGAAGGAAACATTTAGTCAATATAAATAGCAAAGATATTAATAAAATCTTTTTAAAATAAAAATACATCCTCATAGGAAAGAGCATTGTCTCTCAGATTCTTAACCTCACTTCCTGATGTTTTCATATATAAGTAGGCTTTAAGATATGATACTCTTATGAGGTAAAAATAGACCACTCAAAGCCTCACCCATTACAACTTATCCTTCATTTTCTCAAGTCACATGGTAGTGCTCAACATCTCCTCAGGATGCCCACTAATATCTTTCCTCTTATTGGCACATTGGAAGGCAGAGCAATTAGTTCTTCTCTTTAGATAAGATTTAGAATTTTCCATTACCTACTTTGCTTGATTTTTATTCCACAATCATATTGTTCTCCTTCCACTCAGAGTATCCTGATGTCTTCTCCCTTCGGTTTCTTTCTTTGTGTTCATCGTCTTTCATTGTCAATTCTTTTGGGGCAAGAACTATTTTTATCACCTGTGCATAGTACCACACAGTAAATACCTAATAAATATCTACTGATTATTAACTGCTGTCCTATGTTTCCATTTTTTTTTCTTTTTGCTGAGGCAATTGAGGTTAAGTGACTTGCCCAGGGTCACACAGCTAGGGAATGTTAAGTGTCTGAGACCAGATTTGAACTCAGGTCCTCCTAACTTCAGGGCTGGTGCTTTATCCATTGCAACACCCAGCTGCCCCCTGTGTTTCCATTTCAAAGTATCTACTAAGTTCTAGAATATTCATCAGGTTTCCTTTCCCATTTCTATTTCCTTGTTTTGCTGAAAAGTAGCCTTGTAATCATATATATATGATGAGACATTTGCCACTAAGTGAATGGGAGTCATCTGCATAGAAATAATAATTAAATCCATAGGAACTAATGAGGTCACCAAGACATAGAGGGAATAAGGCTCAGGAAAGAATCATTGATGTGTTATTGTTGTAACTGCCTATTAACATTTTCCTTTCATTTTTGAAGTTGTTCAGAGAGTGAAATATATTTTGATTTTCTATATCTATTTCAACTATTAAATGAAACAAATTCTATTTCCAGTTATAGAGCCATAAATTTTTATTCTTCACTAGGTTTAAAAACTTTTTCTAGTGGATAAAGTAGTTCACCTTTGGGTGGGAAGGGGATACAGTAGAGAGAACACCAGTTTGGGGATTCCTGCACATGAAAGATCACGGTTACCCAAAAACGGTGTCCCAAAGAGTTAGATAAGACTGAAATCACTGAACAACAACCACCACAACAAAACCAGGGTTAATAACTTATGGCTTCCATGTTTCCTTCCAGTTTTTAACCTATAATAATAATTCAATGATCTCTTCACTTTTTTTTCTTTTTTTCTTTTTGCTTTTAGACTTACTATTTCTCAAGTAAATACTTTTATATTAGCAAAACTTTGATGCATTTTGTCATTCTTTCCTCTTTTGTATTGTTTAAAATATACATTGTCATGCAAACTTTAATTTGGTTATTTCTAATTACAGAATATATACTTTATTTTATATACACTTGCATGAATATGTATATAAGCATATTTATGTATACTTCTGTCCTGTAACTTAACAGTGATAACTCTGAAGGAGAGAGTGAGGCTAAGGACTCCCTGTAACACTGCCTCACTGAAATCCAATTTATACACAATCAAAAGACATCACAATTAGTAACAGGCAATATCTATTTCTTTCTTAAGATCTTAGCATTTATTACTTTTGTATTCCTTCTTTTGATACTTGTAAGGATCTGTTTATGGATTATTTTTAATAGATGTATATCTATTATAAAATGTAATGCTTTTATTTTCAAGCAGTAAGAAAATCAATTTGAGCTTCAATCTGCTTTTAAATGATATCTGCAGGAGGTCACAGCCAGGATGGTAGAATAGCAGGAAGAAGTACAGCAGGCTCTCTTCTAAAACTCTTTTAAACAGATTTTAAAAACACACTAGACCAAATCCTGATCAGAAAATCCAAGGAAAAAATAAAGTCACAAGGAACTTTTTTTCCCCCAGCCCAAGTCAATGTGGAGAGACATTGTTACAGATCCCAACCCTGAAGTGTCCCTGAAAAATTAAATAACACAATATTGAATACTCCAAAAAAAGTAGTAGCAAGGTTAAATCAGACCTTTCCTCCAGAAGTGTCTAAAACCTAACTCTACCATCAAGTCTAATGTCAGGAAGTAGGCTAAAAGAATGGGCAAACAAAAAAGAATCCCACTACTAAAAGCTATTACAATGATGGAGAAATGCAAGACACAAATCTGGAAAAAGAAAATGATCCCCAAAACATCTAAAAGCAAAACCACAAACAAACAAACAAAAAAAAAATGGTCATAAATTCAATGAGAAAGCTGGAAGAAATCAATTTTTTTTTAAATAAAAATTTTTATAAATGAAATAAGAATGCTAGAGTGGAACTATGGAAGAATGGGAAAGGGAGTTAACAGAGTGGCTGAAGAGATACAAAATCTTATCCAAGTAAAAAACTCCCCAAATATTAGAATGAACTAAATAGAAATCAATGACTTTATAAGAAAATAAGAAATGAAAAAAAAGAAATACCAAAAGAATATCAAAAGTCAAAAGAATGGGGAAAAATATGGTTTTTTAAATGAAAAATATGAAAAAAGTATCATAGAGCAAATACAATTTACCTAGAAAACAGAAGAGATTGTTAAGAATCAGTACATTATCTAAGTCAATGGATCCCCTAAAAAGCCTATGTTTTAAGAAGTCATAAAAGAAAATTATCCAGATATCTTAAAAGCAGAGGGGAAAGTGGAAGTAGAATACACTAATTTTCTACTGAAAAAAATACCAATGTGAAAATTCTTAGGAATACAATTGTCAAAATGAAGAGCTTCTGGGTCAAAGAAAAAGTGCTACAAGTAGACAAGGAAAAAAAAAAAAAAAGCAAGTACAGAATAGCCACAGTCAGAACCTATTCATAATTTATCAGCTACCACTCTGAGTATAATCCAAAAGGGGGAAATGACTCTAATGAAATAGAGGACTTCTGGGCATTTCTTAGGGAAAAAAATCAGAACTGTATAGAAACTTAAGTTCTGCATAAACTGATGCTGAGTGAAATCAGCAGAACCAGGAGAACATTATACACAGCAACAAGACTATACGACGATCAATTCTGATGGACATGGTTCTCTTCAACAATGATGTGATTCAAACCAGTTCCTATTGTTCAGCGATGAAGATAGTCATATACACCCAGAGAGAGGCCTGTGGGAACTGAGTGTGAACCACAACACAGCATTTTAACGCTTTATGTGAATATTTCCATGCATTTTGTTTTCCTTCTTAGATTGTTTTTTTTTCTTCTTCTCTTTCTAGATCTGATGTTTCTTGTACAGTAAGATAACTGTATAGATATGTATACATGTATTGGATTTGTCATATAATTTATCATATTTAGCATGTATTAGATTACCTGTTGGGGTGGGGGGTGGGGGGAGGGATGGGAAAAGCTTGGGAAAAAAAAAGTTTTTGCAAAGGTCAATGTAGAAAAATAACTCATATGTTTGGTAAATAAAAAAGCTTTTAATAAAAAAAAAGAAACTTTGAAGTTCAAGCACAAGAATTATAGGACATAAAAGTATAAACACAAATGAATAATTATAAAAGGCTAAACAAAGATATAATGATTACATTGAGATATGGGAAGATCATATATGTGTGTCCCCTTTGAACACTATTATTATTATTATTATGGGTCATAAAGGAAGCTTAATTAGAAGCTCTGGTAGTATTTCTTTTATGACCTGATGATCTTGAAAGAAAAATGGAAAGAGAAGGGAAGAGAAATGGGGCTGAGGGAGAAAGGGAAGATAAAGAAAGGTTAATGAAAATTTTCACATAATAGGGTATCTGCATAAAAGTCTATACCAAAAAAAAAAAAAAAAAAAAAAAAAAAAAGGAGATTACCACTGACACTTGAACCTCATTTCCATCTAAACTGGCCAAAGGGGGGAAGAATGTACCTAGGAAATACACACACATACACATAAACACACACACACACACACACACACACACACACACACACAAATAGGAGGGAGGGAAATCAGAGAATGGGAAATAGAGGGAGGGTAGATTAAAGAAGAGATTAGTCCTAAATTGAATCCTATATCTGAGAGGGTATTCATCAACTGGGGAATGGCTAAATTAGTTATAGTATACAAATATAACAGAATATTACTGTATTGTAAGAAAACATGAAGAAAGTTTCAGAAATATCTGGGGAGACTCATAAACTGATGAAAAGTTGAACAGAATGAATACAATATAGTAAACAATATGCAATGTATACAATAACAATATAGTAAAAACAAATATACACATAGGTACCTGTGTATGTTGTTGTTTGTTGGTCAGTTGTTTCAATTGTGTTTGATCCTTTGTTATTCCAATTAGGGTTTTCTTGACAAAGATCTTCCCTGATCCATAGTTGTGAAAGTTATGTCCTTCCCTGTTTCTTTAGTAGATCTCATATTGATTTGGAGCTTATTGAAATTTATCATGTGAGACATTAGTCTAGATTAAATTTCTACCTTATTATTAATTTTTTCCTATTCAAAAGTAAGTTTTTATCCCAGTAATTGGACTTTGGGTTTATTGAGTACTATGCTATTAAATGTAATTATTTCTTGGTCTTCTCCCTGTCCTTTTCTTAAAGTTTTTTTAAATTAGGTTTTCAGGGCATATACATTTTTTTTTAAAAAATCCTTTCTTGGGTATCCTGTCTTTGACCAGGAGCCTTTATTTTATTTTATTTTGCTGTTATTTTTTGTTTTTAAGCATTGATCTAGAAATTCAAATCTCATTCTCAGACATCACCAATGTTTTTTGTTAGCTTTTCAATTTCCAAAGCAGATTTTTCTTATTAGGGGTCAGCAATGAGAAAAATAGCACCTGTAGCCCTCTGGTCATCAGTTGCTTGCCCAAGAATTCATGTTTGTCAGTGCTTTCTAGATTTCTGGCAGCTTCAACTGTGGCTAAATGAATCACCCAAAGTGCATAGTCTCAGCTGTTTTGACATGCCTTGGAAAGCTTTGTTTTGTCTTGGATATATCCCCTGGTAGAATAACCATATTTGTTGTTGTTATTAGACAAATAGTTTCCTCAGTTCCTCTGAGTGAGGAGAAATCACTATTCTTTCCTTTTTCCTTTGACCTCTAGTAAAATGTTTCTCATCTGTCAGCACTGATGTATATCCACTTTATCATTCCTTGGAAGATAAACAAATTCTATCTCTTCAAGTCACTCAATCCCTGTCTTTAGGAAACATCATAAAATCTCTTTTCTTTCCCTTCTGTTTAAGTTTTACATTCTCCAATTCACAATAAAAGTCATTTCTCTTCTACCACAGCATATACTTTTCCTCCCCATTAAGTACTGGTTCTGTTTTTTCATATATTTTGTATTGTTTTCTTAGGGAATATTTAGTTATTTGATAAGCTAGAATACTGAAAGTTTCCCCAGTTCCTTTACCTTATCTTCAGAAAGGAGGACCATTCTGAAGTTTGTATTTACCTAGCAGTCACTTTGTCATCACAAAAATGCAAGCCTTAAACACTCCATGCAAGTAGCTGAGAAATTTCCTTGGTTTAATGTACTGAATTCTTCAGCTTTATTTTTTAAGCTAATTGGGGAGAGGGAAAGGAGGTGTTTTCTACTTATCTCCCAAGTATTTCATTAAAACTATTACTTTTTTTAAACTTTGAAAGCATATATATATATATATATATATATATATATATATAAACTTTGAAAGCAACAAAGTAAAGGACAGGAAAAAAGGTACCAGAGTTGGATTTAGGAAGGTATTTGCTGGTTGTAATGATGCTGGCTAATTGACTTAACTTCCCCATGCTTTAGTACCTCATCAGTAAAATGAGAAAGTTGTACTTGATAGCCTCTGAAAGTTCCTTCTAGTTCCAAATCTATTATCCTTTCCTTTTTCTTGACAATTCAATGACCTCTCACCAATCCCTAATCTATCTATCTATCTACTAATTGTTTGATATGCTCTGCTATGGATATGCAAATACCCAAGGGATATGAACAGCAGGGAACTAAGGCAGGGCAGCAAGCTGTGAAACGTTGACCAGAACCTGATCATTCAATCTACACACCTGCTTTCATGAGCAGAGGCCCTTGAATCCACGGATACTCTGTCTTGATTTATTTTCTAAGAGGTTTGCAAACTCTCCCTGCTCTACTCTCCATTCCAATTTCTGTAATGCTGAATCCCTAACTGCCACTAAACAAAATCTCCATTTCAAACTTACTCCAACAATTTAATGTCTTATTCCACATTCATTTTCTTTGTGAATTCTCTTGTATAATTAGCAAACCCCTTTCATTCTAGATTTCTTTTCATGTCCCATCCATCTTCTGGTTTTCCTTGGGACCTGACTCTTCCTTGTCATTCCTAGGCATCTTTTATAATTTTTGCACCATCTTTCACACATGACTCATTGGCCCCAGGGAAAAAATCAAAGTTCTCCTTATCTCCCTTTATCACAATCACTCAGTAATCTCTCCACCTTTTTAGTTTCACTCATTCAATCTATAGTTTGGAGACTGGGCTCTCCCAGACTCTTGATATTCTTCTCTCTTCTCAATGAGTTTAGTACTTGGGTCATTTATTCCTCTTTGCCCCAACTTTCACCCTCATTCTAGTGAACCTCAATAAAGTATACATATTGTTCTTCTCTCAAATGTATGAACTACTACCCAGGATCTACTCAGTACCATGACCTGCTCTTTCCTTTCACCTCTGCTATACACAGGAAAGGTAACATTCTTAATCTTGCCATCATATATAAGTATTCCTTTTTCAGGATTAAGAAGTCTAATATCCCTTCATCCCATCATAATCTTTTATTTTTTTCATTTTTCACTATGTATAACTTTTCTCAAATCAATTATTTACCTTAACTTTAATCTCCAATCCTATCACTTTATACTTTGCTAAATCATTATTCTTGCTCTGGATAGTGTTTTCCTTTCCCAAATTCAATGCTTAACTCTGCATTATCTTCTATCTTTAAATCCCTTGTTCCTTTCTTATTACCACCTTCTCCTTACAAAACACTAACTCTGGATTATTCCTACTATCTGCCTCTTTCTTTTCTATTTAGCTGCTACTGAATGTTGATTGTATCTTTCTGAATTTATGTTCTCCAATCTCCACTGAGTCTTCACTTCTTTAACTTTTTCCAATCAACTATCTATTACATTTTCAAAATAACACCTTAAACTTTCTCTTCTCAAAAAAGTTATAACAATTTCTCCTTTTCAGCAAGACCTTATCTCATACTTTACTAAAAAAATATATATAATATATATATAATTCATTGAGCACTCTCTCTTGCTCAATTAAGCACTTTCAAATCTCAGCATCATAGTCTCAGATGAAGTTATAACATTTCTCTTTGGCAATGTTAACCCCTCTATCTGTATCCTTGATCCCATTACTCTCTGTATCCTCTGGCAAATTATTACTTTATTCTTGTCCTCTCTGTCCCCAGTTTCCTTGGGTACAGAACAAATATTTTATTGCTATTCACAAAGAAGAAAGGTTAAGCATATGAGAATGACTGTCAATAATAGAATAATTATAACAGCACACAGTAATTTTATCTATGACTATAATTATCAGTTTGTTGCTGTTGTCATGTCCATTGATTTGTAACCCCACTTGGGATTTTCTTGGAAAAAGGTATTCTAGTGGTTTGCCATTTCCTTATCCATCTTATTTTACAGATAAGGAAATAAAAGGCAAATGGAGTTAAGTTTCTCAGAATTACATAGCTAGTGTCTGAGGCTGGATTTGAACTTTACTCTTCCCAACTCTAAGTCTGGTGTTCTATCTACTGTACCACTTAATTGTATAACAATCTGTTAGGAAAATAATATTTTAAGTCTCATCAGCATATAAAATATTTGCAATATTATTAGTTAGAGATTTTATATTTCACTCACTTGGCATTATTCAATAACTCTTAGATTTTGTCTGTTGATAAAATGGATTAGATTTGGCCCTTTCTTTTAAAAGTTGTCAAACTCTTAAAGAATCCTCCAAAGCTGTCAACCACTGTTACAATTGTGGATGTCACTGTTATTGTCATATCTGATGGTATTGTAGCTGCATCTACAAAACTCTGAAACTACTGAAACTATAACAAAAAAGAGGCATAGGCAAGTAGGCACCCCCAATGCAAACTCATTTTTAAGTTCCCCACTAAAGATTGAGATCACCATGACTCTAGAGCATACTGTCTTTCCTCACTGCTAATAGTAATGATGAATAGTAGATATTATTGCTAAAAGAGCTAAATCTAAAAGATCCCAGTCTGAAGCTGTTTTCTTTCTTTCTTTTTTTTTTAAAGTAATTATTTCTTTTTGTAAAATATGTAATTAGATATTAATCCTCTTAATCATCATGAACTCTAAATTCTATTCGACTGAAAGTGGGATTACCACTCCCTATCCCACCCCTACCCCCACACACCTCAAAATTACAATGGCAGACTAGAATTGGGCAAGAATTGTCAGCTTATACTCAAAAAGAATGTTGTATTAGTGGTAATGATGGGGGGGGCAGGGGTTAGGGAGGAAACAGAGGCCCCTAAGCTTTTTTTTCAGCTGAGGTGAATTTTATCCATTTGGGGTCCACATTCTGTCCACATCCTACAGAGAAAGCTCAAGCACTGTCCTTTCAAGAGTCTTGCATTAAAATTCTCACAGCAGTCCATGTGACATGGATCTGATATGATCTTCAAAGATTACAATCATTCCCAAATATGCAGATTCAACAAAGAGGTTATTGCTTGCTTAGTACTTTCAAAGGATGTGTTGTTCCAACCCAGGAAGTTGAGAAAAGGAGGGGGGAAATGAGATAAAGAAACAAAAAAGGAAAAAATAACAAAAAGGAAACCTGAGTTTCCTCTCTCAAAGAAAGAAACTAATCCCACTTAAACTCCTCAAACAGTTAGATCTCCCTTTCTATGGGATTAATCAACCTGGGTTTGACTAGAATTTATTCTCTCTCTCTCCTGCTTTCCCTTCACTCTCTTTTCCCCTACCTCTCTTTTTCTCTCTCCTTCTTCCTTTTTCTCAATCTCAGAGAAACTAATATTCTGAGTCAAAATTCTTCCAAGATTTTCTTAGCTCATAGACCATTCAACTAGAGGTCCAGGAAAAAATCTCTAGATGATTCTTTCACACACCAGATATGCCAAAATTTCTACACTAATTTCTGGACACATCGGATATCCAGAAAAAAATAATTCTCTGATTTCTTATACTAAATGACAACCCAAAATTTCCCCCAGGAAGTACTAATACTGTAATGGGCAAAAAAGAAGTCCAGTGAATCAAGTTTTGCTTAAAAGAGAAAGAAGGAAAGAGAGAGACAGAGACACGGAGAGAGACAGACAGACAGACAAAGATGGAGGAAAACAATATCAGGGAAAATCTGAGTATATGTGAGGTTCCCTAAAGGGTTTAAACACTTAGGGTTGATTGGAATCAGAATCTAAAAAAACTGAATAAGGCCTCCATTTCTAATGTAGAATCACTGATTGGCTGGATTCATAGTCTGATAATATACATTACTCTCTGTTCTAAACTTGGTAATTGAGATTTGGGACAAGGAGATTCATTGCTAGGGAAGATTGGCCTCAATTAAATAAAACTGAGCTTCTCCCTTTTCCCATTTATGGGCTCATTAACTGTAATTTTTTGGCTCATCCAAAAAGGATTAAGAGAAACTAATAAGGTACCCAATGTACAATATGAATCCACAAAAGAACATATTTATTCCTGAAGAGAGACCAAATATATTTAAAATGTTGTATTTAAAATATTCTTACACAGAAAGTAAACATAACCATCAAAATATTATACTAGTAGTTAATGAATCTTGTTTAACTCCTTGTATTGGTGTTTACCCATCACAGCATTTATCAACAGAGTTATTTCAATAGTGTTCAGTAACTTAAAGCTTCTAGTACAATATGTTGGAGTGCAAAAGTTTAAGTCTCATTAAGTCATAACACAGTGCGCAAGACTGTTAACCAGCTGTTTTTGCATTTCATTTCTCCTTTAAACTATCTGAACCCTGCTGGTAAAAAAGTATATTAGCCAAAATGGACCAGTTATTTTTCTTTAGTAGCTGACCTCTTTAAGGCAGAATCTTCTCCAGAGATCGTGGTTTAGTCTGGGGAGCCTATCCTCCAAAAGATCAAGTTCTATCTTTGTGTCTCAATCCAAGTAAAACTCCAGGGGGATTTAAAACAAAACAAAACAAAAAACAAATAGAGAGACTAATCATAGTTCATGTCTAGGGATTCCTCATATGTAGGAAACTACCTTCTCCCACAGATATTAGGTATGGGATAGCTTTTTATTCCCTCCATCATAAAAAATGCCTAAAAAAGAAAAAAGGAATCATTGCATTGCATAAACAAATTCAGGAAACTCATATATCATTTTACTTATTAGATTCCCTAGAAAATAATATCCCTTTACAGAACTGATGAACAGTTATTCCATTCACTTCTCTTTGGACTTGTACTATCTCAGCAACTCCCAGCAATTAACACAGGTCAGGGTCTAGATCCCTTGCCCATCTGTGGACTTATTTCAGCCTAATACTATAGCATCGTCCTATTGATTTTCTTCTTCTAAGACCACATTTACCATATTTTTTTCCTCTGAGTTACCATTTGCTGCTGCTGCATTGGGGTGGTAAGTATGCATGTGGGGGAAGAAGTGAGGGTGGTAGGAATGCGCTGTATTTCATCAGTTACATTCTCATTTGAAAGTTCATCAAAAGGGGGATAAAAGGATAGAGTCATGTCATAATTCAATCGAAAACACAAAGAGGCAGTTCCTCTACAAAAGCTGATCTTATTAGGTCTTTAATTAACTAATTATTAGTAGGCAGTATCTGTCACTAATGACAACACCTCCAACTTTCTTACTCTCCTGGCAAGTGAACCCTTCTTTACATGTTATTTTTCTTAGGGGCAAATATTTCCCTCTTTCTCCCTTTTCCCACCCCATTTCCTGGACCTCATGATTCTCCATTTGCTCCAGTAAAGTGGGAAACCACTCGGCTTTGCCATCTGCCCTAGTGTTTTAATCTTATATACTTAATAACTTCCTGAAGCTTAATTTATGGTACAGTGATACCTTGACACCTGACACTTGTCTGCTTCAAACTCCTTTAATTTGGTATTAGGTATATTTCAATGAGAAAAAAAAAATGCTTCTGCTCTTGGCATTTCTTGTTGTCTTGGCTGAGAAATAGGGATCTGAAGTTGACCAGGCATACCAATAGCCCAGATCTTGTCAGTGCTATTGCCCTTTGCTGTGGGTAGCTCCTTCACAGTGAAGGCAGTGGTGCACAGAATTGTCAAGTTGGAGTCCGTGATGCTGAGGCTGTGCAAGTTAGCCAGCAGGTCGAGGGACAATTCCTGCAGGAAGATGTGACTGAAGCTCTCAAAAAACTAGTGCTGGAAGGGGCACAGAGCTTCAACAGGTATGCTCAGCAGGAGAAGAAGCAGCAAGAGCAGGAGCAGTGGTAGTGGCATGAGCAGCATTGGCAGGAGCCCAACCTGAGACAGTGGTGGAAGACCAAGAACTTCTGGCAAGCCCTAAGCTGTGACCAGACCCCTGTCAGGAAAGGTGGAGTCTGAGGACCAGTTTTGCTTCCACATCCAGCTGCCCCCTCCTCAAGGAAGCTTGAATGGCTGGGGTGAGGGTTGAATATAACAGTCATCCTTCCTCTCAGAAAGTGAATTGGGTAAAGAAGGGAGGAGCCCAGCTGGGTTGGACTGAGCTAACTGGGTTAGATTGGGTTGATTTATTTCTTTAAAGCTGAAAGCTCCACTTAACCCTTTGGGGAATTGAGTAGGGAGGGATGTTAGACTGCAGACTGAACACCATTTTAAATTGAGCTCTGTGAGAACAGGAGTTGTCTTGCTTTTTAAAAATTAAATTCCTAGCATTTAGCCTAGCACATAGCACATAATATTTAATAACTGCTATGGCATTCATTTAATCATTTATATGCATACAATAAGGGACTGGGGTCAAAGTCTGGATTCATAGAAGATGCCCCCTTCTAATGATGCTCTAAATGCTTTATAATATCATCACAGATTGGGAGAATAACTAAACTGATTAGGATTTCACCTGATCACCATTGGGATATGCTTATTTGTGTGCGTATTGTAACACAATTTTGGTTTTCTTTCTTGTTTGGTTTCTTGGAACTGGGTAGCATTATCTGAGCATGTGGATAGGCAGATGAGAATGAACAAGTGGAGAGTAAGAAACTGAAGAAAAAGATTCCTGGAGCAAGGTTCTGCAGAAGATAAGAGGGGATGGGGTTCTAAGACACACATTGGTCAAAGAAATTTCACTATCTCACTTAGCACCATACCTGATACATAGTAGATATTGTATAAATGCTTATTCCTTTCTCTAAAAGGTCTGAACCTTCCATAGCTCTAATTGTTTTGACTTTCCTAATTGTTTTAATTTTTTAAACTTTCCTAATGGTAGAAAGTTTAGACAGTGGATATCAAGTATACCCTTTTTTTTTTCTGATCAGAGAGAAGTCTGGAAAAAGGGGAAGTGAGGGAATTTATCCTAAAGGCTTTAATCTCCTCAAGAAAATAAAAAGCAGGTCATTTTCTCTAAATATCAGAGATAAGCATATATTTTATATGGAGAACATTAGAAAAAAGATTTTTAATAGGTACTGTGAAGAAAGAGATAAGAAGTTGATGAGTATAGAATTTTTAAAATTGCTGACTAGCAGTGAGATCTTGTTTCAATTTATGTACCATAAATTTGCAGTGGGCTAGAATGGGGAGAGATTTTTTGACAAAGAAATCAACCATAAGACTGGTGTATTGAGCAAAACATGAGGTCAAGTCAGCAAGCATTAAGTATTTGATAGCAGAGTGGATATGTGGGATAAATGAGATAGAAGAATCTAGGAGGAAAATGAAATTGTAAGAATGGGTGGCTGAAGGTATAATGGTGCTTTTGACAGTAATATGGAAATTCAGAAGGGTTTGGCAGAAAAGGTAATGAATGATATTCTGGATATATTAAGTTTGAGATGGAGATGTACAAAAGCCAGCTATGACACATGGCCAATATGTAAATCTGAGAGTCATATTCACAGAAATGGTTATTGAATTCATAGAAATTGATAAGGAGGAATTAGAGAAGATGATGAGCCATGTACTAAAGTCACTGGAAAAGCTGAATGAATGTTCTGAAGGTCAAGAGATAGCATTGAGGATACAGAGAAAATGTTATGAAATGATTTCATGGACCTCAAAAGAGAAAAGATTATTGAGGAATGGACTAAACAAAACAAAAACCACCATAGAAACATGAATGGAAAGTATATCTGAGGGGAAAAAAAACAACAACAACATAATAAAATGTCGGATTTTGTCTGTAAACGCCAAACAATTGGATGAAGGAAAAGAAAATGTACTAAAGATTTTTTAAAAATCAAAGCATAAAAACCAACTCCCTCTTCAAAGCCCTGAAAAAAGCTGACTGGCTGAAAAGTTTCAATTGTTTAGTACCACTGATAGCAAATAGCCATCCCATCATTTTTGAAGTGGATTTCCTTATAAGCTTACTTTTCTCTGGGGTGAAGTGTCAATAAACTAGAATGTAATAACTGAACAGGAACATAGGACTCAAAATATGTGGTATCTTATTTTTTTATTTGCATATAACTAGAAGAATGATATATTACAAATATAATACCTTTGACTTAACATTCCTCTAAGGATCCTGAATACATTTCCCAGATATTTGGAGGGAAGAAATAGTTAAGTGTTCATTTAGAAAATCACTTCAGTTAATTTTACAAGAAAAATTTGAATCTATTAACATAAACATATACTTTCTTTATGTGTATGGGCATAACTTAAAATATGCAGTTTTAAGACAAATCCATATTTTCTTTTTTTCCACTTATTCTCTCAAAGAAGTTTTTTCTTACAAAAATATTGCTAAGAATGGAAGTATTTCAGGGGTTGGACATGGATATGCTTTTATTGGGATGGATCAAGTTGAAGCATCTACTTTTAACTAGCTCTCCTATCTTTTTCTTGTCTAAAATACCACCAAGTTCAAAATTACAAGTCACTGAATTGTAACACAACACACATCACTAACCAGAACAAATCTGCCTTAATCTATGATATATGTAAGTGATATATGTGTAACCCCCATGTTGCCCTAGAGAACAGAAATGCTGATGGAACATTTTTGAACTGGGTTTCCTGGGACTGTTTTTTGTTGAGATTTCCAGGGGAAAAGAAACCAGAATGAGTTCAGGATCAGACTTAATAGAGATGGTCCTCAAATCTTGGGTCATTGGGACAGGCCAGGGTATGTTCTGTCACCTGTGGTTGCTCTATCTACTGACACTGTTACTGCTTTGCTACTACTGCTGCCATCTAATTAATAAACATTTATTAAATGCCCATTAGTGCTAAGTACTGGGGATATATATATATATATATATGCAAAAAAAAGAAAGATTATCTCTGCCCTCAAGAAAATTATAATTTAATGGAAGAAAAAGTACAATAGGAAGCTAAAAAGTAGAGTAGGGATGCAATTGGTGTCCAACTGAGGGCCTGGAAAAGTTAGAGGTGTCCTAGCATAATATAATCAGGTGAGAATTGAGACTGATGAAGGTACTGCTGGACAGATCAAGAATGAGAAAACAACATGAATTGACAATGGTTTCTGAGTTCTAATTCCTTTCCTTTTCTTCCCACCTTCCATCCATTTCTCAACAAGGAAGGAAGTTGCTCTCATTGATAGTATCATTACTCCCAATTAGGCTTTCCTTCTCTTCCCCCGCCCCCCATTCTTTCCAGGAAGAAAAAAGGAGTTGGAAGGCTATACAACCCAAATTTCTCTGCAATTCATAGCACAAACTACTTTATATTCACAAATTCTACATCTCCCCTTTGCTCTCTTCCATTGCTATTTGTTCATTCTATTTTCTCAGGGGCTCACCCTTATTTTATGATTAATAGTTTTGAAGCCAGAGGATTAGAGAAGGCTTAGTCTGAAGAGAAAAGCACTCACTATATCTAGAAGTATAAAGAAGTGGCAGAGCCATTAATTACTTCTGGAGGTCACAAATACTTTAGAAACTTATATAGAAGTAATACTTTCAAACCAGTTCAGATTTTAAACAGATGAGAATTGAAAGCAGAGAGATTAGTAAACTAAAGTGAATTAAAAAATCCCAGAAATAAAAGAACTAAATCCTGAGATAAAGCAAACAAAGCATCTTGAAAGGAGGATTCACCTACTCCAATTATCTTTTACCTAACCCCTAAGAACCACATTCTACTGAACAGGTGAACCCAGGAGGCAAGTCAAACATGTTAATTAGAAATGGAAAACCCATCTTTTGTATTTGTTACCAATAAGGTAACCACATATACCCTTGCATGATAATTCCCATTATCTAATTTACTCATGGAAAAAAAAGGGACTGTTGTCAAGTCATTTTGAAAGAAGAAAAAACTCACAGTATCCAAAATAAATAGGTTTTGTGTTTAAATGTATCTTATACAGTGAATTTCTTTTTTTTTTTAATTAAAGCTTTTTATTTTCAAAATATATACATGGATAATTTTTAACATTCACCCTTGCAAAACCTTGTGTTTTTTTTCTTTCTTTCCCCTACCTCCTCTCCTAGATAGCAAGTAATCCAATATATGTCAAACATATGCAATTCTTCTATGCAAATTTTCCACAAATATCATTCTGCACACACACAAAAAAAATCAGATCAAAAAGGAAAAAAATAAGAAAGAAAACAAAATGCAATCAGCAACAAAAAGGATGAAAATACCATGTTGTCATTGACACAGTTGTCACAGTTCTTTCTCTGAGTACAGATGGCTCTCTTCATCACAAAATCATTGGTACTTGCTTGAATCATCTCATTGTTAAAGAGATGCATCAGAATTGATCATCAAATAATCTTGCTGTTGCTATGTACAAAGATCTTCTGGTTCTGCTCACTCCACTTAGCATTAGTTCATGTAAGTCTCTCCAGGCCTCTTTGAAATCATCCTGCTGGTCTTTTCTTACAGAACAATAATATTCCATAACCATTTATATACCATAACTTATTCAGCCATTCCCCAACTGATGGGCAACCACTAAGTTTCCAGTTTCTTGCCACTACAAAAAAGACTGTCATAAACATTTTTGCACATGTGGGTCCCTTTCCCTCCTTTATAATCTCTTTGGATTACAAGCCCAGTAGAAATACTGCTGGATCAAAGAGTATGCACAATTTGATAGCCCTTCGGGCATAGTTCCAAATTGCTCTCCAGAATTATTTAATCAGTTTACAACTCCACCAACAATGTATTAGTATCCCAGTTTTCCCACATCCCCTCCAACATGCATTATTACTTTTTTCTGTCATTTTAGCCAATCTCATATCCATCTCTATCTCTCCATTCACAGTTACCATTGTAATTGAGTTTCATTACCTCTCAACAAAATTACTGCAATGACTTCCTAAATGTTCTTTTTATCCTAAATTTCTGCCCCACTCCAATCTGCTATCCATATAAATGTCAAAGTGATTTTCCTAAATCAATAATTGACCTCTTCACTCTTCTTTTTTTTAGAAACTCTGGGAGTTCCTTATTATTGCCTCAGTTTGGCAAGTTAAGTTCTTTACAATTTCCAATTCAATTCAGTCAACATTTATTATGCACTTATTACATGCCAGGCATTAGGAATACAAATAAAAAAGCCAGTCTCTGCCCTCAAGGAATTTATGATCTAGCGAAAGAAGATTTCATAAAGAAAAAGGAAGCTGGAAGAATGTGAAAGGGAGGAACATTAGGGAGTATCTTGCTTAGTGGATGAAGTTAAACCAAGCCTTCCTCTCTTTCCAGTCTTATTACACATTATTTCCCTCCTTTCTTACTCTTAGAATCCAGTTATTTTACCCACTGGTTGTTTCCCACAACAGTGCTCCATTTCCCACTTCTTTGTCTTTGCACTAGTTGTTCCTCTTGAGTAGTATGCTCTCCCTTCTCAAGTCCACTTTTTAGAATTTATGGCTTCCTTCAAGGCTCAACTCAAAGGCTGTTTTTCTTTCTTACCTGAAGCCTTTTTCAGTCCCCTTACTGAAATAATTGGCCATTTCCTTCTCCAGTTCATTTTACAGATGAGGAAAATGAGGCACAGCTAAGTGACCAACCTAGGGTCACCCAGCTAATGTGTCTGAATGTATATTGGAACTGACAAAGATTAGTCTTCCTGACTCTAGGTCTGGCATTTTATCCACTGTGCCACTAGCTGCCCTGGAGTCAAGAAAACCTGAATTCAAATCAGGCCTCAAACATTTACTGGCTAAGTGGCCCTAAGAAAGTCACGTAGTTTGCATTTATCTCAGTTTCCTTATCCACAAAATGGATATAATAATAGCATCTACCTACTTGAAAGGGTTGTTGTTGTGCCACAGTTCCCCTGTCTCAGTTTCTCTGAATTGTTCTGCCTCAGTGTCCTTGGTGGCAACCCCTCCTTCCTGGCCATTAGGACTGAGATAATTAGGGCTGTGGAGCTATGGCCACTAGCATTCCAAAGAGTCATAAAACTCCAGAAGAAGACTTATCTCCAATGTTTGGGCATATCCTTCTGGTCTCAGACTCAGGATCTCCTAGCTCCGTATCAGAATTTATGATCCTTCCTCCATACCCCCAACCTGTCAGAACTGAATTTATGGTCCTTTTGTGAAACTTCTATCCCCCCAGTGCTCTGCCCTCCTCCCTTTCTTTGACCTTGTTTCCCTGAGCCCTGGAGCCCTATAAGAGAGCCCCTCACTTGATGCTGGATGCTTTCAGACAAGTGTCCCATTCAGTCCCATGAGCAAGGATTCAAAACTCTCCACTACTATCAATAAACTATTAAAAATCTCTAATCTCTAACCTGCCTCAATTTCTCCAGCATACAGTTGTGAGAATCAAATGATGTAATAACCATCCAATGCTTTGCATAGTGTCTAGTATGTAGTAGATACTATGTAAATTAACTGTTGTTATTATTGTTGCTGTTGTTATAGTGATGTGATCATGATGCCAAATGATGTGATTTAGGTTCTGCGCCAAATGTTGAGGTTTGGTCATGTGAATAATTCACAATTGCCATTCTCTTTGACAAAAGGTAGATTTATTTAGGAAAAAAGCTTACAGAAAAAATGAAGAGATATAGTAGATACTAATGTAATTTTGGTCCCTTGATCTTTGGTTAGGGGGAGGGGGGCTGGATCAGGAAACCATGAATCTTTTGACTTTAGCTCACTACCCTCCATCCTTAATTCACCTTGGAGATTACACCTCAGTTCACCACCCTTAATTCATCCAGCAATTTTTCCTTAGTCTCTGGCTACAGAAGACTAAATAAAATTGCATTCTGTCTTTCAGTCATTTGCTACTTTCCAATTAGGAATTTAGCCCCCCCTGAGAATTCTCAGTGACAAAATAAACCTTTTTTTTTTTTTTTTTTTTTGCCAATATAATTTGGAGACTGGGACTGGGAATTATTTTGTAAAACATGTGACACCAACCTGAAGACCCCCAAATGCTGTTAGAGTGTCTCATCCCTCAACAATACTAGGAATGGTAAAGATGAAATAGAGTTGGTGATGAGGTCTTCAGTGTTAGATGTGGTTAGCAGAGGAACTGATCAAAATCCCTTAAGCTTGATAATGGAGCTCAGTTTAGTTGCTTGGTCCCACCCTATAAAGGTAATCTAATCAGAAATTCAAGTTATGTCAAGACCCTGAGGCTAAGTTTTCCAACTTAAAGCCCAGGACTTCGCAGCTACTTCCTTATGGTGTCTTTCCCTTTCCCCTTCCCCCACACCACATGGTATCTCCCTTAACTCCACTATGCTTCCCAAACCCCACTTCTCCTTAAAGCTAACTAACTCTTTTAGGGTACTAATTCCCTTTCAGGATTTAGCCTGGCAGCTAAAGGTCTGCCCAATCTCATGGGGTACTCCCTTTCTACTGGGTAATTGTGAGTTCTACTGATGGAGAAACTTGTCTTTCATATGCTCTCCCAGCTCTATCTCAACCCTTCCCAATGTCTATTGTATCCCTTCATTTTAACTGTAACCTATTTGCTAAATAAATCTACCTTTGCCAAAGGGAATGACCATTGTGAATTCTTTTTTTTTTTTTGCTTTTTGCTTTTTGCTGAGGCAATTGGGGTTAAGTGACTTGCCCAGGGTCACACAGCTAGGGAATGTTAAGTGTCTGAGACCACATTTGAACTCAGGTCCTCCTGATTTCAGGGCTGGTGCTCTATCCACTTTGCCACCTAGCTGCCCCTATTGTGAATTCTTCACATGATCAAATTCCAACTTGTGGTGTCTGCCACATAACATAGATCACATCATTGGGAAAGCATATAATTACTAAGGAATGAGGTTTCAACAATTAACAATGGAAAAGACAGGTTGCCTAATGGAACTCAACAGTTAATCAGGAGAAAGTTGGGAGTATACCACTGCCTGGCAGGCTAAATCCTAAAAGGGATTTAGCAGCCTATAAGAGTTAACTATAAGGAGAAAGACACCATGAGGCATGGTGGAGGAATGAGAGGAAAGACAACTTGAGGCAGAATACCATGGCAGACTGACCCAAAAGAGATTCAGCAAAGATGGCCTTATAGGGGAAATTCAAACTCAGGGTTTTGACATAATTTGGATGTCTGACTGGATGACCTCCACAGAGGATGGAATTAGATTAAACTAATCCCCATCAGTGCCCATCCCTTCATTCTTGGGGAATGATTCCATCAATACTTCCATCTTTCTCTGACAACCTCCCCTGGTTTCTTAGGACCTCATCAATAGAATCTTTTAGGTATTTCTATTTAACAGGTAAAATAAGCATCATGAGTGGTAATATGAAATAAATAAGGGAAAGCAATATACTGTAAAAAGAATATTATATAAAAATAATATAATAGAGATTCAGTTTCAGTTCAATCAATTTGAAGAAATCAAGTGAGGCATCCATCACAGGTTACAAAGGGTTGCTAATTATTATGTAAATTAACAAAAGATAAGTTCCATGGAGGAACTCACAATTAACCAGAAAGAAGAAGCCATTAAAGGAAAGATACTGTGAGATGGGCTGTTCCTGAAAAGGAGTTAGCAAAGACCTTCATCATTAGATCTTTTACAGGGAAAATATAACCTTGGGGGTTTAACACCATAACTTGGAAAGTATCAGGGGAGGGGAGAAAGTAAAGGCAGGAATAAGGATATGTATTGAAATGTTGAGACTGTCTTGAAGGTGCTAACAAGAGTATCTGGGAAAGCCTGGGTTCCCAACAGAGTTATCTTAAAGATGCTAACAAGAGATCCTGCTAACTATGGTAGTAAGACAGTCTAGGAAGCTAAGTTCCCATTAAAGTTATGTTAGCTAGACAGTTTTGGGAAACTGACCTAAGTTGACAAATGAACAGGATGAGATTCATTTTACTATGGAGTATAGAGTTGTTAAGATAGTACTTAATCCTTTCTATTCACTCCTGAGCAGTTCCCTTTCCTAACTCCTCCTTAGGAGATAGGTTAGAATGTGACCTTATCTTTGGCAACTCCTGTAATGCTCTGAGAGAAACTGAGGCAGTACTACAGATTGGAGATTATCAATATTTTATTGATATTAATGGAGAGATAAGACTAGTCAACTGAATAGGACTATTGTCTCAAAATATTCAGTGATCTATGGAGGGATATCAAGGAAATGAAGGCAGCTCAAGGGGCAGAAAGAGAGGTTGGACTCTGGGGGAATTGGAGTTCAAGGAAAGGACTATCATTTAAGTTCTGACAGGTTGGGGGTATGAAAGAAGGACCATAAATTCTGATAAGTTTGGGAAGAAGCTAGGAGACATTAAGTCTGGGGCCATAAAGATAAGGGGGGGTGCCTAGGTGTTTGAGATAGGCCATTTGGAGGTTTTGTTTTTTTGGTTTTGCTTTTTGCTGAGGCAGTTGGGGTTAAGTGACTTGCCCAGGGTCACACAGCTAGGGAATGTTAAGGGACTGAGACCAGATTTGAACTCAGGTCCTCCTGACTTCAGGGCTAGTGCTCTATCTACTGTGCCACCTAGCTGCTCCCATTTGGAGGTTTTATGAATCTTTGGAATGTCAATAGTCATAACTCTGCAGCCAATTATCTCAGTGATCAGAAGGGGGTGGGGGTTGCTACTAAGGCAGAACAATTGGGAAACTGAGACAGAGCAATTGAGAGAGACTGAGACATGGGAACTGTGGCACAACACTTCCATCCTCTCTTGAGATTTAATCACCCATACACTGCCATAACAAATTAACTCCTTTTTACCTTTGAAGCATTATAATAGGAATAGATGCTTGTGGTTTCCTCTATTGTTTCATGAAGTGCCTATTAAATAAAAGGTAGTACTCAGAACCCACAGATAGGAAAATTCTAATATTTAGGGAGAACATTTTGGTTTTCTGCCTTTATTTGAATATTGACTTATCTCTAGCTAACCCCTGGCCTCTATTTTTAAGGCAAAAATAAGGTTACAAGCAATGTTTATATATTTAAAAAATAAACATTATAATATAGTATGTTTGTTACTGTACAGACATGTGGAAAGAAAGTTGAAAAAGAAGCATAACTTTGTTTTTTAAACTTTCTTCTTTGTATAAGCCATACCTTAGACTCAAGTGTTTTGCTCTGAAATGTTTCTAGGGGCGCAGTGGCAACCCTTAATTTCTCTTTTCTCTATTACAACAGTCCTCCTTTTTCAGTTTCTTCTACTTGTTGCCCCTATTCTGTAAATTCTCTCTGTTTCACCTTGATAAGTTCTGGGTAGAATTGAGAATACTGTCTTCACGATATTTTGGCTAATCTTCTAATGTGCCCTTCTTTCCTCTGTTTGTGTTTAATGGACACTGTGTGTTAACTTAGAATTTCTGTGACCCAAATCTATCTTTTGGTTCAAAGGTGACTATATTCCCAAGTAGTGCTAAGGGCTAATAGAGAATGTTTGTCCTTCTACAAATCCCAGCATGCCAGTCAATTCTCAAACCCCTTTACATTCATACATGTACTTGTCTCCCTCAGTATAAAGTGAGTTCCTTTGGAATTAGGATTGTTTCATTCTTTTCATTTGTATTCCTAAAGCCTAGAACAGTGCCAGGCAAATAATAGGTGCTTAATAAATGTTTACAGAATGATTTACTAGTACAAAGAGGTCCAAAGCAACAAATCAATAAGCAAATTCTTATTATTCAAAAGATTGTATTCTTCTCCATTTCTTACTATTCTTTTCTATTGTAATACCCAAGATATTGAGGCAAGCAAGAGATTGTTTTTTAAATCTTTAATGTAGAGAGTTTAGGCTAGCCAGCCTCAAGGGACTCTTGTCCAAAGCATTCAGCCCAGATAAACCAAGGCAGGGAACTTACATAGGGTTTTAGCTAACCAGGGTTTGCAAACAGAATACATAACCAGAATATGCAATCTTATAGGGGAAACAAAGGCAGATAAGGGGGACAAGGACACTGGGTGGATGGACAAGCCATAATTCTAGGAAAGGATCATAACTTCATCCTGACAGGATAGGGGTCAAGATAAGAGGCTGGAGAGCAGGAGACAGAGAAGTGAGGAGCAATACTCAAATGAAGGGGGAATTATTTTAACAAGGATAGACATAATGGACCTGGAGTTTATGACACAATGTTACATAAAGGTTATCCAACCTCCAAAATTTTTCCCGACTCAATTCTCCTAGTCCTACTGGCAAGGAAAGGTGTGTGTGTGTGAGGGTGAAGGGTGGCTATGATTCCAACATATCCAGCACCCAACACTATCACTATACTTACTATGAATACCTCTACTTTTACAGGCAATATTCTAAATATAAGAATCTTATTTATATTTATTTTGACGTGAGTTTTACAAAGCACTTTTATCTTCTAAGGCACCTGGGAGGTAAATGCTTTGCATATGCCCCTTTTTGCATTTAAGAAAGATAAAGTGAGTTGCCAAGAATCACAAAGCTAGTAAGTGACTATAGCAGGATTTTAACTAAAGTCTTTCTAACAATGAAACCAATACTCTATTCATTGCTCTACAAAGGTATCTCATAAGTGACATTAGTTAGCAATTTTTAAGGCTGGAAATTAAGCAAGAGATACTCCTATTTTCCTGCAGTACACATTAATAATTATTGCTTCCAGAACCTCTAGAAAGCTCTGACACTATTGGACTCTAGAGGGCAATGATGTTATGGCCTAGAGGTCTCTATGGCACTTAGGTTTAATATTATGGGAAGCATTACACTGAACTGAGACCAAGAGAAAGTAATATCATCACTTGTATCAGCAGACTAAAGCTGTGCTAAAAGAATTTTGCAGCTAAGACATAACAGTTCTTGATTCTAAGGACCAAAAAGTTACATATGAAGGGAACTAAAAGACCAGTGCCTGTTGCATTATGAAATCACAATCCTCTCATCAGTGGGTTTCTATCTGAAATGTTTCCTTTCAAGTTATTTCCATTCAACCTTCCTTGAAACACTTTTGCTGTGAGGATTTCAGCACGATTTGAGATGTTATGCTTCTACCATCTTTGTTTTTGAGACAATTTTTTTTGCAATATAAAATTAAAATGAATTAGAAATTTAATACAGTTCTATCTTCCAAATTCTCAACCCCAGAGAGCTTTAACAGTTGCATTTTCACAGAGATACCTTAAAATGTATGCATATAGACAAAAAATCTAGAGATAACTAAGTACATTAATAAAAAGAGAAAGGGCGATCAGGGAATAATAGAATTAAGCTCTTGAAATAGAGCATAGTAAAAGAAAGGAACATTTGTTTTCTCTTTGGTTCACTTTGTTATTTCTTGTGTAGGACTGAGGATGCTGCCTCTACAATGATACTAATGATGCTGTTGATCTCTTCAAGTTTCCATTCCTTCCTCAGTCTGTTTTGTGGACTGTCTGCTGTCAGTCTGTTTTATGGACTGTCTGTGTTTATTGAGAATATCTGTGACTTACTTTGAGTCAAGGTGGTTTTGACTATTTGTGGAAACATATTTTGTTATGAAGACAAAAAAAAGTAAAGTAATTCACTAATGCAGAGAAGAGCTAAATGGATTTATTTTAAAGACAAAAAATAAATAAAGCATTAGTCAATAAATACTAAATAGATAATTATTGTTAGTAGTAGTGGTCAGCATTTATATAGACCTTCATGGTTTGCAAACACTTATGTAGATTAATTTTATATCTCTCCTATATGAAATAGCATATTACTTTTAATACATCTATCTTAGGTAAACTTCACAACAACCTTAATGTAAGTACTATCATCCTTTTAAAGATGAGGAAACAGATTCAGAGAGGTTTAAAGCAGTGGTATCTCACTCAAACAGGAACAGGGCCACTGAAGTATATGGGTTACATATTGGCTTAGAAAATCACATATTAATACTACCTATGTTCTACTGTAGTGTTAGTTATTTTGTTAATATTTCCCAATTATATTTTAATTGGATTCAGACCCATACAAGTGTGTTGCTGTAGCAACTGGTCAGCTGATTCACAGCAAAAAAGTCAGGATATCTGCCTATGCTTTGAATTATGAGCAGGACCTCTAGTAGACAGTAACACAGATTTCTTGAATTAGGTTCACCATGGGGGTTGACACCAGGAAATGTATAATATATGTGTTTCTAAGGTCTGGGCTTTTGTTAGCTAATCCCCTTTCTCTTCCTTCCCTTAAATGAGCTAGTTTTTCCAAATACTGAGACTTTTGAGTCATACCACTTTTCAACATTTATTACTTGAGGTTTCTTCTCACCTGTGTATTATTTGCTTTTTGAATGCCTTTTTTGAGACTGTCTTCATTATAATTTTAGGTATCTTATGCTATGAACACCAATACCTCATAACCAAATAGTTATTTCCTTGGAGGGGAGGGGATGGGAGGGTGGAGGGAAAGGTGGACCAGGTTTATTAAGCTCATTATTGTGGTAATTTTTAATCCTTGCTGAATGGTTTTAAAACTGAGTCATTTTCATTCAGAGTGATTTTTATAACCTTAAAACATGTTTTATTATGGATTCCCCAATATCTCATATGGCAGCAGGACATTTTCAGGATGGTTGCAAAGATAAATGACTATATAGACAATTATATAACTTTATATCATGGTTAAATACAATGAATCCTAATATCAGATTCACTTTAGAATAAGGAAATGAAGGACATAAACTTGAATTTAAAGATGAGAAACTTAAAGATATTATGTTAATAACAGTTAAAAGTTGTTAACAGTGTATACCCTTTGACCTATTTCTAAGCTTATAGTAGTTCAAAAAAGGAAGAAAAGATCCTATATGTATAAAAATATGTATAAAAAAAACAGTAGTTCTTTTTGTGATGATAAAATCTGGAAACTAAGAGGATTTACAACACTTAAGGAGTAGCTAACTAAGTTGCAGAAATGAATGTGATAGAGTAATATTGTGCTAGAAAACATAATTTTTAAAAAGACATGGAAACACTTATGAACTGATGATGAGTGAAGAGAGAAGAACTAGAACAATTTGTACTATGGCATCAGTATTAAATGAATAATTTTGAAGCCTTTTAAAAACTCATAAAGAATGAAATGAGTTGTACCAGGAGAAGTTTATAAAATAACAATTTTGTATTGAGAACTTTGAAAGCTGTTAGTCCAAAATAATCCAGTAAATATTTATTAAGCAAATTTTATATACCATGCACTGTGCTAAGTCATGGGAATATAGTTTAATAAAAAGAGAAATAGTTCTTGCTCTCAAAGAGCTTACTAACTATTTGGGGTAAGGATGAAGGTGGGAAGGATTCAATACAAAAGGAAGTAGGAAAGTGAGACACAGGGGAGATATCCTAAGAAATTCATTAAGAGCATCTTGTTCCATGGAAATAAAATCAGAGAGAGCAGTAAAAACAAAGTAAACTAAGAGCCTGGTTTCTGCTGCCTTTAAAGGAAAGTATTAGAAGGACCTTGCAGCCTTCTGATCAGAGAGGAGAAGAGGCGATGAGTTAAGCATCACTGAGTTAGCAACACTGTGATAAATGAGAGGTAATGATATTAACCTGGAAGAGGCATCCTATTTCTTGCCGTTGAAATAAGCACACTAACCATGAGAGTGAGGTGGTACATTTAAGGGGAAAAATGAGACATATTTTTGGATACAGCCACTGAAGGAATTTTTTTAGTTGACTACACTATTTGTTTCTGAGTGGTTTTGAATCTTCAGGCTAACATCTAATCCCAAAGACCATCCAGTGGAAACTTCTTTTTGACCTACACCAAGTTACTTACTTGGGAAAAAAAATGCTCTCCAATTCCTTGTGAAATTATTTTTACTGGTCACAAGCTAGGAGAATCACGACCTGATTCTGACACTTAGCAAACCCTGGATGCTGCAGGCATCACTTTCAAGCCATGTGTCTCCCTTCCTCAGTCTGGACGCCACTAGGGAGGACCAGCTCTATGCCCTTTATCAGCCTGAAGCAACTCCAGAAGATGTTTAAAAAACATTTGTTTAAAAAAAAATTCTTTTTCTTTTCAAATTAATTTTTATTGATTGAAAAAATAAAGACATTGGACAGCTGGTTGGTGCAGTGGATAGAGCAAGAGCCCTGAAGTCAGGAAGACCTGAATTCAAATCTGGTCTCAGACACTTAACACTTCCTGGCTATGTGACCCTGGGCAAGTCACTTAACCCCAATTGACTCAACAACAACAACAACAACAACAACAACAAAAAAGAAAGAAAGAAAGAAAGAAAAAGAAAGAAAGAAAGAAAGAAAGAAAGAAAGAAAGAAAGAAAGAAAGAAAGAAAGAAAGAAAGAAAGAAAGAAAGAAAGAAAGA
>JAJPUD010003727.1:144319-157266 GCA_023553655.1 Myrmecobius fasciatus
AAAGAAAGAAAGAAAGAAAGAAAGAAAGAAAGAAAGAAAGAAAGAAAGAAAGAAAGAAAGAAAGAAAGAAAGAAAGAAAGAAAGAAAGAAAGAAAGAAAGAAAGAAAGAAAGAAAGAAAGAAAGAAAGAAAGAAAGAAAGAAAGAAAGAAAGAAAGAAAGAAAAAAGAAAGGCATGGAGTGCTATAGGTATGAAAAAACACATGCCTTAGGCTTAGGGTCTGCTCTACTTTACCCTATTGTCTTCTGAGAAATCTTCCTTTGTTCCATTCAGTTCCTCCTCTTATTGATATTAACTTGAAGGTTTCTCACACCAATCCTGATACATCTCTTCTATTAAGGCTTCCATATTATCCCCACCCTCTGTTTCATTTCTTTCTTCAGTATCTATGGGAATCCACCCTTGTCCATTCAAGACTAGCATCCTTACATAGGCAAAAGAGAGATCTTTCCTGAAACCATTTTAGCTAAAAATTTCGAATTATCCTGGTGATTAATTGTATCATACAAGGCAAACAAATAGATAGGACAATAATAAGCTAGAAAAATAAGCAAAAAACCAAAGGATTTGTTTCCCCTAACTCTCACCAAACCAGGACCACCAGTATGCATTAAAGGGAGAGGACCAAGTCTATATAAAGACATGAGCTAATTTCTTTATATCTTTGGTGATTTCTTTTACTACTTTTGTCATCGATTTTCATACAGCAAATTGACAGATTTAATTTCCTGTAGACCCCCACCTTCTTCTGCTAGGAGATAATCTAGCACCAGTCTGTGCTATAATATGGTTTCCCTGGCTTGAGTGACTTGGTCTGCTAGTAGGTCCAAGGCTTTGGCCATTTGGATATTGATAATCTCAACTACAATTTATAACCTTATTAGCTGGTTCAGAATATATATGGGAGTTCTATATCTCCAATTTCCATCCTGGGCCCAACTAGCCAGCTCATATGTCTGATTATCCTTTGGGAGGCCAGTTGACTCCCCATCCATTTGTATCTCCCATATTTGTGAGAGATGTATATACATTTTTTTTAAACTCCTTTTTTAGTCCTCATATAATTGGGTGCCTAGACAGCCTCCTTCTTGCCTGAGTAAAAAGAAAAACTTAAGTCCAATTAATTCTATGTTACAAGACAGAATGGGCCACCAAATGTTGAGGTTTAGAGGGAGACCCCAAAAGTTTGGGGTCACAGATCTGCATGAAGAGGTATCTTAAAAGAATTTGCAAGCCTGAACCTATCTTCCAGTCAAGGGGCAAAGTCCATCACAATTGTAATGCCAATTGAAGTGGGTCAAGCTCCAAAAGGATTTTACAAAGAACCAGGAGCAAGGAAACAAATTTATGCAATTCTTCATGTCACTGGTTATACTAATTTTATGGCCCAAAGGTAGAACTGAGGAGTAGTCTCAGAAATTTGGCTAGCATTGACCAGCAGATTATCTATCTAACAGTCAGCAATGTTTGTAGGATGATGCAAAGTCCAGAAGACTTTAGAATCATCGATAGACAGATTGTTAGAACAATAGCACTCTAAAATTAGGGGATTTAGGATTATTGCTATATTTCCCCTAGAAGCTGTACCCTATCATTCCACTCTCAGCAGTTTGAATCCCAAATTCATTTGGAGCAAAGAGACAAAGGTCACATCTTCTGGAGTTGCTTCAGGCTGATAAGGGGCATAGAGCTGGTCCTGCCTAGTGGGGTCCAGACTGAGGAAGGGAGACACATGGCTTGAAAGGATGCCTGTAGCATCCAGGGAGTGCTAAGTATCAGAATCAAGTTGTGATTCTCCTGGCTTGTGATGAGTGAAAATAAGTTTCACAAGGAATTGGAGAGCATTTTTTTCCCAAGTGAGTAACTTGGTGTAGGTCAAAGAGAAGTTTCCACTGGATGGTCTCTGGGATTAGATGTTAGCCTAAAGATTCAAAACCACTCGAAAGAAAAAGAAACTCTTTCTTTAACAAGGGCTTGTTTCTGGGGCTATGTGAAGGAGTGTAGGAGTCTGTGAGTTGGGGAATTAAAGATGTCATGATCAGGGACAAACAGGCAACAGCATGTGCAGCTGAATCTGCAAGCTTGGCCTGAAATGAATCCCATTTCTGGTGTTCGTTGCAAAACATAACAGAAACCTCTCTAGGTTCATGGACAACTTGCAATAACTGTAGAATTTCCCCAGCATGTTTATTGGAGGATTATTTATTTATTTATCTTTTTTTTTTTTTTTTTTTTTTTGCTGTCAAAAATCCCCTTTCTTTACATATGCCCCCATGAGCATGCAAAACATGAAAGGCTTATTTGGTGTCAGCATAGATATTCACTCTCATTCCTTTCCCCAATTTTAAAGCTCCAATGAGCACAAAAATGCTCTGAACTTGGTAGGAAGTTAGAACCTCCAATGGTTGGCGTAGGGTGAACTTAGAGGCTTCCTCAATTAGAAGAACTATGGCAGCCACTGCTCTAAAGCAGGAGAGTCATCCCAAAGACACCAAGTTTCTTTGAAAAGCCTACAAATTCCAGCCATGCCCAGGAAGGTACACAGTTGTTTCTTTGAGGCAGGTTGCAGGGGGGGTGGGGGGGGGGGGGGGGGGGGGGGGTGATAAGATTGCCTGCAGGCGGGTGTGAGTTAATTCAAGGTCCAAATACTTAACAGACTGATCAGTAATGTGGGCCTTTAGACAATGAAACTATCACCTCAGGAAGTCAGAAAGTTAAGAGATTTTATGCCTGCAGCCAGAGAAGTCTCTGGAGCTGGGCTGCAGATCAAGATGTCATCTACATACTAGATAGCCAGTGCGTCTCCAAATATGTGGGGGCTGTCACAGAAAACCCTGGGCTACCTCCATGCTATGGACATGATTATTCATGTTAATTGATGGGGGTTAAGTCCTCCTGAATTTACCCCTTCAAAGGCAAAAAGAAATTATGAATCTTTATGCAATAGGATGCAAAAGAAAGCAGCTTTAAGATCTAAAATAGAAAGCCATTGTATCCCCTGGGATACTTGTATTATGCTCATGGTTTCTACTGAGCATTTGCTCTGATTACAGAAATTTGCTATAAAAGGAAAAAGCAGGGACATCATGATAACAGCCAAAACAGGTCTTTCAGACTGAGAGCACATACATGAAAGGATAAAGCACAGCTCTGTTTGACAACCAATCATGCAGTAACAATTCGACCTCATAGCCAGACTCAGCAATAATCAGATGGGAAACAAAGAAACAGAACTGGGAGACTGAGTCAGAAGGATCTGGCTTTGAGGAAGGCTTTTTCCCTTAAAGGGAAAAGCATAGTTCTTAGTTTATCCCTCACCAGCATAGCCCCTTCTAAACAAATACCAATTGCACTAATAACCATAACCATAACAAATAGCAATATTAAATAAGTCCAATTGTTCAAGAAAGTTCCACAAATTAGAATATATCAAGAATAAAAAAGAATAGAGTTAGGGGCAGCTAGGTGGTGCAGTGGATAGAGCACCAGCCCTGAAGTCAAGAGGACCTGAGTTCAAATGTGGCCTCAGACACTTAACTTCCTGGCTGTGTGACCCTGGGCAAGTCACTTAACCCCAGTTGCCTCAGCAAAAACCAAAACAAACAAACAAACAAAAAAGAATAGAGTTTCAGCTGGTGGCAAGAGGAGAACTAAACTCAAACTAGGAATGAATGATCTTGCATAGGGAAGTTTATTTTCAGCAGTCTCTAGTATAGGAAGCCCTAGAGATCAAGCAAGTTTTTGGAACTGGTTGTTATATATACCTGATGCTCTAACAGCTTCAGAATGCTATTCAAAAGTCCCTTCTTTCTCTTGAATCTCACCTTGGAAATAGTCTCTTCACTTGTATATCTGAAGACTCTCTAAAGTCTATATCACAAATTGCTACTTACAGAAAGCAATTTTCCTAACTTTACTATATCTTAATCAATACTCTCAGTCAATCAAGCATCACCTCTCACCCTATGATGTTTATTCTTTGTTCTCAAAGAGGACCAATGACATCAAGAGGGTGGTGTCTTGACTTGTAAGTGAATTGGATTTAAGTGAAGCAGGGCTGTGCAAAGTCATCAGCCTCTCCCAGTTATTCAGAATCCAGTGGCAAGACAGAGCAAAAACACTGGCAGTGGCCAAGGATGCATTGGAAGAAGCTGGCTCCTTTAAGCTAAGGTCTTTCCCAAGTTTCAGTTCTGGGTATCTGGAAAAAATGTTTTGCTCTCAACAGAATTAAGGATATTTGGAAAAGTTGTGGCTCTGGGGGGAAAGATTAAAACCTCTGTTCTGGAAATGCCAAATCTGAGGTGCCAATGTGTCGTCTAGTTTGAAATATTGAAAAGATAATTAAAATTATAGTCAGAACTCAGAAGAGGGTCTAGGGCTAAATAAGTAAGTCTGAAAGTGATCTGTGTAGAGAGGACAATCAAACCCATGGGATCTGATGAAATCAACAAAATGGAGTATATAAAGAAAAGAAAGAGTTAGGAGAAAGCCTTTAAATACATCCCAGTTACAGAGGGTCTATATGTGATATGAGCAAAGGAGACTGAGGACAGTCACTCAGATAGGTGGAATCATGGAATAGTATTAAGACTATCTAAAAATGAAAAAGTATTTAGGAAGACTGGGTCATAATTTCAAATACTACATGGGATTAGAAGGATAAAAATTAAGAAAAGGCTGTCAGATTTGGCAATTATAATGTCATTACTAATTTTGAAAAGAACAATTTCAATAGCATAATATTAAATCTAAAGTCAGACTACAGAGAGTTAAGAAATAAATGAAAGGGAAATAGAAGCAACAAGTATTGACCTTTTCTCTAAGAGTTTGGTGGAGCAAGGAAAGTGAAATATAAGATAACACTGTGGGAATGGGATGGTCTAGTAAGATTTTTTGTTATTTTAAGGATAGGGGATACCTGAGCATATCTATAGGAAATAGAAGGAACAAAGAAGCAAAGTATCTTCATAACTTACTCTTTTTGCTAGCAAGAATAGTCACAGAAATAAATACATTTTCTAATACAAAACTGATTTTAGTTTATCATTATTAGAGTTATGCAGGAAACAAAAAAACTTTAAAAGTAAACAAAAGCAAAACCATTTTTCATATATTTTGTGTCAATTAAAATTCAATGTATCCAATGTAAGCTCAGGTATAGTAGAATTAGAGTTTTTTTTTTCTGTGAAGAAAATCCTAAAATAGATGAATAGCAACATTTTGTAACAATATAATGAAGATATAAGAATGCCATTAGAAAAGTGAGCTACCTACAGAGAAAACTATTGCCTACCACTTATGCAAAGGGGGCTCATATGTACAAGTACCAATCCCAGGTACAGAATAAAAATATAAAGATTTAATGATTTATTTTATTAGTCTAGGGGATGGATGTTCAGTTTATTTTCTATCTGTCTCTTACGGACCCAGTTTGCTTACCCACAGGATGGGAACCATAGGGTATCCCATCCTCTTGAGAGGGACAAAATTTCTACTTAAATTTTGAACCACCTTCATTAAATATAGGAACTGGGATTTTTAGTATCCAAATACCCTCTACTCCCCAACCTTTGCCATATACCAACCACTTGGAATAGAACAGGAATTTAAAGTATTAGAATCAAAATAAGAAAGACTGAACACATTTTGCTAATAGCCCACGAAAGGTAGAATAAACTTCCTTCTGTTAACTTTTCCCCTTCCCAGAAGAAATGAGAGAAAGAGAGCAGGTAGTTCAGATAATTAACAGAGAGCCAGGGATACTTCCTCATCAGAGATGGAAAAAGAGAAAAAGAGTCAGAAACTAGATGTGAATAGGGACCAAGGTACCACTCAAAGATCTCATTAGTTCTCTCCATGTGAGTCAATCCTTCAGGTTCTGATCACCATTTTCCACAGTAGTTAACACATGAGAATTGGCCCACAGGGTGGGAGAAAGGGGCCCATAGTAAGAAAAGTCCTTCTAACATCCCAACCAGTCTTGTGCTTAGACAGCTTAGCATGGTGAATTCTCTTTTTTCTCATCATCCTGTAGGTTTAAAATTAGGTTTAAAAAATCCTATTTTTGTGTACTTGAGTCCCTGTGGGAAAGCTTGCTATCTGGCCAGCCATGAGTCAAAGGTTACATTTTAATAATCAATGTTTTCATTTAAATCTTTTCTCCCTTTCTGGTGGGTAAATGTGGTTAAGTGACTTGCCCAGGATCACACAGCTAATAACAATCTAAGATCAATTTGGAACTCAGGTCCTGAGCTGAACTCTAGAGCCAGTGCTCTAACCACTGCACCACTTAATATTTCAGTGAAATATATACATGTAAGAAATTTGGGGACAATATAGTATCTACTTCAAGAGGATTTGGAGAATTAAATAGAGATGAATTTCATACCAGAACACTAGCATTCCACTGAAAGATTAGAAGCTACTGATTTACATAAGGCTGGTTCTTAAAACAGTGGTAGCAATTTGAGATCCCTGTTATATATGTCATTAATAAGAACAATAGGAAATGTTAGTTATGTTTTTATTATATTAGATTTGTTAAATCAGATTAATCAAGCATTTATTGAGGACATGTTACAGAGACTATACTAGGTGAAACAAAGACAGAGAAAAAAAAAGTAAAACAATCTGCTATGTTAGCTGTGAAGTTCAATATGAAGTCCATTTCTTTCTCATCAGACTTTAACAATAGGTTAAAGGACCATTTGTTAGGTATATATTTGAGGTGATTCTTGTGTAGTTATGATGAGAACCAGATGTTATCTAAAGATTCTTCTAACTCTAGTATTTAAATGTTCTGATAATTGATTTAGGCAATCAATGGAAAAAGATACTAGAAATGTATTTTTTAAGTTTTCTGTCTATATTCTTAAAGTATTAATATGGAAAAAATAGAAATTGAAGACTTTAGAATACTTGGAATATTTACATATCAATAATAAATGCATATACTAAATCATGTAATTAATGCATCCTGGGAAAATGAATACTATGATCCATTCTGCTTTAGGGCATGTCATGAATCTGTCATGAATACAGAAAAAGAAGATACTTGGTTATCCTGGAAGATTCATTACCATAGCATACCTACCCTATCTAAAAATAGAAGACTTTTATCACCTGATAAACAGAAAGTCACACAAAAAAAGAAACCCTATACCAGTATTATAATATGTATTAAAATTAAAATAATCTGCACTGTTAGCATATTTTAAATATTAAGTATTCATAATACTATAAATTCTCTTATGATTAAGCCAAATTGTCTCTAGTTTATAATTTCTTAATATAACTTAATTTATAAATATATATATTTTAAAAGTTATTAATGCCCTGATTTTGTCCAGCAGTCCCTTATAAGTAGCTTGCAAATATTCTTCCAAGAATATATGAAGTAGCTAGGGAATCAGAGTGTTCAGTTACAAGTAGTTTAGTACAGGGGAAAGAGCACTGAATTTAAAATAGGAGATCTTATCCCACTCTGTGGCTTTACTACCTTTGTGACTATGAATAATTCACAATTCAGATCCTTCTTGAAAGCAGACTTCTTTTTCTGCCTTTTTTTGTTTGTTTGTTTGTTTGTTTTTTTTATCCCCAGCATTTAGTTGGGATAGCTAAAGTCAGTTAGGATGAACAAATGATCAATCATTTTAGGGGCATTTATTTTTTTTCCCTTCTTCATGAAGATAGCCAACTTCAGCATTGTGAAGAATTTAGTGAAGAAAGAATATGTTTAGAAGTGGCTATCTAGGGAAAAGTGGAAGATTCTGCTAAAGGGTGAATTTATTTTATTCCAAATTACTCTGGAGAAGTTGTGAGAAGCCCTAGATTAAATAAATTAACTATGACCTTTATTCACAATCTTATAAGACCCACATATGTTAGTTTTCAGGAAAAAAAATTAGAGAGGAATTGAAATATAATATTAGGAAAATATTCTAAAGGATCTATTATTGAGGGTCAACATGGATAATTAACTTCTCCAGTATTTCAGATGACAAGCCTCTCTGCCTTAGTTGAAAAACCCTAGGTACTTGCCCAAGGCACATAATCAATAAACAAACTTTAATAAGTGCTAGGCTGGAATACAAATTAAAAAATAACTGATGTTGCCCTTCCGGAGTAATAGGTTAATGGCAGAGGTAGAGATATAATTGTTAACAGATAACAAAGTAAACCCTATATATATGAAATAAATACACAATGATTTAATGAATAGATTTAAGGATAGAAGGAAAGAAAAAAATGGGGAAGTCAGGGAAGACAAAGTGAAAGAAATAGTGCTTAAGCCCTGATCTGAATGGAGGCAAGAATTCCAAGAGATGAGAAGGAAATTGTAGATTTAGAGCTGAAAGAAACCCTAGAAGTCATTTAGTCCAAATTTGTCATTTTTAATAATGAGGAAACCAAGGCACAAATAAATCAGGTGACTTCTCCAAAGTTACAGTAGTAAGCTAAAGGGTCAGAATTCAAACCTAGGCAACTTTAATAATGTTTATTCCTTTCCCCTTCCCAGGTGAAAAGTAATGAAGGCTTAGAATAGGGTGAGTGAAAAGGAAGAAATGTCAGAGATGCAAAAAAGGTAGATTTTACAATTTGTAATTTGTACAATTTTTCTACAATTTCTACGAAATTTCTACAAATTTACAAAGCTTGATAAATAGTTATAGGGATGAGTGTGAATGAAGAGTTCATATTAAATCTGAGTGAATGTAAGAATGGTTGTGTGCTCAATGGGAATTGTAAAATTAGGGGTAGAGGAGGGTTTAGAAAGAAAGTTAAGTTCTGTTTTAAGCATTTTGAGTTTGAAGTACCTATGACATCCAGAAAGAGATGTATATCAAAGACAGTGGCGGTCAGGAGCAACATGAGTTAAAAGTGTATTTGGGATTCTTCTGGAAATAGATGATAGTAGAATCTGTAAGAGTTAATAGAAGTCAGAGTACTTACTCAAGGTCATGGTACAAATGTCACTGGTGGGATTTAAATAAGACCTGGGATTTCACTAGTCTGGGGAACTCCACTAATGGGGAAGCTCTTTTCAATTATCCCAGTTTACAGCTCTTCTGAAATTTAATATTAGAAAACTGGCACACTGTAAGGATAGATACCTTGCTTGTGATCACATATAAAGGCTGATGCTCTGTTCACTGAATTATGCTGCCTTTGCACCAGTAATTGTGATAGATATGCTTCAAATATACTATACATTTAAAGCCATTTTAGATTAAAAGCTCTTAAGATCAATAATACCAAATTTAGAAAATAAAACTATGTGAAATATTTTATTTATATATTTTCCCTTTTAATATGTTCTTAGTGTATCTTCTGTCATATTGGGTCAACTAAATGAGATTTCCAATTAATAATAGATTATGTTTATGTATTTTACTAGGCACAATTAAATATGTTTAATTTATGAGTTCACTTGCTTTGTATAGATTTTTAAGTCTATGCATATAAGTCAATGAATATCTATTTCATGGAAAATAATGTCTCAAATAGTATGACTTTTGTGGGAAGAGGTTATAAATGAAATAGGGAATAATTGAGGAATGATAAAATTACAACTATTTCAACTTAATCCTGGCATTCTCCAGCTTTATTGTCTTTGCTCACTTAAATCCCCTACCTCAATTGTAATGTACTTCCCAAATTCAAAATACTCCTTATTGAGGTGGTGTGACAGTGCACTGAATATTGACCTAGGTTAGATGAGCCACTACTTTATTAGTGGCTTTATTACTTCAGGTAAGTACATTAACCTTTCTGAGTCTGTTTCTTCATCTTAAAAATGAAGTGTTTGGGCTATATGACCTCTAAATTCCTGTCCAGGTCTAAATCATTGATGTGATGCTAACATCACACAAGATAAAAGTGGCTTAAAATCTTATCTTTTGACTTCAATACTTGAACAATCCAACAAATCACATTACAAATAATCCTAAGAATAGAGGATGAATGTAATCATGAATAATGAAAATCATTTATAAAGTTTTCTATATCCTATTTGTTATGCATAGAAATTAATATATATATGTATATGTTAGATACATATAATATATATATATATATATTTTTTTTTTTCTGTCAAGGAAGGCAAGAAGAGGCAGAATTAAGAACATGAGTGTATGAATGGAGGTAGGAGATGCATACTTTAAAGATAATAAAACACAAAATGTTCTCAGAGTGAAGCAAAATATGAGGCCCCTAATAAAGAATGAATCTTTAGAAGGTAATGATACTCAAATGGATCTGTGACTTCACTGAGTCAGATGTTCTTTCATTAATGCAAAATGAAGCTGATCCCTATATGTCTATTTTGGGATTCTTGTGTCCACATCCTCCTCTACTTTTAGTGAGGGCCCACTCAGTGAGCTGGAGGCACTACTTAATCCTGACATTGCTAAAATATAAGCAGAACAATGACACCTTCTACCTGAGATTCTTTGCCCTTACCATGTGGTCAGCTCCTTCCTTATCATATATTTTCCTGTTTTTAAAAAATATATTTTTTAATTATTGCCTGATTTATTAACTCTTTGTATTTGATTTGCATACTAATGGACAAACCAGATTGCTCATCCAACCACCTACTTGATCTCTCCAAAATGGATGATATAGTCTAATCCTTTGGAACCAGGACAATGTTATCAGAAAACAGGAGATGAATCTTTGAATCTATAGTCCTTTTCAACGTGGCCTCTGTACTGGCTCTGCTATGTCACAGGGGCAAAGACCTTTGGCAAGAACATATCTTTATGTTTCACCTGATGTTTATGATCTGAAAATTATTAAACCAAGTGATTTCTGATGTTTTTTAATTTTTAAAGAATCTTGAATTATTTTGATGTGCAGATAGAAAAGAGAAACCTTAAGGCTATGCTTTGCTAAACTGAATTAAACGCTATTTTTATATTTAGCAAGTGTAAGTACAATGGAATCTTATATTCTCTTTTAGACAACTAAAAATGGTAAAGATGTGATTCATTATACTCTAGTTGAATCACAATGCAGATGGGGCTTGAGAAAGACTATTTGTTTTAAATAATACCTTTATAGAGATTGCCTTTATTTTATTTGTAAATGAATATCAAAAAGATTTTATATATAATAAGTATTCATATAGGTTAGTAGATGGACAAAGTTCATTGTCACCTTTTTTTCATTACTCATGCCAGGACTTTGGCATTTTAACTTCTTTAGATACCTTTTGATTTTTGATCCCCCAATATCTTTATAAATGTGTTGTTGCCTCTAGCATAGAAATTCTCTTTATATAATGGTTCTAATCCATCTACATTCTTGTTCTCTTCCTAGAATCTTCTAGCTCCACGATAAGCATATCTGCAACTGTGATATTGAAGAATAAGCATGATAACTTTTTCTGGATTTGATTGTTAAAATAACATATAATTATTTGAAGATCTTATCCATTTTTCTTCTGCTTCTTGCCTTTCTTGCCTTTCATTTTTTCCTTAACTGTCCTTCAGGACAAGTTAGCAGGTATTTACTATACATAAATTACTTCATATTGGGGGAAGAAAACACTTAAAAGGAAGCTCAAAAGAGTTGTGTGGTATCCACTTCAGGCATGGTAAACAATGAAGTCCAAACATTCAGGAAGAATGAAGAAGAGTGAAGAAATGAAACCATCCTTAATATGGCTTTGCTTAATCCTCTCCAAACTCCAAATGATAGCTTTCTTCAAATATCTGAAGGTCTGCCATTGTAAAGCCTCAGTTTCCCTGAATTATTATGCTATGCCCTGAATAAAATTATTATGGCCATCCCCTCTTCCTTATCCCATTAAGTTCTGGCCACTCTCACATTCCAGTGATTCAGAAAACTCCAGGTGGCTTATCTCAAATGTCCTAGACTCACTGTCTCCTGCTTCTGACCTTCTTGACTCCCCAACCTGTGAAAACTAAATTAGGATCCTTTCCTGGAATTATGGCTTGTCCACTCACCCAGTGGTGAGCCCCTCCCCTTGCCTTGGTTCTCCTGATAGCTGGAGCCCTATAAAAAGTCTCTGGAATGAATTGCTTGGTGCTGGATACTTTGAGACAAGAGTCCCATTCAGCTGGCTAGGGGTTGGACATCTTTTGAACATGAGCCCTATTCCACCCCTAGTTCAAATTTTCCATTAATAAAATATTAAAACCTAATCTCCGTCTTGTCTCAGTTTTTCCAACATTACACCATGTGAAAGAAAGTGAGATCTAGAGGATAGAAATAAAAAATTACAAGGAGCAAGATTTCAGTTTAATAAAGATTACTACATAAAGAAGAAAAATTAAGCATTGTGGAAGTAGAGAAAAGAGTCATAATTTTCTTAACATTAGTGACTATATCTTTAAAGTAGCCTCCATTTTGTTATAAAATGAATAGCTGTTACTTTCCTTTGTGTATATTTTTGCTCCATCTTGGTCTATTCTGAAAAGCTTACCAGAGTAAAAAACAATAGTTCTGGTTCATGCCCTCAAGGCCAACTATAGATTAGCAAGCATTTGTTAGGTCAGAAAACAAACTGTCCTGTCCTAATTTCAGGGTCAAATGTAGACAGATTGTGGTCCAGATTAACTATACTTCTAAATAAATAAATGAATATATATGCATTCATACATGCATATGTATATGTATATTCCCAGACAAATGAATAATGTTATGAAAAAAACACTCCCAAAGATGTTCATATATTTCTGTTTATGTGTATTTATCTTGTGTACTAAGCACTATGTTAATTACTGGCAATACAAATAAAAAGGTCCCTTCCCTCAAGGGGTTTATAATCTAATGGGAGAAGACATCAAAGAAAAAAGAAACTGGAAAAAACTAGAGGAAGAGTAAGTATACCAAGCAGGGACATGATGGAGAACTTCTGAAAAGTACAAAACCAGTGTGTGTGTGTGTGTGTGTGTGTGTGTGTGTGTGTGTGTGTGTGTG
>JAJPUD010003727.1:157276-231607 GCA_023553655.1 Myrmecobius fasciatus
GTGTGTGTGTGTGTGTGTGTGTGTGTGTGTGTGTGTGTGTGTGTGTGTAGCTGATGGGAAATAGGAAGAAGCCATGTTGAGCCTACCCTTTAAATGAGACCCAATAGCCTCTGATCTTGCTCTTTTATTGAAGGGTCCAATCAGAAAGGCAGGGAGCTCTGACAAGATATGAGTACCATGAAGATTAAATACTACAGGATAATGAAATTTCCCAATGATCAAATTCCTGGGAAGAAAGAGATGATGGAGAAGATCAGAGAGGTATTTCAGAACAATGTGAACTTCAGTTTAAAAATAGCAATCACTCTCTCTAGTTAACTCTGTTAACTCAAAGTCTTGGTAATATTCAATTACCAACTCATCATTGGGTAGCAACATGGCTCTGTGGATTTAGAAAAACACACTTTGACAGAACCTTTCCATTGGTAGGGGCTAGAATCCTTTTTAATGATGTGGCTTAGCTGAGGGTAACAGTGGACACATAATGCACTAAAAAGAAAAAAAAAAAAGCTGAGGCCACCACTGCTCAATAAAAACAAAGGAAAAAAAGAGAAAAAAGGAAGCTCTCTGGCACATACAAGCTTTCAAAAATCCTATTTGACCTAGGATTCTGGTTATCTGTTTTAGATGTCTGTTAAGTATCAGTGTGTGTTCATGGATAAAGTTTTATTTTATCTGTATGTGTTTGTATATGACTAAACTACAACAATGAAAACGGTAAGCAGTTTTAAATTACAATCAGAATTATCAGATTTTTAAAAATAAGTTTCATTACTGGGACACTGATACATTGTTGGTGGAACTGTGAACAGATCCAACCATTCTGGAGAGCAATTTGGAGCTATGCTCAAAAATTTATCAAACTGTGCATACCCTTTGACCCAGCATACATTGGGCTTATATTCCGAAGAGATTTTAAAGGAAGGAAAGAGACCCACATGTGCAAGAATGTTTGTGGCAACCTTTTTTGTAGTGTCAAGAAACTAGAAACTGAATGGATGCTCATTAATTGGAGAGTGGCTGAATAAATTATGGTATATGAATGTCATGGAATATTATTGTTCTGTGAGAAACGACCAGCAGGATGATTTCAGAGAGCCTGGAGAGACTTGCATGAACTGATGCTGAGTGAAATGAGCAGAACCAGATCATTGTACATGGAAACAACAAGACTATATGATGATCAATTCTGATGGACATGGCTCTCTTCAACAATGAAATGTTTCAAACCAGTTCCAATTGGTCAGTGAAGAAGAAAGCCATATACACCCAGAGAGAGGGATGAGAAATGTGTACCACAACGTAACATTTTTATGCTCTCTATTGATGTTTGCTTGCATTGTGTTTCCTTTCTCTGATTTTTTTTTTTTCTGGTAGATAGGATGTTTCTTGCACAGCAAGATGTGTGGAAATGTGTACACATATATTCGATTTGTCAAGTATTTTAATATAATTAACATGTAGTAGATATCCTGGCATCTAGGGGAGGGGAGGGGAGGGGACTAGAAGGGAAAAAATTTGTAATGGAAAGTTTTGTAAGGGTCATTGTTGAAGAACTCCCCATACATATGTTTTGCAAATAAAAAGCTTTAATAAAAAATAAATAAGTTTCACTGATACATTTCTTTAATTCCATTAAATTTATACAAACAGCCCAGAACTAAACTATCCTTTGTAAACAACAACAATAATAAACATTTATGAGAAAAATAACTGATAATTAATGGTCGTATCAGACACTACATGCAATATTCCAGTCCTTCTTCCATTTAACTGCCAAAGTGATTTTCCTAAAGCCCTGGTCTGATGGGTCACTTCCATACTCAATAAACTCTAGTGGTTCCTTATTATCCCTAGGATTGAATATAAAATTCTCTCTTTGATGTTCAAATTCTTCATAACCAATCTGATCCCCAATTTTTCTAGTCATCTTACACCTTACCCCTCTATTCTCTGACATACTCCATCCACAGTGGCCTTCTTGCTTGTTGTTCAGTGAATATTTTTTCCAGTGAGACAATCATATTTAAGTTACTTTCCCAGGGATATAATGTATCTGAAGCTAGATTAGAACTTAAATCCTCCTGTGAGCTCTCTAAGGGAGAGAGGGAAAGGGGACTGGAGGTGAACCATTCAACATAAGACCAGATGGATTCACATGCAAAGTATATAAAATATTGAAAAAATAATTAATTACAATACTACATAAACTATTTGGAAAACTAAGTATCCTCTCCCCTAGATGACATGTAATCCAATATATGTTAAACAGAGTAAAAATATATGTTAAATACAATTTAAGCATACATATTTATACAATTATCTTGCTGCAAGAAACATCAGATCAAAAAGTAAAAAAAAAAAAAAAAGAAAAAAAATGAGAAAGAAAAGAAAATTTAAGCAAACTACAACAAAAAGAGTGAAAATGCTATATTATGATCCACCCTCAGTTCCCACAGTCCTCTCTCTGGGTGTAAATGGCTCTCATCATCACAAGATCACTGGAACTGGTCTGAATCATCTCATTGTTGACAAAAGCCACATTTATCAGAAATGATCATCCTATAGTCTTTGTGTTGCCATGCACAACGATCTCCTGGTTCTGCTCATTTCACTTAGCATCAGTTCATGTTAAGTCTCTCCAGGCCTCTCTGAAATCATCCTGCTGGTCGTTTCTTACAGAACAATAATATTCCATAACATTCATATACCATAACTTATTCAGCCATTCTCCATCTGTTGGGTATCCACTCAGTTTCTTTTCTTGCCACTACAAAAAGGGCTGCCACAAACATTTTTGCACATGTGGGTCTCTTTCCCTCCTTTAAGATATTTTTTGGGATATGAGCCCAGTAGAAACACTGCTGGATCAAAGGGTAGGTTCAGTTTGACAACTTTTTGAGCATAGTTCCAAATTGCTCTTCAGAATGGTTGAATCAGTTCACAATTCCACCAACAATGTATCAGTGTCCCAGTTTTCCCACATCTCCTCCAACATTTGTCATTATCTTTTCCTATCATTTTAGGCAATCTGAGAGGTGTGTAGTGGTATTTCAGAGTTGTCTTAATTTGTGTTTCTCTAATCAATAGTGACTATATTCCTTTTATGACACAATTATGCTTTTGATACCTAAACTACTGAGAGCAAAACCAGAAAGAAATCTGTAGTCCATATACCCTAATGAATACTGATACAAATATTTTAAATAAAATACAAGAACACTATAGCAATATGTTATAAAGAGGATACTCTATAACTGTGCTGAATTTATAATAGGAATGAAGATCTGGTTAAATATTAGTAAAACTATAAGCATAATTGACCATGTCATTATCCAACCCACCAAAAATCATATGAATTTTTTCAATATTTATGAAAATGGATAGTGTCAAAATAGAATATCAATTCCTTTCAAAAACACTAAAAAACAAAGGAATTAATTGATCTTTCTTTAATATGATAAAAAGCACCTTTCTAAAAATCAAGAGAAAATATTATCTATAATGAGAATAAACTAGAAACCTTTCTGGCTTTCAGACAATTTCAGTAAGAAGGAAAAGAAAGGGCAAGGAATAAGCAAAGGCAAAGAAGAAACAAAATGATCACTTTTTGAATATGATATGCTTTACTCCTAGTGAGTGAACTAAAACACTAATCGAAACGACAAATGTCAGCTAAGTTTCACAATATAAAATAAATCTATATAAATCATCATTATTTCTACACTGCTAATAAAATCCAGAAGAGACAGAAGAAATTTCATTTAAAATATCTGTAGACAGTATAAAATATTTGGGAATATACCTGTCAAGACCCATACAGCAAAGCGACTATCTGAACACTATTACAAAATATTGTTGACCCAAATAAAAGATGAATCTAAATAATTGGAAAAATATTTATTGCTAATAGTAGGCTAAGCCAACATAATAAAAATTAAAATACTACCAAAGTCAATTTAGTTATTCAGTGCCATACAAATTAAGCTACAAAACATTACTTTAGGAAAGAAAAATAAAGCAAAATTTATCTAGAGGAACAAAAGTTCAAAAATATCAATGGAATTCATAATGGAAAAATAAATTGAAAGAAAGAACCTTATCGTACCATATTTCAAACTACTACAAAAATGAAAATCATCAAAACAATAATCTAGCCATTTTAGAAACAGGCTATTATTAAACTGTGCTTATCCTTTCACCTAGAAATATTCCTACTAGGGTAAAAGCCCCAAGATGAAATAAAGAGGAAAATGACCATTATATAAACAAGTATAGCAGCTCTTTTTATGGTAGCAAAGAATTAAAAGTTTAAAAGATGGACATCAGTTAGGGAATAGCTGAATAAATTGTAGTATGTGAAAGTGACAGCATATTATTCTGTAAAAAAATAATGAAGGGGATAGTTTTGAAAAAACCTGGGAAGAACTGCATAACCTGATGAAAAGTGAGCAGAACTAGCAGACTAATATACAAAATAATAGCAGTATTATAAAGATAATCACCTTTGGAAACACTTTATTATTGATCTTCATGATGACTCACTACAATTCCAAAGAACTCAAGATGAAAATATACTACCTATCTTCTGACTGAGAAGTGATGGACTAACAGTATCGATTGAAAGATTATTTTTTTCCTGATTTTTAAAAAACAGGTAATTCATATATTTTTTTTTTTACATTATATATACATTGCCTTCTCTTTGGATTAAGGATTGGGTAGGGACCTGGGGGGAAATGATGCTTCCAGGCTTTTTTTAAAAAAATGACTGAATTGGGGCAGCTAGATGGCTCAATAGATAGCGCACCAGCCCTGAAGTCAAGAAGACCTGAGTTCAAATCTAGTTTCAGACACTTAACAATTCCTAGCTGTGTGGCCCTGGGCAAGTCACTTAACCCCAATTGCCTCAGCAAAAAAAAAAAAAAAAAAAAAGACCGAATTTTAAAAAATGTGGATTTTAGAAACATACATTCAAGAGCAAGCTTACTTAAAAAGTTATTTTGGTATAAAGCATCTAATATTTCTGAATTCAATTCATTCCTCACTAGAATATATAGATGATAACTTTAAAAAAGCAATTTCTTAAAATTTTACTTGAGCACAAGTTTTTAAATTCTATGTTTTATGGATTCCATTGGAAGTCTATATCTCACTACATATAACTGCCCACATTAAAAATAAATTATGAATGTTTCCAATAAACAATCAACAGTACAAAAATAGGAAATTACAGTTTTATTATGCTCAGGTTTCACTTAACACTTACCAATCAGTCAGTAAGCCCTGAGCATCATTTGTAGCAATCTTATATATAATGTGAATACAAGGCATCATCAGAATTTTACAGAGAGCAGAAAAGAGAATTTTAAGGGTTTACATATCAGGAAACAGATCACTGAAGTGGGGAGGTTAAGGATATCTGTATCAAAAAATACAAGTTGGTAAAAACTGGCCCTATAGTTTATGTCTCAAGCTTGATTTTTGCACACTTTAGCAACATATGTGTCTCCTTGCTTCAAGTAAACAATATGAAGAAGTTGAAGATAAGAGTTTAAGTAAGGCAAAGATTTTCTTAGCACAGTGAGCCTTTTGGCTCTCACAGTCTGCTTGAAAACCCATTTGGTTAAGATCATATCCATGTATTTCAAACAATGTTCTTTAAATCCTATCCATTTCGTCTTCAAATATCTTCAAATAAGTTTTGTGGCCCATATTTCCACACATAGATAGAAGTACTGGGAAGCATTTAACACAATAAGGCAAAATCAGTACAATTGCAGTTATTAGTAATACATAACAGAGTTTTCGTACTTGACTTGATCTGTTCCTAGCGACTAATGTCAAATGTACTGCTGAGATAGTCCATGATATTTAATTGCCTCCAGATCGTTCCCTAATTCCCCAGTGTAATTCAGGTGCTAAATAATATTAACAGTTTAGTCAAACACATGTAGATAACATTCAGTTAATATTTATTTAAATATCGGGTTGCATATTCTGTCATCTTGGATGTAACTGTCTATTTCATTGTTATCTGCTTCCTGGAAACATTTTTCCTTGGAAATTCTGTATCAAAAGAGTCTGTCCTTGACTATTGTATGTACATTTTTTGGTTTGGTCCGTTCAAACTCAGAAACATATTTCACTGAATCAGCATCTCAGTGTCTTTCAGTGGAGCATCAACTTAAAATGGACTTTGTTTCTAGGACAGAAACTATTTCTTCCAGTATATCTATTATAGCCATTTTAATACTGCTTAAACCTGCTGGTCATTTAACAGTACTTTTCAAAACATGATTGCTTTGGCCTTCCAATAATCAGTTCATGTAGTAAAAGTCAGTCCAAATTTTATAAAGTTAACCTTATGAATATGAGATTGTAGGAAGTATGTATACCAAATTAGGCTATTAGTAACATAGCTAAACATTTGGAGAATTTCAGTTTTCAGATGCCATTTGTTTTTTAAAATATATTTAACTGGGGGCAGCTAGGTGGCGCAGTGGATAGAGCACCAGCCTTGAAGTTAGGAGGACCTGAGTTCAAATGTGATCTCAGACACTTAACATTCCCTAGCTGTGTGACCCTGGGCAAGTCACTTAACCTCAATTGCCTCAGCAAAAAAAAAAAAAAAATATATATATATATATATATATGTATATATATATATAACTGAACTGGGCATATTACATAGATAATGCTATCTTTATAAGTGAAAAAAAATTTTTATAAAAATAGATCCTTGAAGACCTGACTTTGTAAAAGTAAGTCTCTCTCTTTCTTTCTCTTGATATCATCAGAGACCTCTAACAGAAAAATAACTCATGATTTAAATTTTTTTTTATAATTGATTAAAGTAATTCTATATATGAAAGCTTCAATTTCTCTTAAGATCTTATTTGCAAATACTAAAATGTTCATATGATTATTAAGACATACAAAATGTATATGCATTTTTAGGCATAAATCCGCATTTTTGTATAGACTGACATTTGTGGCTATTCAAATGCACCTTAAGTAAGTTTAATATCTCCTTTTTAACTTCCAGGATAAAATTTAAAAAATACTTCTTTTAGTACGATCTTCTTTACTTGGCCTTGTCCATACTTTTTCATGAAAGTAATAGTAGAAATTTTAAGCCAGTGCTATACTCACAACTAAATTATGTCCTATTAGTATAAACCTTTGCCCAATGGAAAATATTTGAAAGTCAATCACACATATGCCAGTTCTTAAGAAGAAACAATCTTATCTTGTTACTTCTTCAAAATGAAATTTGCTAATTCATAAAAAATGAAAACTTTTACATTTTACTCACATCTTTCCTTTGAGATCCATATCAGTCAGAAAAGATGTGACATTGTACAGACTTAATTTTATACATGAAACCATTAAGCTAAGGAACAAGAAGATGCCAAATCTGGAACAGACTATGGCTGCTTAGGACAGGAGTTGGGAATGAGTAATGATCATAAATTCAGAATAGTAAAAGCAAAGCAAGAAGGTCATTTATTTCATGCCATTATGGTAGCTCAGATACTTAAAAATTATAACAATTAGGTTATTATAAACTATTTGCAGTTGTCTTGCCATGGTTAAGAGAAATATGCTATGAAAAGAGAAAGGACATAATTGTAATAATTTCAGGTTTATTGCCTTAGATCTAGGCCTAAAGCCACAGAGTGACCTTGAATAATTAAATCAGGAAAACATTCCCTTCATTCTATTTGATTTCAAGTAAAATCATAGGTACCTTTTGAATTTGCTAGTATGCAATAATGTTCAACATTATCCACTGGGTATCCCAGTCAGACTCAGAATCAGCCAGGTGGAAAATATTCCTATTCACAAGGAAATAGTACACTGGGGACACTGAGTCAAGAAGTTTCTACTATTCCTTTCATAGGGGCATCTTTTTTTTTTCTTTTTTATTATTATGGCTTTTTTATTTTTAAAACATATATATAGATAATTTTCAACATTCACCCTTACAAAATGTTGTGTTCTAGGCTCCCCACCCCCCTTTTTCCCCTCACTCCCTCCCCTAAATGGCAAGTAATCCAATATATTGGATCCAATATATTCAGGCCTGAAGTCTGAAACATGAGCAATTTTTCTAAACATATTTCCACAATTATCACGCTGTACAAGAAAAATCAGATCAAAAAAGAAAAGAAAAGAGAAAGAAAACAAAATGCATGTAAACAACAACCAAAAAGTGAAAACGCTGTTGTGATCCACACTCAATCCCCACAGTTCTCTCTCTGCATGCAGATGGCTCTCTTCATCACAAGACTTTTGGAACTGAACTGGATCACCATGCTGCCACATCCATCAGACCTGATCATCATATTGCTGTTGCTGTGTACAATATTCTCCTACTTCTACTCACTTCACTTAGCATCAGTTCATGTAAGTCTCTCCAAGCTTCTCTGAAATCATCCTGCTGATCATTTCATATAGAATAATAATATTCTATAACATTCATATACCATAACTTAACCATTCTCCAACTGATGGGCATCTACTCAGTTTTCAATTCCTTGCTACTACAAAAAGGGCTGCTACAAAAATTATTGCACATGTGGGTCCTTTTTCCTTTTTTATGATCTCTTTGGGATACAGGCCCAATAGAGACACTGCTAGATCAAAGAGTATGGACAGTTTGATGGCCCTTTGGATAAAGTTCTAAATTATTCTCCAGAATGGTTGGATCAGTTCACAACTCCACCAACAAGGTATTAATGTCCCAGTTTTTCTACATCCCCTGCAACATACATCATTATTTTTTCCTGTCATCTTAACCAATCTGAGAGGTGTGCTGTGTCTTAATTTGCATTTCTCTGATCAATAGTGATTTAGAGCATTATTTTTGTAAAACTAGAAATGGTTTTAATTTGTTCATCTGAAATTTGTTTGTTCATATCCTTTGACCACTTACCAATTGGAAAATGGCTTGAATTCTTCTAAATTTGAGTCAGTTCTCTATATATTTTAGAAATGAGGTCCATAAGGCTATCTTCTCAACCATCCCTGGTAATATTTTTCCAAAAGGCATTCTCTTTGAGTAACAATTGGCATTTCCCTTGAATGGTGGCAATAATCAAAAAGTTATAACAGAATTCAAACTGATATCAAGTCAAATTATAGTTCCATCTCATACAATATGTTTTATTATTTCTGATTCAGAGCTTAGTACAATTATTTATCAAGTTGAAATATTGGTTAACAATTAAGAAAAATATTTTACCTTCAGTATTTATTTAAATATAAATAAGGTTTTTTCCCCCAAAAAAGTTTCCATTCATCATTTTTACCTAATTTTTCTAGTTATAATGCATGTTTATTTAAAAATCTTTGGAAATTAAAAGAATAATCATCCCCTGGAGTATCATGTATACAATGACAGTAAATTTATGATCCAGAAAACCACTAGCTTCTAACTGTGTTTGGATATATTGGCATTCTGCATATTAACTCTTAGGATAAAAAAGAAATATCTTGAGATTTAGTAATCCTTGGTTGAATTAAAGATATAATTTCAATACATAGTGTCCCAGGTATAATTTCATACATTTTGTAATCATTCATTTGACAAATCATTATATAAATCACTTCTATACTATAAGCAAATTTGCAAGTTATCCCCTGCTTTTGTGTAAAAGGAAAGGATATCACTTCTATGGTAAACCAACTTACTATTCTAAAATATAGAATCTTTCACTCTTTATTTCTCAGAACCCATGAAATTTTGTGATCTTGTCAAGTCTGAAGTTTCAGAAAATCTTTCAAGTCCACATAGAACTTCACAAAAAATGAGAATTTGCAAAATCTTTTGTACTTTTAACAAAAGTTATCATTATTTGTATTCACTTTAAAGCAAAGTACACCCAAGTAAATACTTAATGCATTTTAAAACAAAGTCTCTAATGATGAGATGACTTAAATTCATAATTTTCAACATTCATTTCATTTTTTTGTCTTTTTTTAAAATTTTTTTTATTTATTAAAGCTTTTTATTTGTATAACATATGTATGGGTAGTTCCCCAACATTGATCTTTACAAAGCTTTCCATTACAAATTTTACCCCCAGTCCCCTCCCCTCCCCTAGATGGCAGGAAGTCCACTACATCAACATTCATTTCAAAAGAGAACTATCTTCTAATGCTATAATGCTCTTTTGAAGCATAGAAAAATCAGTTTATTTTTCTATCAATTCAGATATTCTATAAAAGTTGCATTAATAGATCTAAATAGAGTAATTCTTATTCAAGTACACATATAGTTCTAAAAGTGGCCAAAAGCCTTATTGTTCATAGCTAAGGTCAATTATATTGTGAGTAATAATTTTTCCAATTAATTTACTAAAACCCAACATAAAATTTCTTTTTTTTAAAAGTAAGGTATTGTGTTAGCCATATTGATATGAATTATGTTGATAGAAAGATTATATTTATAATTTTTATTTTGTAGGTTTTAAATATTTTATCTTAATGCCAAATTTTAAGGGTATTTTCCATCAAGATCTACTTTAATTTTAAATGGTCAAATACCACATTGGTACTCATAGAAGAACATATCTCATTTTAAATAAAACTGTATTTTAATTTTGTTCAGGATAAAATCAAATTAAATCTGGATTTATAGCTATAAATGATATCACATAGAATATACAGTTTCCCAAGGGCTATTCAGTGCCAAGATTTTAAATTTTGGATTCCACTACCTTCAATAAGTCTTTTTCTTCCTCTGGCATATAAGGGTCATGCAACTTAACAGTTCTGATATTTTCTTGTACTCTGCTATTATTTCTAAGACATGTTGATGCTTATTAACAAGTCCTATTCATCTTTCTGATTCAAAATTATATCATTATTTCTTATTGTCTTTTTCTAGTTTGTCTGAGCCATAGTAGCTACCTGTTTGGACATAATCCTTTCCTTTCCTTCTGTTTTGTTACAACAAAATAAAGAAACAGTAGTTACATCCAGTCAGCAATTTATCTAGAAAAAGATAGGAATGAGCCTGGAAATCAATGTGGTTTAACAAGATAGTATTGATAGTATGAAATCTACTTGACTTGAAATGCATAGTGACAGGAGTGTTACATAACAGTTCAGATCTATCTCAGGAGGAGAATAAAAGAATAAAGAATAAGAAACATGTATTCATCTAAGCACTAAAGGATGAATATGACTGGTGAAAATTATCACTGCACCAGAATAGGACATTTACATAGCTCAGATGCATCAGAGGAAGATACTGAACCTGTTAGAGATCCGGATTACCAGAGAAGATAATTAATATTTCTGAACTGAATTTTCACATGACTTAGATATACCAGAGAAGGGCACTAAACAATATAGTTTCATCATGGTTCAAAAAATTCAATAAGAAACGGGATCAATAGGATTCAGAACTAAGAGACTTCCATATAAGACTACTGCTACTTCAAAAATTTAAGTACACACAGCTCAGGTATATCAGAGAAAGAAATTAAGATAAATGGTTTCATTTTGGCTAAAAAATATGAATAACAGTAGTAATAAATATCAACATGAGTAACACTGCCAGAGAAAGTGCTTATCACTTATGAACTGGATATTCTCATGGCTCAGTAAGGAGCCTCAATGAGGAAGAGGCAAAAGTCTAATAACATCAAAATTATTCCAACATGCCAAATTGGATAATTATTTCTGAAAGGTATGTTAGCATGAACAAGACATTATTAAGAGGACACAAATGATAGGAGCTAACATAAATAACTAGTATTAGAAATGAGTATTAACTAAATTGAGATTTAACAGTGTTTCAAAAGAAAGAATATCCTTGGATCAGGTATTTCAGAGGAAAACCAAAAACAATGAAATATTAAGTCTTCATGGCTCAAATAAAAATTATAGTAGTAGGTGTACATGCTAACATGAATCATAATTATTATCCAAGACTCTAATTGTATCAGACCTGGTGGTTTGCATGGGTCAGAAATATCAGAACAGGAAACAAACTGGAGTGAATCTGAAATTCAGTGTGGCTTGACTATAAAGAAAATGCTGAAAATATGTCCACTTGGCTCTAACAAATAAGTGAAAAAATGTAGAGTGTGAGGACTGATGAATAATCTGGTTTAGAGCAGAAGGAAAACACTTAAAGGATAACTCAATTTTGCAAAGGATGACCAAATGGTTCAATAAGACTTAGTGATACTAGATTGTCAGAGAAAGTGATGACTACTACATAACTGGATGTTCAGAGGGAGAGATTAAGAAATATGTTCTTTCTGGATCAAAATAATAAAGATGATATGACTTAGTTTCAATATGACTTAGTGATAAGAGGGTTATCAGAGTAAATTATACTATTTCTGAATTGGATGTTTACAATGCTCAGACATATCAAATAAGAGACAAATGGAGACCATAGTCATCAACTTAATTCAGACAGATCACAGTCAATAATAACTATTCTTGAAATAGTTGACATCATGACCCAGACAAAAAAATGGGGAGACAAATGGTTGAGAATCAAAAAACATATTTCTGATATGGGACTGAGAATTCTTATGTTTATGATCATTAGTGTATGTGAGCTGCTTGAGTTTTAAGATTTCTACCACTCTATTTCACTGTGTTTGATAAATCAACTTTGTCTTAGTTGCCCCCCTCATCAAGTGAATTTAAGCTCCTGCAACTTCAGTTGCCTACTCCACCCTTGTAGCTTGCCACCCACATCCTGCAAGCTACCTGACAATATTGGCAACAGAGGAAAACAAATGTAGGCTCCTCACCCACCTTTTCTCAATGTTTTTCAACCACAGAGGTTTTAAAGCCATTTTTAAGTGTTATTGTTCAATCATTTTTCAGTCATATTCAACTTTTTATGATCCCACTTAGAGTTTTCTTAGCAAATTTAATGGACTGTTTTACCATTTCCTTCTACAGCTAATTTGACAGATGAGATCATAGTAAGTTTCTTTGACCAGATCTGAACTCATAAAGATGAGCCTTCCTGACTCCACGAGAAGCACTCTATCCATCATCCCACCTAGTTGTCCCTAAGTACTGAGATATAACCCAATCTTCTTATTCCCCTCCCCTACCTCAGAAATACAAACCACAGGACTTTTCAGAGGATATAACTCAACCTAGTGATAGGATGTTTGCCCACCGTAGAACTTTCCAGAGGATGCTAATCATATAATGGCCCACCTGAGAGGAATTATTATAGTAGTATTAATCAGAAGTGAGACAATCCAGGTCTAAAAAGAGTACTATGTATATGACATAAAAAGAGCTGCTCTGCTTCTCAGTTTTGTCATTGACTAATGGGGAACCTTGCATCTTATTTATGGGTAATTGCTAGCCTTGCTAATAAATTTATCATGTTTAGAAATCTTTGCCTCAATTGTTTATCACAACAATGAGAAAAGGTGTCAATGGGATTTATATGCAAATTCCATAGTAGGTATACTGGCATTAAACTACATAATAATTTGTTGAGTTTTATCAAGGAAAGAAATTAAGAAAGTTCCATTTTGACCTAAGATAAATAGGATTGGTTATCAGGATCAATATAATTAAAATATAACAGAATACCAAAGAAATTGAATAGTGCTTCTGATGTTGAGATGACAAAGACATATCAAAGGAGGAGAGACTGAGAAATGTGGTTCTATTCTGGCTCAAAAATGATAAAGAAGATTGGTTATCAGTATCAACATTAATTGGAGATACTAAAGTAGCAGACAAAGGGATATTTATTTTTGAATTAAGTAAACTGGTAATATTTGACCATTACTTAGAGAACCTAGAGTAACAGAGAAAGTGAATAAACTTTCTGAACTGGATATTCATGTGGCTCAAAATAGGAGATAAAAAAAATGGAGTCCATAATTAGTAACAGATCTCAAATATGCCACAGAGAAATACTCCTGAAATGGATGTCAGCATGGTTCAGACAAAATTAAAATAAGAAGTAATGAATGATCATAAAAATAAGTAATAGTTAAAATGGGTATCAACTTGATTTAGAATTAATAGGATTCTAAAGAATACAATTACTGGTACTAAAATAGCTATGCACATGGTTCAGGAATTTTAGAGAAATACAACAGAAAATAGTGAAACACAAATTATCTGTGGTTTATATATAAATATAGTATGAGGTGAGAAAGACAATTACATTGTGGCTCAAGTAACAAAACTGTTATATGGAAGCATCGACTTGACTTGGCAGTAATATCTATAATATATTATATACTACACTGGAATATACTATACTATATCATAATATATCATAATATAACATACTAGTAATAACTGGTGACTCAAAAGTCTCAGACTTAGAGGAAACTAATTCAATAATACTTAATAAAGATAATTTTGATAGTATGTGCCTACTTGACTCAGTAATATCAAATGAGGAAATGTATAAGGGTAGAAGTTGGAACTAGCATGGTCCAGATATATTAGAAGAAGAAACTAAGAAAAACTTATTCATCTTGGCAAAGTTTGATAAAGAGGCTTGATTAGGGGTGTCAGTATAACTTTGAGAAGTAAAAGTGCTAGAAGGGAAAACTAAGGAAAACAGTTGTGTCTAAGTTCAGAATGATGAGGCTTGGTAAACAAAAGAACATGACTTAAGAGATGCCAGTGTAGACAGAGCAATTTCTACTTTTGAAATATGGTTTCATTCAGACTTGAAATAATACAGAAAATAGTAATCAGCATAAACATGACTTAATGATATCAGAATACTGGACAAAGTGACTGCTACTTCTGACTTTGATGCTTGTGTAGTTCAGAGATCCTAAAAGAGGAGACTAAGAAATATGATTTCATCCTGTATTCATTCAGTAAAAATAGTTGTTAATGAGTTTGCAGTGCCTCAGAACTACCAGAATACCAGAAAAAGTGAATAACACTCTTAAATTAGATGTCAGCATGGCTTAGACATACTCAAGAAGATTAAAAAGTATTATTTTATCCTTACTCAGAATTATAAAGTAGATCAGTCATCAGTATGAGCAAGATATAGAGATGCCAGAGTACCAAAGTAAGTGATTTCTACTTTTAAACTGGATGTTCATTTATATCAGAAATAACAGCTGGAGAGACTGAGAAATCTAGTTTCATCCTAACTCAGAATGAAAATATAGTTCATTGTGGGTTTCAACCTGATTAAATGATCCCATAATACCAGAGAAAGTGATTCTCAAAGTTACATGGCTCGAATATATCAAAGGAGAAAACTAAGAGAGATAAAGGTTTTTTCCAGACTCAGAATGGAAAAAAAAATAAATTAGTGAACAATATGAACATTCCAGAGAATTAGATTAAGTGTTTACTACATTTGTTCATATGGCTAATACATACCAAAGGAGAAGGCTAAAAAATACAGTTTCATCCTGGTTAGTAGAATAAAGAGAATTTTAATTGGTATTAACAGTATCTGATATACCTGAGTGCCCAAAAAGAGATTGATACTTCTGAATTGAATATTCAAATTGTTTAGATATGATAGTGAAAGAGACTTAAAAAAATGGTTTCATCTTGACTCAGAAGGATAAAGATTTGATTTTCTAATTTTAAAAAGTCATATTCATTTCATTAATCCTTCATTTTTTCTTCTGTTTATGTAAATTTTAAGGATATGATTTCCATTGGCAATCATTTTAGCAACATCCTAGAAATTTTGCTATGTTGTTGAACATTATATAATTTTCTGTTAAATACTTATTGTTTGCCCATCAATTGGAGAGTGGCTGAATAAATTATGGTATATGAATGTTATGGAATATTATTGCTCTGTAAGAAACAACCAGCAGGACGATTTCAGAGAGGCTTGGAGAGACTTGCATGAACTGATGCTGAGTGAATTGAGCAGAACCAGGAGATTATTATACACAGCAACAACAGTATTACATGATGATCAATTCTGATGGACATGGCTCTCTGCAACAAAGAATTGTCTCAAACCAGTTCCAATTGTTCAGTGAAGAAAACCATATACACCCAGAGAGAGGGATATGAAATATGGACCACAACGTAACATTTTCATGATCTCTATTGATGTTTGTTTGCATTGTGTTGCCTTTCTCTGATTTTCTTTTTTTTCTTGTAGATAGGATTTTTCTTGCACAACTTGTCAAGTATTTCAACATTATTAACATGTAGTGGATTTCCTGCCATCTAGGGGAGGGGAGGGGACTGGGGGTAAAAGTTGTAATGGAAAGCTTTGTAAAGATCAATGCTGGGGAACTACCCATACATATGTTATACAAATAAAAAGCTTTAACAAAAAAAATTAAAAAAAATAGTTATTGTTTCTGTGATTTGTCCTTTAACCCATTCATTATTTAAAACCTTACTGTTAAGACTTCATTTGGATGTGTGATTTTATTTTTTGTGACCTCTTAACCAATTTCTTTTTATTTCATTATGATTATAAAAAGTATATTAATTTTCCCCTTTTTATTTGCCTTTTACATGATAAACTTGTTTAAAGGTTTCATGAAATTCAGAGAAATATGTATAATTTTTCTCTGTCCCATTAAGAAGTTATTATAAGTCTTTTAACTCTGCTTTCTCCAAGAATTCATTCAGGGCCATATTTTTCCTTTACATTTGTTTAACTTTTCCAAAACTAAAAGAAAGCTACTGACATCTCCTTTTACTATTATGTTGTTGTCTATATTTTCTTAAATCTCATTTGTCTCCTTTATGCATTTGGATATTTCCTTGTTTATCTTTTGATTTTTTGAATTTTTGTTTTTGCTTTGTCTTAGAGTATGATGGTAACTCCTGATTTTTTTTATTTATCTGATGTATTTTCTAAAACCCCTTCAGTTTTGTTTTGTGAATGTATTGTTTTTTTGTTTTTAAATTTATTTCTTGTAACATAGGAAGGTTTAATTTTCTTAACCAATTTGTTCTTCTTTTTCATTTTGTTGGATTTTTTTTTTAACTCTGCAATCCTCATTCTCTGGTTCATGACTACTTTAATCATCTGTTCTTTTCTTTGTATTCTTCCTACATTCAAAGATTCAAAAGCATCCACTGTAGGTTTGTTCTATTGACTTGTAAGGTTTACTCCATGGAACTGAGTGGATGCCCATCAGTTGGAGAATTGCTGAATAAGTTATGAATGTTATGGAATATTATTGTTGTATAAGAAATGATCAGCAGGATGATTTCAGAGAGACTTGGAGAAATTTACATGAACTGATGCTAAGTGAAATGAGCAGAACCAGGAGTTCATTATACATGGCATCAACAAGATTATATGATGATCAATTCTAATGGACGTGACTTTTTCCAACAATGAGATGATTGAGTTTCAATGATCTTATGATGAAGACAGCCAACTATACCCAGAGAGAGGACTGTGGGAACTGAGTGTGGATCACAACATAGCATTTTCACTCTTTTTGGTGTTGTTTGCTTGCATTTTGTCTTCTTTCTCTTTTTTTCCCCTTTTTGATCTGATTTTTCTTGTGCAGCAAGATTATTGTATAAATATGTATACATATATTGGATTTAATATATATTTTAACATGTTTAATATATATTGGATTACTTGCCATCTAGGGGAGAAGGTGGGAGAAAGGAGTGGAAAATTTGGAACACAAGGTTTTGTAAGCGTCATTGTTGAAAAATTATCCATACATGTGGTTTGAAAATAAAAAGCTTTAATAAAAATAAATTTTAAAAAAGGTTTACTCCAAGGATTCCCCTTTTTTTCACTGTGCCTCCTTCTCAAATAATGCCAATTATTGCAGGGATCAGGGAAAACACTGTCCCATTGCAGGGGTCATCCCCAACTATGGGCCTATACTTTCTTCTTATACTTATTTTTCTATATTTGCCTGAAAATCTCCCATGTATCCATATTTCCACAATAAACATAATTTTCAAGCATCAATTTCCCCAAGATTCATCCAGTTTAGGGTTCTCATCTTCTGCAAAAACCATCTTCCTTCACCCATTCACAAATGGATCCCCCTCTCTCCTTCAAAGTAAGATCTTTTTTCTCCTCCATTTTCAGCACCCTTCTTCCTTACCTACTCCCCTGTGGGCTCTTTTAAAAAACCAAACTTTCTTCTTACTGCTAACCTTCAAAGACTCTGGCATGTCATGTATTCCTCTCCTGTTCTTCTCTCTCTTTTTTGTGCACCCTCCTATGTTGTAATATATTTCACAAAGGAAGTATTTATTTGTAAGCAAGGTATCACCAGATTCTGTGAATAATGCTCCCCTATCTACAATTTCACTTTTGCCTCTATTTGGTATATATCCCCAAAATATTTTTTCAATGGGGAAAAGGTCTTATGTGTACAAAAATATTTATAATAATTCTTCTTGTGGTGGCTGAAAATTAGAAAACCAGGGGATTCTCACCAATTGGAGAATGGCTAAACAAGCTGTGGCATATGATTATAATGTACTATTATTGTGCTATAAAACATGACAAGCAATATGATTTCAGAAAAACCTGGAAAGACTTACATGAAATGATGCATAGTGAAGTGAACATAATGAGGAACATGTTACACACCGAAACAGTGCTATTGTTTGACAAAAAATTGTTAATTATTTAGCTATTCTCAGCAATAAAATTAATTCAAGACAATCCAAAAGGATTAATGAAGCAAACTGTCTGCCTCCAGAGAACGACATGATATTCACTGAATACAGACTGGAGAATGCAATTTTTAATTTTCTTTCATTTTTTTCCTTTAGCTGAGTCATTCAAAATATGGGAATATATTACATAATTGCACATATGTAACTTACATCTGAGCTTACCATCTCAGAAAGAGACAAAGGGATAGAATTTGGAACTCAGAATTTTATAATAGTTTTTTTTTCCCAAATGCATGCAAAGGTAATTTCCAACACTCACCTTTGCAAAACCTTGTTTTTCACATTTTTCTCCCTCTTTCCTCCCTCCTTTAGATAGTAAACAATCCAATATAGGTTAAGCATGTGCAATTCTTCTAAACATATTTCCATATTCCTTATGCTGCACAAGAAAACTCAGATCAAAAGAGGGGAAAAACATGAGAAATGAAAAAAAAAAACCAAGCAAGCAAACAACAACAAAAGTAAAATATCATGCCTTGATTCATATTCAGTCTCCATAGTTCTTTCTATGGATGCAAATAGCTCTTTCCATCACAAGACTATTGGAATTGTCTTGAATATCCTCATTATTGAAAAGAACCAAGTTCATCATAGTTGATCATCACATAATCTTGTTGATGCTGTGCACAATGTTTTCTGGTTGTACTCACTTTACTTAGTATCAGTTCAAGTAAGTCTTCAGACTTTTCTGAAACCAGCCTGTTTATCGTTTCTTATAGAATAGTAATATTCTATTAACATAACAACTCGTTCAGCCATTCCCCCAACTGATGAGCATCCACTCAATTTCTAGTTCCTTGCCACTACAAAAGTTGTACTACAAACATTTTGCACATGTGGGTCCTTTTCCCTTTTTTATGATTTCTTTGGGATACAAGCCCAATAGAGACATTGCTGGATCAAGGTTTTGCAAAGTTTGATAGTTCTTTGGGTATAGTTCCAAATTGTTCTCCAGAATGGTTGGATCAGGAACTCAACATTTGAAGTAAAAATGTTAAAAAATTGGAGGAAGGAGGAAGAAAGTGTCTTACTGTTCTTTCTGTTGTTACTTTGTTGCTGTTACTGACTTTGCCTGATCAATTTTTTCACTTCTCCTGCATTTCTGGTGTTTAGGATGTTCAAAAAGCAAATAATCTCTTCACTTCCAGTTTCCATTGTAAAAATGTTTCAAACTTCTTTATTATTGAACATCCTTTTTTATTTATTTATTTTTTTTTATTCTGTAGAGTTATGTCCAGATTTGCAGAATAGATCTTGCTGGGCATCATCCTGCTCATCTCTGCTCTTTGGAATACATTTTTCCATTCTCTCCTTTTTCTACTGGGTGAGGAATACTGTTGAATTATTTGAATGCTCTTTCCTTTGTATTTGAACATCTTTCTCCTGATGATTTTCACTTGTTTCTTAACTGAATTATTAATCTTAAGAACTTGGTGTCTTGGTTTTCAGCTTTGGGTCTTGTTCTGAAGGTGATCTCTGAAAATTCTCAATTGGACTTTTATTTTCTATGTTTAAATGTTCTAGGAAGTTGTCTTATCATTTCCCCCATGATAATGTTAGTTGCTTTTTTTGTGTGTGTCCTGTCATGTTCTCCTGTAGATCTATTATTCTTAGGTTAACTCTTCATATCCTGTTTTTGAAATCAATGTGTTCTGCTTACATAATGAGCATATTTTCTTTGATAGTTTTTGGTTTTTGTTTCTCTTCTGGTTGCACTTTATTTTCATGTATTTGCCTTACCAATCTATTGTTTTCTTTTTTGTTTCTTTGGTGAGGCTCGTCATTGCAGATTGAAGTTTTTAGATTCATGTTTTTGCTATGCAGGACATAAATTCTGTCATAATTATCACTTCATTTTAAAACTACTCAGAAACAGAGTTATGTTCCATGTTCTCATAATCCAGAGTCCTTTGTCTCATCAAATATTGAAGTTTCCTCCATTTTATATTACTTATTAGATGCTTCATCTTGGTTGCTAAACCTGAGGTTCCTAATTCCTTTTCTTGTCAATTATTTTTCCTGTTAATGTTCAAAGCCTGAGATTTCTTTTTTCTGAAATCTTTGATACTTTCAATCTTTTCCCCCTACTTATTTATCTGTCTTATTATACATCTCTTAAGTACCTCCATTCTAAATAAGATTTTCTTGAGGGCTGGATCTCAAAGCATCTCAGACTTCTCCCTTATCAAAACAATTCAAAGTTCAATATCCTAGGTCTCTGCCCTTCCTGATTTTTTTTGGGGGGGGTCAGATCTGGCTCCAGTTGAACATAGCTATTCTCTTTTTCTCTGTTTGGTAGAATACTGCACAGACCATCCCCTCCTTCCTCTGACTCCCTCACACACACACACACACAAGAAGGGGGTGTCTTATCCTGGTTATGTGTCATCTTCCCTGTTTCAGCTCTCTGAGTCAGGACCACTGACAATTAAAGAGTTTTATAATGCTGGTACTTTCAGGTTTCAGCCCCTGGCATGCTTTTGCTCCTGAAGGGATGTAATCATGTTGACTATTTATTCTTAAGGAAAGTTTTGCAGTCTGGAATCAAGTTTTCTAAGGCACTGAAATGATTAAGGTGGACCTGAGATAGAGAAGTACATTTTGGGTAGAGAAGTAGGTTTTTATGTAATCTTATATTATATCGTTGGGTCAACTAGTTTAGCCTCACTACCCATAGCATAGCAGTTGGGCAAGGGAAGCTGAGTGAGCTCAGGTTAGTGAATGATAGTTCCTGAGTTTGTTTTTTAACTTTCTTTTCATTTCTGAATGTTCTATACCATAGATATAGCTGAAGTTCCTTATCTTTGGCACATAATTTTTTTTTTTGGAGAGTTTTGGGAAGTTGTGGGGATTGGAGAAAATATTTAGAAAGCCATCATTGCTCACAAGAATGGGTCAAGAGAATTTGATATATATCCCAGGACAGAGATATTAGAAAATGAGGCAAAGAATGGAGTTTATGATTATGAATATGACCCAGACATATTACCCAGTGATAATTACTCCTGAAGTTGATGTCAACTTGACTCATATATAATCAAAGCTGGACAGAAATGCTAAGAGCTCAGAGTAAAAGAAATGGGTGTCAACAAGATTCAGACCTCTTAGGTTTCTAGATGATAATTTCTGATCATGAATTAGATGTTGATGTGTCTCAGGAGTTTTAGAGGAATATGAAAGAAAACAGTGAAACATAAACCTCTTGGTTCATATAGAAATAACATGGTAGGTGAATAGTACTCAAAGATTTCATCTGAGACATTTAAGTTTTCAGATATGGTGGTTTCCATGGCTCAACCATACAACTTAGAAATCTGTCCTTCATCATGACTGAAAATAGAGTACTGATAGACTCAAACATAGCACCTGAGGAAAGAATGTTGAACTGGTAAATAATATGGCTAAGACTTATTTGAAGAGGAGACTAAAAAGTATGCTTTTTATTTTGGCTCTGCAGAGTAATCAACATAGCTTAGAGATATAAGGAAAAGTGATCACTACTGCAAAATATATCTATATGGCACAAAGATACTGAGAAGGGGGTGAAATTGAACATAAAAGGGTTATTAAAATGACTCAAATGTTCCAATAGAATTGTTTCCTACTGCTGAAAAGTAAATCAGTGATATTCCTGGGATAAAAAATTAAGGGCAAATTGGTCAGGCATAAAAAAGATACACAGAACACCAAATTGTTTATAGTAAAGAACTAGATAGCATCATGAGTAAGCAAAAAAAAATGTATTGATAAGAGAACAAGTTAAATTGAAAATATAAAAGATATACACTATATGTTTTGGAAGAGGGTTTTAACATGACAGACATACCAAAGGAGAGAACAGTAGTAAAAGAGAAATTTATACTAGCTCAGAGAGAAATAATATATTAAATATAAATATTACAGATTGCATTTGAAGACAATAGTAATGTCCAAATTGATGGATGGCAAGAAGACTCATTATAGGTTTCAACATGACTTAGTACTATCAGAGAAAGTATTTGATACTTTTAAAGTATTAAATGAATGGCTCAGACATAGCAAAAGAGGAAACCAAAACAAACAAACAAACAAACAAGTAGTGTTTTGTTGTTTTTGTTTTTGGGGTTTTTTTTGGGGGGGGTTGTTTTGGTTTTTTGGAATAATAAAGAGAATTATCATTATCAAAATGGCTTAGAGATTCCAGAGAAGGATGGAAATTGATTTCTATTTTGAATTGGATGTTCTCATGGCTCAGACACAACAGTAAAGGGAACTAAAAATATGTTTTTCTATACTCAGAATAATATAGGATAGTGTAATAAAATCAAAATGATATAATAATATAAGTTAGTATGACAGTGATGTCAGAGAAACTGTCTATTCATTTTGTACTACACATTTACATGGTTCAGACTACATTAGGAAGAAGAGAAATATATTTTTATTCTACCTTATAATGAAAAAAGAAAAGTGAAAATTACTATGAACAATTTGTAGAGTGGCCAGAGATCAAAGAAAGCATTTTTTACTTTTGAACTGGTTAATCATGGTTCAGATATATCAGAGGACTAAGATATATGATTTTATTCAGAATTAGAACTAATAAATGGATTGGTAATCCATCTGACATGATAAAGAGTTGCCAAAGAACTAGAGAAGGTGATTTCTACTCTCAAACTGGATATTCATATGGTTTAGACATATTAGAAGAACACACTATACAACAGGGTTTCATCTTGACTCAGAAAGAGAAAGATAATTGATTTTGGGTTTCAACATGTGTAATGATATTATAATATTTGAGAAAGTAATGGAAATGATAGTCAAAAGGCCCAGACTTATCAGAGAAGATTAAGAATGATGATTTTATTCTGCTCAGAAAAATTGAAGTGTATTGGCCTTCATATGAACATGACATAGAAAATCCAGAATACCAGAGAAAGTGATTTTTACTTTTGAAATAGATGTTCACATGGCTCAGACATCCTCATCAAAAACCTAAAAAATAGGATTTCATGCTACTTTAAAATGAAAAAGATGGTTGTTTAGGGCTTTTGCCATTACTTATTGATTACCAGAATATGAGAAAGTGACTGACATTCAAACTGAATGTTTACATAACTCAGACATAGCAGAGGAGCAGACTAAGGATATAGTTTCATTCTGACTTAGAATGATAAAGAAAATGGACAATGTAGAAAAACATGACATAGATATACCAGAGTACAAGAGGAAAATGTTTGCTATTTTAGTTCTGGATGTTTGCATGATTCAGACATATCAGCAGAAAAGACCAAAAAATATGGTTTCTTCTTTGCACTGAATGATAAAGTGAATTAGTCATCAGCATAAATAAGATGTAGAGATGTCAGAGTACCAGAGTAAGCAATTTGTACCTTTGAAATAAATGATCACATAGCCCAAACATTCCAAAGAAAGGGAATAAGAAATATTTTATTTTGTCTTAGAAGGTAAAAGTATATTGGTCATAATATGACCATGACATAGTGATGGTAAGGAATCAGAAAAAATGATTTTTAATTTTCAACTACATGTTTACATGGCTCAAATGTACTACAGGAATAAGTATGTTTTCATCCTGAATCAGAATGATGAAAAGAAGTGATTATAACTTATTTTATGTTTTGTTTTTGTTTTTTTGCAAGGCATTTGGGTTTATGTGACTTGTCCAGGATCACACAGCTAAGAAGCTTTTAGTGTCTGAGGCTGGATTTGAACTTAAGGTTCTCCTGGCTCCAGACCTGGTGTTCTATCCACTGTGCCATCTAGCTGCCCCACAATTATTAATTTGAAGAAGACAGAGAGGCCAGAGTACCAAAGAAAGTAATTGCTCCTTTTGAACTGAAGGACTGAATGTATCAGACATATCAAAAGAGAAGACTAAAATATATGGTTTCTTTGCTCAGAATAAGAAGTGGATTGATCATCATATGAATATGATATGGTTTATCAAACAAAATGATTTCTACTTTGGAAATGAATGTTCACATGGCCCAGGCACACAAATGAAGAGAATAAGAAACATGATTTCAACATAGCTCAGAAAGAGAAAGATGGATGTTTTGTGGCTGTCAACATTAATTATTGATTACCTGATTACTAAGGATTTAAATAAAATCAGATGATCATGTGACTCAGATATAACAGAGGAACAGACCTAGTGATATTGTTTTCTATTGATTTAAGAATGATAAAAACAAAAATTTGCAATCTAGAACAACATGACATGGAGGTACCAACTAGAATGCTGGATAAAAAAGTTTACTACCTTGGAATTAGAGGTTTGCATGGCTGACATACCAGAGAAGGAGACAGAAAACAATAATATCACATACTGCCTCAGAATGAGAATTGGCAATCAAATCAAGTAAGACATAGAGAGACCAGAGTACCAGAGAAAGTATTTGCTTCTTTCCAAATATGTCCTTGTATGGCTCAGAAATATCAGAGGAAGATACTAAAAATAAGATTTCATCATGGCTTTTAACATTTCTGAGTGATTACTAGAAGATCAGAATAAATTCTTGAAACTTAAACTGGCTATTTGTATGACTGAACATGCTGGAAAATCAGAATAAAGTAATATGGTTTTGTTCTGATGTAGGATAAGAAAAAATATTTAAAATTTTGATAAAATGATGTTGATAAACAACCATAGTAGCAGAGAAAACTTTTACTGCTTATGAACTACATGTTTATAAGGCTCAGACATATTAGAAAAAAGAAACTAAGAAATGTGGTTTCTTCTTTGCTCACAAAATTAAAGTGGATTTATCATCCTTATGAATGTGAGATAGAGATACCAGAGGCCTAGAAACAGGGATTTTGAACTAGATGTTTGACCCTTTCTCCAGAGAAGGCCTTTGGGAAAAAGTTAACAACAATATTTAAAGATATTAAAATAGGAAGGAAAGTAGTACTTTTGAACTGGATGTTACCAGAGGAGACTAAGAAATATGATTTCATTATCTCAGAATTTAAAAAAAAAAGTATGATTCTGGGATTCTAGATTTTTTTATGATGAGAGTAGTAGAAAAGGTGATTAACACTTAAACTGGATATTCACATGACTCAGCCATCCCAGACAAGAAGACTGAGAAATATGTTTTTCATTTTGACTCAGAATGAAAAAGTAGATTGGTCATCAAATGTTAAACTTACACAGAGATGCTAGGTAACAAGAGAAATTTATTTCTACTTTGGAACTAGACATACATATAGTTCAGACATACCAAAGGGACAGAAAAATATGATATCATCTAGCCTCAGAAATTTTGAAGACATAAATACACTAGAGTACCAGAAAAAAAAATAAACCACTTTTTAGCTTTGAACAAGATATTTGCCAGACTAAGACATATTAGAGAAATTTTTTTAAATGTTTGCTTTCTTGTTTAGAATAATAAAATAAATTGGCCTTTATATGAACATGACATAGAGATATGTCAAGTGCCAGAGAAAGTGATTTCAACTTTTGCAATACATGTTCATATGGCTCAAGTGGATCAAAATAAAAGACTAAGAAATATGATTTTAGACTACCTAAAAAAGAGAAGATAGCTGATTATGGCTTTTAATATTATTGAGTGGGTACCAAAGTACCAAAGAAAATGCTTGATCACTCAAACTAGATATTCATATGACTTAAATATACAAGTGAGACAAGATTAAGTAACAAGTTTTTGTCCCAACTTATAATAATAAAGATTTGTAATCTTGATCAAAATAATGTAGAAAAACCACTAGAGGACCAAAGAAAACATCTGTTGCTTTAGAACTAGATGTTTGCATGATTTAGGTATATCAAGGGAAGAGACAAAGGAATATAATTTCTTTCTTGTTCAAAATGTTAAAATGAATTTGTCATCTTTATGAATGAGATGCCATAGTTTTAGAAAAAGTGATTTCTACTTTTTAACTCAATCATATGATAGCAAGAAACTAAGAAGTGTAATTTGACCCATTCTTTAAATTGGCAAGAACTTTTGGGGAAATCAAACATTCTTAAGAGATAGTAGAGGAGCAAAGTATTTTAACTTGTAAAGTGGACATTTTCACTGCTCAGACTTATCATAGAAGGAGATCAAGAAATATGGTTTCATTTGGCTCAAACTGAGAAAAAATGGTTTATCCAGGGTCTCAAGATTTCTTAGTGATACTGAAGTAATAGAGAAAGGGAAACACATTCAAACTGCATATTCTCATAACTCAGATGTAGCAGCATTTGAGATGAAGTACTAAAGTTTCATCCTGATTTAGAACAGTAAAGAAGATTTGAAATTTTTTCTCAGTATGACATTGAGATGATAATCAGGGTACCACACAGTTTTCCCTTTTTTTTTAAATGGATGACATTAACATGACTCATATACCAGAGGAAAGGACCAAAAAATGTGGTCCTTCCTTCAAATATTAAAGACAGTTAGTTATTAATACGAAGGCAGAGATACTAAAATACCAGAGAAAATGTTGACTGCTTTAAAACTGGATGACTGCATGACTCAGACATATCAACAAAAGAGACCAAAACAAATTTTTTTTTCCCTTGCTCTGAATGGGAAAGGGAGTAATTTTTCATATGAAAATGTCATAGAGATGCCAGTTTATCATAAAAAAATGTTCGCTACTTATAAAATAGATGTTCACATAGTTGAGACATTTGTAATATATCTGGGGAGGGCAATTTCCTGTTGCCCTGATGTATATCTGACTACTGGACCCAGGTGGCTCTGGAGGAGAAAGTGAGGCAGGAGACCTTGCACAGGCCTCCCTCATTTAAATCTATACTTGTATGTTATTGCATCAACTTCCTGAAGTCATGGTCTTTTTTGAGAATGAAAGGTAACAACATATCCAAGACTAAGAAATATGCTATTATCCTATATCATGCTAGAATTGCAGATCTTTTTGATTTGCAACATTTCTGAATAATTACCAGAATATCAGAAAATATGCTTGACATTAAAACTGTATGTTCACATTGTTCAAAAAAATAAATAAATAAAAGAATAAAAGATGAGGTAATGTTTCCTTCTTAGAATGGAAAAAAAAGATTTAAAAAAATATGATATAAAAATACTATACCAGAGAAAGCATTTTCTGTTTTAAATTGAATGTTTACATGGTTCAGACATCAAATGAGGAAACCTAAAAGTATTTATTTTCCTTCTTTAAAATGAGAAAGTAGATTGATTATATGACCATGATATTGACATTCCAGGGAAGCAGATAAATTGATTTCTACTTTTGAACTGAATGCTCAACATAACAGAGGAAAAGAATGTGTACTATGATTTGTAAAGAAATCAACATGACATAAAGGTCTAACCAGAGTCTCAGAGAAACTATTTTTTACTATTGAAGTGGATGTTTGCATGGCTCAGATATATTGGAGGAGGAGACTAAGAAATATGGTTTCTTCCTCAATCAGACTGTTAAAGTAAATTGATCTTCATGGAAACATGACATAGAAATGCCAGAGTATCAGAGAAATTGATAGTTGCATGGCTTTGGCCTACCACATGAAAAAAATAGGAAATATGCTCTTATCCTAATTCAGAATGGAAAAAAATTGGTTTGTTATAGCTATCAGCATTAGAGTGATTACCAGAATACAAGAGAAAATTATTAACACTCAGATTGAATATTCATATTCATGATTCAGTTTTATAAGAAGAACAGAAATAGTTTCAATCTGACTTAGAATGATAAAAATTTGTAATCAAGATAAATTAGTGGATATTGATACCAATCAGAATATCCAAGAAATTGCTGTTTTTGAACTGGATTTTACATTCTTAGATATTATAGAGAAGGGGAAAAATAATGTGGTATTATTCTGCACTAAAATGGTAAAAAAAAAAAAATAGTGTTTATTTTGAAGAAGACCAAGAATACTGGGAAAATATTGACTATTCTGTCTTTAGATGGTTGCTTTCCTCAGACATACTGGAGAAGATTATTGAGAAATATGGTTTCAGAGAGGGTTCTGGGAAGAGTAAGTCAGCAAATTCCAAGCTCTCCATATTTCCCACACAAAGAAGACAAAACTGTGCTGTAGGGAAAATATAAGGTTGTTAAAAACAAACAGCAGTTGAGGAACAACAATGTTCTTCCTGGGACAACCTAGAAAAGATCTAAAAAAGATACAAAGGTTTGACCCCTATGAAATGTAAACACCTCCAGGCTAGTTCCATTGAAGCTACAGTAAGCAGCAAGCCCTGGGGTTAGCTGAGTTGTAAACTAGCCATGGCCCCAGTCACAGGAACTTTAATCTCTCAGTGTAGGGGGGTTGGGTGTCTGAGTCTGGAAAAACTGAGGGAACCTCTGAATGGGACTGCCTGGATGAAACTTTCTCAGTATTGAGACTAAGTCATACGATCCCTATTCCCAGGCCTTGGACCTTGGATTGCAGGGAGTCATGTGATCTCTAAAGGTCAGACACTCAAGAAGTGACATGACTCACAGGAAGCAGACAATATTGGTCAAGGATGATTACATCCTTTTAGTCTATCCAGTGAGAAGGCTTGGGTCTTTTGCCTTTTAAATCCTGTACAAGGTGGAAGCTGGCCAGGTTCCAGAAGCACATGGTGGGGCACTAGGATCACTCCCGGGTGTGTGTCTGGGCCTCTCCCTGTAGGGACTAAATAAATCCTTTCTCTTTGTACCTGAAGATGTCTCTGATTAATTAATTTGGGAAAGGGGGTCTAGCACCCGTCCCACACAGTTTATGGGGGCTCAGCCCAGGATCTGTGGCTTCCCAGAGAGATAGCTGGGATTCTGACTCAAGGCAGGCACGAGGTTGGGTTTTCGCTGACCGTCCTTGAGATCAGACTCTCAGCCTCCCTTTCTGTGAAATATGGATCTAGGAGAGACATTCAGATACAAACAGAAAGCACACAAGCCTTCAAAGATGAAGCCCGCGTAAGAAAGAGGAATCAGGTAACTTATGCATGTGTAATCCATGGGGGACTGTCTGTTAATGTGTCCTTGGACTGTCCTTAGGTGGTGTGGACCCTGGGATCATCAAGCCTTGGATGATTCAAGTCAGCCAGGAAAGGAAGTTCTGTTAAAGGCACAGGACCGTAGCACTCTGTGGGTGGTCCAGGAGATCAGGTTGTGAGATTGGATGCTCTGAGAGGGAGCAGTCCAACTCAAATCCTCAGAGAAAAAAAGAGCACTTGAATATTTCTGTTGTGTGTGGGGAAGGGATGGTTCTCTTCCATGTAGTTTTTGTCTGTGCTTGTGTCTTTGTGCAGAATGTTTATGTCTGTTCTGTGAACTAGAATTTGTTGACTTTCCTGTAGGCTCCAACTCTGGCCAAAGTTGGAACTGCAGGAAAGTCCATTGAGAGTAATGATTGGGGAATTTGGCAATTGGTCATTTCAAAATTCCAAAGCAATTCAATTAAATTGGGGCCTCCTGGAGGAGGATAGTGCAGAGAGTGAAAAATAATCTCTTTTTTCCCCTTCTGTGTTCCCTGACTGCAGCAGGGACATGTGGAGCCAGAGGGAAAGAAACTATACTCAGTTTAGTGAAATTCATTATTTGAGATATGATAGCAAAAGTAGTTTTGTATTATTGGGAATTTTAAACTGTATTTGATTTGATTTTAAGTTAAAATATAGGTTATTAAAACAAAGTACCAGTAACTTATTTTAGGGGAGGTCATGTTTGTATCCCCTTAATTAGATGGTATGTTGCTTTCTAGAAGCATATTGAGTAATTTGTAAAATTATGAGTTATTTGTCAACTCTGCTGGATATATGTATAAGTTTTGTGAAATTTAGTCCAAAGTTATTGTGAATCTTAGAGTTTAAAGTTAAAAAAAAGTGATTTAAAGACAAGGGACAAGAAAGATTGATTTGCAAAAGCAATAATAGTTTAAATGGAGCATATAGTTAGAAGGGTTATTGGTTTGGGAGTGTGTTTTTTAAAAGAAAAGGGAGAAGAATATGCTAGAGAAGGAGAGAATTCATTGGCATCGGGAGGAGATAGAAATGGGCAGGGGAAGAGATGTGAGAGAAGGAGGAAGAAAGAGGAAAATGGCTTGTTGGAAATAGGGTTCAGAAAGGTGCAAACTCCTGGTGAACCTGCCATTTGCCAGGGGAAAGGAGACAACCCATGAGGTTGGGGCCTGTCTTTGGCTGGTAGACTGGATCCTGGGGGACATGACACCCTAAAAAGTTAGCTGTGAAAAGTGGAGGGCAGGAAGCATGATGGAGTTGGAAGGGCTGCTATATGGACTGGACTTTGTAAGATTAGATTGTCAAGTGACAATCTAATTTCCCCCTCTTCCCCACTAGGTGATGGTGCAGCTGCTTTTTAACAAACTGCAGCTCCTTGCTGATTGAAACATTAACTGCTTATATTGTTTAAAGGCACAGCCTACATTTAAATGGTGTTAATAATTGAATGTTTTATTTTTAAAGTCTATAACTGCTCTAAGAGCAGGGAACTGTAAGTTTTCTGAAAGCTATTTATTTCAACTAAGGTGTCCCATGTGTCTTCAGCAAATTATTTAATGTTTATTTAAGTGCCTAATGGTCTCCTTGTTTAAGGAATATGATAACAAAAAACTTAGAGCAGAATTTTAACTTGATCTGCTAAGTTGATAGGGCTATTTCCAAAAAGTCTTTAGGGACTCCTCAATTTGAGGAAGTTGACTTAACATTTTTTTAAAGAATGAAGAAATTGTTAATTCCAATAAGGTTCTTTTATGTGAAATTAAGAATCTATATACTGCATGAGTTTTAGTTGATTATATTGAGTCATCTTAAAGTTGTATCTATTATTTAAAGGGACTCTGAGAATAATAGTTTTTGCCTTTGTCTCTTTGAAAATGTTTCTGTTATGGACAATATGCAATTTAGAATTTTTCTATGCATTGGGTATTTTAAAAGCAAAATGATTTGTGTAATGTTGAACTTAACCATCTACTTAGTTATGAAAAATAAGCTATGAATCTCTTACTGTGACACTTGAGAGCTAGATTCATCTGAAGCCTTGATTAATGAGAATTGCTATTGCAGATAATCTCTTGGGGACTGCAGCTGTTATTTATTTGGAGTTTTAAATTCAGGTATGACTGTCTGATTGTCAAACCCATGATCCACCATCTAAAAGGAATATGCCACAAGCTACTTAGAAGTTGTTACAGGTGGAAGTTAGTATCTGGGAATGAATTAGGATGACAATCTTGACTTCTGCTGAAGGTAGGATCATTCTGACTCAATTTCCCAGTGGTTTTTTGAATGAAAACCCACTTGATTATTCCTGAGTCTGGCTTAAGGTGGAATTGTTAAAATTAGGACAATTACCTGAGGTATAACTACTCTAAGGATGCTTTATACTGTATGTGCTCTCAAATCAAGACTAGTTTTGATACTATTTAAATCATGTCCCAGATTTTTCTTCTTACAGTAAATTTCTGTAATCAAAACAAGTGGCTAGTGGAAGATATAAAATACAAGTATATAGATATTTTAATCTGCAGCCCAGCCCTGGAGGAATCCCTGGTGGCTGCTATGAAATCTTTTGCTTCCTGAGGCTAGAGTTTCTTTATCTAAAGGCCCACTTTGCCTAAGTATTTGAGGCCACTCCCACTTTCCCTTTTGTCCATTGAGAGAAAGCAGAAAATCTTAGCCAGCTCTGAACAAAGGAATTTTTTTTTTAAGGATCATGAAAGCTAAACTAAAGGCCTAGAGCCTTTTACACTATGCTAATAGAATGTGGGACTAGACCCTAGGAGTCTTGGGAACCCTATCCTAGACCCCTGGCTTACTTATCAAAGATCTATACTGTCTTCAAATGCTTGTTTTGCATGATCATGGGGGCTATAAGGAAAAGAAAAGGGATTTTTGACAGCCAAACAATTCCCTATTAAGTATGCAGGGAAAAAAATTACTACTAGCTGTCCATGGACCCAGAGAGATTTCTGTTGTTTCCTAAAGGAAGGGGAATTCACTTCAGGTGAAGGGAAACAGGCTTACAGATCAGCTGCTCCTTTGCCCCTGACCTTGGCACCTTTAATTCCCTAACTCCTGACTCCTGCATTCCCTCATATAGCTCCCAGGCAAGTAAGTTTTGAAAGGACTGTTAAAAGGGCCTGCACATGTGCCCCTTGCAGGGGCTTCAAACTGCTTTAAGTTTTATTAACACCTGTACTAATTGGGTAAAAGCCTTTCCTTATAAGGCTCTAGGGTTTTTGCTGGGAGAGATCATACTCATTGAAGGCACAATGTTCTACCCATTGCACCTACTCCTTTGATGAAAAACTGTTTGGGGAGAGGCATTTATGTTAGCTTCATCTCCCCCTCCCCCTCCTTCCTCTGGGTGGGGTTCCTGGTTACTATCCCTAGTAACCTCCATATCAACTCCACTTTTATTTATTCTTTCGTTTTTGCTCATATTTAGTCCTTGTACTTTCAATATACGTGTGAGATTTGCTTCTTTCAGATTTCATTATGAAATTCCAACCACTTGGTCAACCTGAAATCACCTGAGACTTGATTCTGACACTCAGCAGCTAATGCAGCTGGACACTGCTGCCACTGTCTACAAGCCACTTGTCTCCGCTTTCACTTTGGACCCCATTGGGTAGGGCCAGCTATATGCCCCTTCTCAGCCTGAAACAGCTCCAGAAGAGGAGACCTTCATCCTTTTGTCCCAAATGAGTCTGGGTCTGGACTGCTTGAAGTAAAAATGATGTGACAATGGCCCTGAGGCCCCTGGGCCTCCACAGTGCTGTAGTTCTATGGCTGCCAGATGCCAATTTGTTCTGTGATGACTGGGTTTCCAAGACATAGTGGGAGTTGGTGGAAGGAGGGCTCTCTGATTCCTGCTCATTGTTTTAAACAGCAATATCCTATCACCCTGCTTGCCTATTCACTTAATCATTAGAATAGTTAAAGATTTAGCTAAATTCAGGAGTAGCTAAAGTGGTTCCTGAAAGTTTTCCTTGATGTGCCAATGTTGGTTCTAAATGGTCGAGGGTGGATTACAATTAGTACTGAAGAGGGACCAGCCTGAAAGCCAAGGTCACAAAGATGTCCTAGTGGAAAATGTATATATTAGGGTAAGAAATCTTCAAATGGATGGAAAAAGAAGGGGGACTGAATGGGACTGACTGGATGAAGCTTTCTCAATATTGACACTAAGTCACATGACCCCTATTCCTAGGTCTTGGACACCTTGGGTTGCAGGGAGTCATGTGGTTTCTAAAAGTCAGACACTCAAGAAGTGAAGTGACCCACAGTAAGTGACATGACCCACAGGAAGCAGACAACATTGTTCAAGGATGGTTAGTCTAGCCAATGAAAAGGCATGAGTCTTTTGCCTTTTAAATCCTGGACAAGGTAGAAGCTGGCCAGGTCACAGGAACATATGGTGGGATTTGGGATGGTTCCAGGGTATGGATCTCTGCACTGCAGTGACTAAATGCTTTCTCTTTGTACCTGAAGATGTCTCTGACTAGTTAATTTGGGAAAGGGGGTCTAGCACCAGTTGCACACAACATGAGGAATGCCAGACACAGACCCAGATGCTGCCCTGGGAAAGAGAAAACTAGTACACACCCAATAAGTACAGAAGCAGTGGGGCAGGGATGTTGCTGTCTGTGGGCACTTAAAGGAAGGTGGAGGGCTTAGTTTCAGATTCCAGGCCAGAGGGGAGAACTGAAGAGTACCTAGGGCCAGAAACATTTTTCTTCCAACCATAAAACCATAGGTGATTATACTAACAAGCTCTTACTTAAAAAAAAAAAAAAATGAGCAAAGGAGAATGCAACCATAGAAAGTTACTATGGAATAGGGAAGACTGGGGTTCATCTTCAGAGAAGGATACTGAAGTAAAAAAAAAAAAAAAAAGGCTTTCCTACTCCAAAGAATAATATTCTTTATATAATATATAATATGGTTACCTCCTGCTAAGGACCATGCTTAAGTGCTAAACCCAGAAAGCCTGTAAAGTGTTAAAGGGGATTGTACCATTAAGGGGTGGATTAGTTCTCTGAAAGCCCCCACAGCTGTGAATCATAACACACTTGAAGGAATTGCAAATCAGCTTTTACTTCTGCAGATGTTGCTTGTGGATTGGGAATGAAATGAATGGGAAGAGAGAGAAAAGGAGAGAAATCAGAGAATGCAACTGCCTCTCAGTCTCTTTGTATTGTTATCAGACTCTCACATGAAAGGATCTATTCTGCTGGTCAGAATTAGATCCCCAGCAGCCACTAGCAGGTGGGTCCCATAACACCCAGAAGCCACCAGCAGTTTGCTCCCATTACAACTTGCCCTAAAAGAATTCCTAAAACTCAAAAAAGACAATCAAATGAGAGAGACTGAGGAAAAACTAAAAAAAAAAAAACCAAAAAAAAAAACCCCAAGAAAAACAAAAAGTTTGTGAAAAGAAAGTTAACTAACTAGAAAAGGAAATCCAGAACCTTAAGAAAGATTACTGAAAAGTAGAATTGAGCAAGGGAAAACCAGTGAAGTTATAAGAATCAAGAACTAAAATGAAATATAAAGAATGAAAAAAATAGAAAAGAATGTGAGATGCCTCATAAGAAAGAAAATAGATCTGGAGAGCAAAACAGAGAATACAAGAATAATTGGACTACCTGAAAACTATGACCAAAACAAAAATCTGGATACAACTATATTTCTTGTATTACTGTATCCAGATTCTTTTGTTTTGGTCATAGTTTGTCCTGAAGTGAGGAGAAAGTAGAAATAGGAAAAAAAAATCTGAAAAATAACTGCCTGAAAAAGATCCTTGTAGGAAATTCTACAAGAATATTGCTAAAATTTGAAACCCCATGATTAAAGAGAAAATTTTACAAGCAACAAGAAGAAACAATTCAAAAACACTGGAACTATAATTAGTCACACAAGACCTATCAGCACCCATAAAAAGCCAAACAAACAAACAACCACAACAACAAAAGACCACAGGTCTTAGAATACTATATATTAAAGATGAAAAGAACTAGGGTTGTGACTGAAATATTATATCTAGCAAAATTGAGCATAATCCCAAATGAAAAAAAGAATATTCAATGAATTGCCAGACTTTCAAAATTTTGTTGCAAAAAACCTAAACTTATTAGAAGTCATATATATATATATATATATATATGCATATATATGAAATGAGTCAAAAGAAATATAAGATTTACATCAAATACTAATTTCAAGGTACTTAATAAGAACAAACTATATTTTAAACATACCATATATCTAAGATTGTCATTAATAATTGGTTAGTTCAAAAGAAAGATATGGGTAAGATTGAGTATAAGATTTTAAAAAAGCAAAACCATGTAGGAAAAGGTCAAAACAATAATTAAGTTATAATGAAGTACAAGGGCAAGATATGACACAGAAGAATTATATGGGGGAGGAGAGTTGGTAGTTCTAAAATCCTACTCATATCAGGAATAGGTTAAAGTATGTATGTATATGAATAAAAATTTGTAAAAGTTAAAAAAAGAGAGAATTGGATAAGGCATAGAAGGGTGTATAGATTAATGGGAGTGAAATAAGGTGTATAGATTAATGGAAATGGGATAAAGAGGGAGGAAAAGGACAGGAGGAGGAGGAGATAAATGAGGGATCCTGGGGGAGAGAATGGGTTAAATAATAGCAAGACAAGCTAGCTGGTAGAAGTATAGTAGAAGAGTTAGCAGGTACAGAAAACAAGAGCTATATTCAAACAATAATAATCACCAAAAATAGAATTCATTAGAAAAAAAAAGTAAAGGTAGTAACCATTGATCTCAAAGTCAAGGTTTAAAAAGATTCAAAGATAGAAATGTACATAACATGTTAGCCAAATCAATAACATTTTAGACTATTTAAAACAACTAAATAATCAGGTTAGCATATTGCTGTGGCATAGGAAATAATAAGTGGAAGCAAAGAAAAGATGGACAATTCAGAAAGTTTTCTGTTATACATACTTTCTTGAAATGGAAATTTACTGTCACATTTTTTGAATCCTCATGTTCTGCTGTGCACATGGTATTTTTTTTTCTATTTTGTATTTGTTAGATAAATATTTTTAAAAATAAGTTTTCTTTTTTGTTCAGAATAAACAAGTGGATTGATCTGGATATGAACCTGACATAGAAATAGCAGCATGTCAGAGAAAGTGATTGCTACTTTCAAAATAGATGATCATATGCTGAGACATTTCAAATGAAGAGACTTAGAATGTGGCTACATTCTAGCTTAAAATGAAAAAGATGGCTGGTTATTGCTTTGAACATTACTGATTGATTACTGAATGGAAGAGAAAATGCTTGACACTCAAACTGGATGTTCAGATGGCTTATACCAGAGAATTAAAATAAAAAATATGGTTTCTTTTCTTTTCTTTTTTTACTTAAAATGATGAAGATACACAATGAAAATGAACATAACATTGAGATCAACCCAAGTAACAGAGAAAGGACTTGCTTTTTTTTGACCTGAATATCTGAATGATTCAGTGATACCAGAGAAGGAAATTAAGAAATATGGTTTGATATTGAGATTAAGAAAAGTTTCAATATTCTTTAGATTTTACAGAGATGTAGAAAAAGTATTTGCTATTTGTGAATGAGATTTTTTTTTTGGCTCATATTTACTAGAATAGAAACTGAGAAATATGATTTCATCTTGACTTAAAATGAGAAAGACAGTTAATCCTAAGTCTTAAGATTCCTTGGTGATACCAGAGTACCCAAGATGGATAATAACATGTTTTAGACAAATGAATGATTAAATTTTATGTATAATAGGAGGTTGAAATAATTTGGTCAAATCCAAAAAGTTGCAAAGCAGAAAACAGAATTAATAGAGCTATTGATAAACTGAAGGAATGCATGACAGAAAACATAAGGATAGTCTTGAAAACGAGTCTGTAATTCTAGGGCCAAGATGGCAGAATGAGGCAGAAACTCATCTGAATTCTCTGAAATTCCTCTCCAACCTTACACTAAAGTCCATGGTCAGATACTTTTAAAATTTTTTCTTCACTTTTCTATTTTGTGTCTTTTAAGTTTAAAAGTTGGGCTTTGTTCTTGAAGTGGAAAGATCACTGTCCCAAGCTTTTTGTGCTATGACAAGGGACCTTGCTTCTGACTTGCTCTAGATGGGGAGACCTTGTGTTGTCTTGGACTAACAGCAGGCTTGCTCTACAGGTGTAACTTCACGGCTGGTTTGTACTAAGTGTGGAACTTTGCTGGTAGCTTCCCCCAGGGCCTTGCTGTTGTCCCCAAGGTGCATCCTGCCAATGGCTTGCTCAGGAACTGTTTCCCCTTCAACTCCAGTGAGATAGACCTTTCTTGCTAATTCTCCAAGCTGTTCTAGGTTGGAAAACTGTCACTACTCCTTTTAAAATAGAATTGGACAAATAGAAAAGGAAGTGCAAAAATTCACCAAAGAAAACAACTCCTTAAAGAGTAGTACTAGCCAAATGGAAAAGGAAATACAAAAGCTTGCTGAAGAAAATCATTCCTTAAACATTAGAATTGGGCAAGTATAGAAGCTAATAACTCCATGAGACATCAAGAAACAATAAAACAAAATCAAAAGAATGGAAAATAAAAGAAAATGTAAAATAGCTCACTGGAAAAAAAAATTACCTAGAAAATAGAAGAAAGGTGATTTAAGAATTATTAAACTACCTGAAAGCTATTATAAAAAAAAAAGAAAGAAACTGGATATCATAGTTCAAAAAAATTATCAAGGAAAACTTCATCAATATTCTAGAATCAAAGAGCAAAATAAAAATTGAAAGAATCCACTGTTCGTCTCCTAAAAGGGATCCCAAATTGAAAACTCTCAGGAATATTATAGCCAAATTCCAAGCACCCAAGTCACGGAGAAAATACTTCAAGCAGTCAGAAAGAAACAATTCAAATTTCAAAGTCACAGTCAGGATTACACAAGATTTAGTGATTTTCACATTATGAAGGGTTAGAGGGCTTGGAATGTGATATTCTAGAAGGCAAAGGAACTAGAATTACAATTAAGAACAACCCTATAGGAAAGCAAGAAGGGATGAAGGGAATGGTAGAAGGAATGGCTGATTGAGGAAAGAGGTAGTCATAAGTAAAACACTTGTGAGAAAGGACAGGGTGAAATGTTAGAAAAAAGGATAAGGAGGGGGAAAACAAGAATTGAAGAAAATATAGTTATCCTAACTATAAATGTGAATGGGATGAACTCACCCATAAAATAGAAATAGATAGGATAATGGATTAGAAACTATGATCCTATAATATGCCTTTTACAAAAACACATTTGAAGCACAAAGACACAAAAAGAGTAAAGATAAGGGATTGGAGTAGAATCTATTATCCTTCATCTGAAGTAAAAAGAACAAAACAAGGTAGCAATTATGAACAAAAATAGACCTAATTAAAAGAAATAAGGGGGAGAAAGTATATTTTGCTATAAGGTACCATAGACAATAAAATAATGTTAATATTAAACTTATCTACACCAAATGATAAAGCATCTAAATTGCTGAAGAAATTAAGTAAATTACAGAAAGAAATAGTATGCTTATAATAGTATAGGACCTCACTCAGAACTGTATAAATATGATAAAAAATAAACAAGAAAGAATTTAAGGAGATGAATAGATTTTTGGAAAAGATAGATCTCTGAAGAAACTTCAGTGGAAAAAGAAATGAATATACCTTTTTCTCAGTGGTTTATGGCACCTATACAAATGCAGAAAAACACAAATATTAAAAGCATTTTTTTCAGATCATAGTTCCATAAAATTAGAAATATTTATTAAATATAAGTTATGGAATATAGATGAATGGAAATTAGAGTGGAAATATAAATAAAAAATTAGAAACAAAATCATTTAATCCTGAAGAATAAGTAGTTCAAAGAACAAATCATAGCAAGAATCAATAACTTTATTAAAGAGAATGATAATAATTAAAGCATGTATCAAAATTTATGTGATGCAGCCAAAATAGTTCTTAGGGGAAATTTCATATTTCAAAATGCTTATATTAATAAAATAGAGGAAGAACAGATGAATGAATTTGGCATAAAAGTAAAAAAATTAAAATTCCTAATAAAATACAAAATTTAAAATCCTGAAAAATCAGGAGATTAATAAAATTTAAAGTAAGAACATCATTGGATTAATAAATAAAACTAGAAGATGTTTTTATGGGAAAAAACCAAAATATATAAACTACTGGTTGATTTGATTGATTAAATGAAAGAAGGAAAGCAAATTACCATTATCAAAAATCAGAGGTAAATTCAGCATTAATGAAGAGAAAAATTAAAGCAATCATGAGGGGCTATTTTGCCCAGTTATATGCCGATAAACCTGGCAATCTTAGTGAAATGGATGAATAGTTACAAAAAATATAAATTGCTGACATTAATGGAAAAGAAAATAGAATACTGACATTTTAGAAAAAAGAAATAGAATAAAATCATCAATGAACTCCCCAAGAAAACATTTAAAAGAATAATTAATCTCAATATTGTATAAACTATTTGGGGAAATGGGCAAAGAAAGAAACCTACCAAATTACTTTTATAATACAAATATGGCATTTATACCTAAACCAGGTAACAAAAACAGAGAAAGAATTTCCCTAAATAAATACTGATGCAAGAATTTTAAATAAAATACTAGCAAAGAGATTACAGCAACTGGATTAGATCCTAAATTAACACCAAGAGTGAATAAGAGGTGTGGAACACTGTTGGATTTATAACAGACTCCTCAACTAAATGATTCAGTATAAAGCTGTAAAATCAGGGATTGAAAAAGAGATAGAGCTTCCTACTTTGCCTTTTGCACTCTACACACTAAGGAAGTCAATACCACCTAAGAGACTATCCTCAATGAACAGGCAGTATGCATATTTTTCACACTTGTAAATTTTGTAAATCTTAAATTGCATCTCTGATTTGCAGGAATCTGGGAAAATCTGAACAAATTTTAGAAAGTTTCTTATCTCCATAAAATCCTACTCAAACCAGTGACCCATTAGTTGTTATATAGTATCCTATCTCCTGCACATTTTTTAACTAACCTAATGGAATTAGATGAGATATCCAAGCCAAACCTCTATGTATCAGGAATGTCTGGTCACCAGAGGGACAATATCCTTGACAGCCAATTACAGTGACAAAAGCATGGGTCTTGGAACAAAAGGAATGATGTCTTCTGACACAAGTATGCCAAAGTATTCCTGCAAAAAGATTTTGTGGGGTAAATTAAGAAGGTGTTGCTGGGGAACAGAAAGCACCAATAGATTTCAATCAATCCTTAATATATCCTCTGTTAGAGACTGTTTTGTTACTGTTTTGACATCTTTCCAAAAACAAATCATCAACAAAGTTGTCGGATGGTAAAGATGGGAGATGGGACAAGTTCTAACCACTGTAATCCAGTTTTAGGAGAATAAAAAGGGAAGAGAAAGAGCAGAAAAAGAAACTAAAAGCAGCTCTCAGGGCTGACCAATTGACAGCATTAAAAGGAGGTGGGGTAGAGAATGAAAATAGATTAGAAATAGGTGGGAGACTGAAGTTTGGAAGCCAGGAAACTACCACTCATATAAGATGCCTGGACAGTGGAAAAGAAAATGTTGGTAACAACTGAAGCAGCTGGGAAATAGGTGAAGGAGTAAAATTTAGGACCCCATCTCAGGAAGTATGTAAAGCATGACATGATGGGGGTATTTGAAATAAGGACCAAAGGAATTTTTTCTTTAATCTTCATTCCTTGAATACATAGAAACTATCAATTCCATAATAGTAGAAACTAAGCCTTACTCCCAAAGAGAGGGATATCAAGTAAGTGATGGAGATATCATGGTGAGTGCAAGTACACAGAATATCCCAAGTTGTGAAGGTCTAGATTGAATCTCTTATAGAACATCTGTAATCCCCAAGGGAACTTGTAAATTTACTGGGATGAGTTCTGTCATGCAAGCTGGGAACAACCATATTCTGGATATTCAAGGGAGTTTACGTGGACCTCCTTAAAGACCAGGTTACTTAATTATCTGCTATTCTGGAAGCAATGAACAACCTATAGATAAAGAACATTGGACACAATTAGAACTTTAAAAATTTACAGCTAAATTATGGGCTAAATAATGAAACAGTTGTTGAACTGGAACTTATTATTATAAAATACCAAGACAATACTCCATGGTCAATTGTAGAGCAGTATCATCACTTGAGACTAAATTGAAGGAATAAAATCTGCCATAGAAGAATCAGAAGTATAGGAATAATAGTCAAAGGCTCTTCTCCCTCTAGCATTCCAGTATTTCCATTTAAGAAAATAGGAAAAATTTAAATCTCAAAATCAACCTGTGTATCAACTTGCACAAAATTTGTATGCTGTTAAAAAGCTTGTTTTCCCTTTAACTATTGTGGTCCCTAACACCAATACAATACCCAACTCTGTGGCTTAGCTTTCTGTGATTGAGTTATGCTCTGCTTTCTTTTCTATTCCCCTGGCTAAGGAATCCAAGTTTTTTGTTTGCTTTTACTTGTAACTAAGAACAATATTTGTGGCAAAAAATTCTCCAAGGGTTCTTAGAATCTTCCTTTTTACAGTTTAACTTTTACAGCATAACTTAAGACTTATTCATACCATCATATCAGTCAATTATTGTACAGTTGATAGTTTTATTGTGTCAGGAATAATTAACAAAGAAGCTACCATATCCCTTTTAATTTTTTTTAGATGACAGAAGCTATCATTTAAAAAGTTATATTTTTTTTCAGTTTTTTAATTGTTTGCCAGCAAGAAGTCCAATATATAGGGCATGTAAATTTCTCATAAGGGTTGATGAATCTTACCAGCCCAATTACAAGCTTTAAGGAATATTGGGCAACCAAACACAAAACAGAAGCTAAGGCAAGTGTTGGAATTACTATAGTATGTAGGCAGTAGGTCTCTCTCTCTGATCAATGATTGCCTTGTCATGGTGATAAGTTTACCATGTGGTATTACCCAGTGTTACCAAGATAGTGGAGTTGATCTACTGGAGTAGAAAATGGCAAAGCACTCCACTACTTTTGCCCCCGAAAAAGCACTTATGGACAACAATAAAATGTTAATATATGAAATCAAAAGATGAGCCCCTCATGTCAGAGAGTATCTGATACATTACTGGGGAAGGACACAGGACTATAAATTTTTCAAAAAGAGAGAAGCAGCTGGGCTAAAACCAAAAGGAACCTCAAGCTGTGGATGTGTCTGATGAAAGAAAAGTCTGATGTTACAAAAATATTGCACAGGAACATGGAATGTAAGAGCTATGAACCAAGGTGAGTTGGATGTGGTCAAACAGGAGATGGATAGATGTTTGCAATAATATATGGAAGACAGCAACAAAAAACATTGCAAGCAAGAAGAGCAAGAAAGCAAATGGCTATCTGATGAGGCTTTACAAATAAATGAAGAAATAAAGAAGGTGAAAGCCAAAAAAGCAAAGGAAAGATATTTATAATGAATACAAAATTCCCAAGAATAGCAAGAGAGATAAGGTTTTCCCAAATGACCATGCAAAGAAATAGAAGGAAAAAAAAAAAACAGAATGGGACAGACCAGAAATCTCTTTATAGAAATTGGAGATATCAAGGGAATGTTTTATAAAAAATGAGCATGATGAATGACAAAAAAATGGTAGGTACTTAACAGAAGTTAGAAAAATTTAAGAAGAGGGGGCAAGAATATATAGAACTATATAATAGAGAGCTTAACATCATTGATAACTATGATAAAAGATAAAGCCATTCATCCTGGATGGCAAAGTCAAATGAGCCTTAGGAAGCATCAACAATAATAAGTCTAATGGACTTTTAAAATCCTAAAAGAAGATGCTGTTAAAGTCTTGCCTGCAAATTTGGAAAACTCAACAGTGACTACTTTATTGGAAAAAGGTCAGTGTATATTCAAATCCTAAATAAGGTCAATGCCAAAAAAATATTTAAACTATCTAACAGTTACAAACATTTCATTTCAGCAAGGTTATGCTTAAGATTTTGCAAGTTAGTGCATGAACTGATGCTGAGTGAAATCAGCAGAACCAGGAGAACATTATACACAGCAACAAGACTATACGATGATCAATTTTGATGGACATGGTTCTCTTCAACAATGATGTGATTCAAACCAGTTGTGCTTCGATGAAGATAGTCATATACATCCAGAGAGAGGCCTGTGGGAACTGAGAGTGAACCACAACACAGCATTTTAACGCTTTCTGTGAATATTTCCATGCATTCTGTTTTCCTTCTTAGGTTGTTTTTTTCTTCTCTTTCTAGATCTGATGTTTCTTGTGCAGTAAGATAACTGTATAGATATGTATACATGTATTGTATTTGTCATATAATTTATCCTATCTAGCATGTATTAGATTACCTGTCATCTAGGGGTGGGGGGTGGGGGGGAAGGAAAGGAAAAGCTTGGGAAAAAAAGGTTTTTTGCAAAGGTCAATGTTGAAAGGTCACTCATGTTTTGTAAATAAAAAGCTTTATAAAAAAAAAGAGATAAGGGTATAAAGGAGAGTCTGGGTCACAAAATTTTGAGGAATGTGTGTAAGCCTATAGGAATTTGGTAATTAGGAATATAATAATGTGTGGAGGGAATAAAAATTACAGGAAAATAAAAAAAAAAGATTTTGCAAGTTAGGTTTCAATAATATGTGATCTGAGAATTACCAGAAAAGCAGGCTGATTTCAAAGAGGCAAAGCAAATAGAGACCAAATTGTCAATATTCATGGGATTATGAAGAAAGCAAGGGAGTTCCACAAAAAAAATTTACTTCTCCTTCATTGACTACACTACAACTTTTGACTATATGGATCATAACGAATTGTGATAAGTCCTTTAAGTATCAGCTCATCTTACTTTTTTCTTAAGAACCTGTATGTTCAGGTTCTTAGAAATGTAGATCATCTTACTTGTTTCTTGAAGAACTTGTATATGGGTCAAGAAGCAACAGTTAGAACTGAACATGGAACAATTGTTTGATTGAAGATTGGGAAAGGCTGTATATTGCCACTTTTTAAAACTTATATGCATATTACATCATGTGAAGCTCTAGACTGGATGAGTCAAAATTTGGAATTAAGGTTGTCAGGAAAAAGATTAACAATCTCAGATATATGGATGACACCATTCTGATTTCAGAAAACAAAGAAGAATTAAGAAGACTCTTGATGAGGGTGAAAATGGAAGTATTGTCACATTTTATTTTGTTAGGCTCAAAGATCATTGTAGATGGTGACTACATTCAAGAAATTAAAAGATGCTTATACCTTGGAAGGGAAGCCATGATAAATCTGAACTGCATACTAAAAGTCAGAGACATTATCTTGCTCACAAACCGTACAGTCAAAGATATGATTTTTATAGTAATAACATATGGCTCTGAGAGTTGGACAATAAGAAAAGCCTAGTGCCACAAAATAAAAGCTTTAGAATTGTAGTACTAGAGAAGAGAGCCCCTTAGACACCAAAGAAATCAAATCAATGAATACTTAAAAGAAATTAACTGCCTTGGTTAGAGCACCAGCCCTGAAGTCAGGAGGACCTGAGTTCAAATCTGGTCTCAGACACTTCCTAGCTGTGTGACCCTGGGCAAGTCACTTAACCCCAATTGCCTCAGCAAAAAGCAACAACAACAACAACAAAAAGAAATTAACTGTCTATTAATTGGAAGGACAAACACTGAACTGACAATTATTTTGGCCATGTAATGAGACAATGTGACTCAATGGAAAAGATTCTGATGCTGGGAAAGACTGAAGGCAGAAACATAAACCAATCATTTGCATTATACAACTAAGACATCCTTTTTCTCTGAGCACAGAGTATGTCAAAACAAAGAAGTCTCCATGCTCAGAGAGATAACTCTCTCTGAATGCTTTCAGGAATTATACAGTAAGTAAATGGAAGTATTGAATATAGCTTCAAAAAGTAATATACATTCCCTTTGGTTGAACAGGCACCAGTTTCTCCATTATGTAGTGTCACAGAATGTGCCCTTATAGACACTGCATAGTGTTGAGAGGTCTTGTTAATACTGGGAGCAATATACTTTCAGAGATAATGGAGAAACCAATCTGGTTCCATTTAATATGGAGACTGTAATAAATAATAATGTTGATATTAATATTCTTTTAATTTCAGTATTTACAGTATACAGCAATCTCAAGAAGTCTCACAATAGCAACTAATTACAGAAAAACTGGCACCTTTCTTTTTAAAATAAAAAACACTGCCAGAATCACAAACTCCAGAAAACTTGAAAATATCTGTAATGACAGAAACACAATATGTAAGTAGCCATTGTTCATTGAAACACTGAGGGCAGCAAATCAAGCTGATCAACTTCAAATCCTCAATTGATGGAATCAGGTTCAAGGATCATCGAAAACTAATATTAGTCTGGCTTCAAAATTAGAATTTTTGGACCTGATTGTGTATTATCTGTCTGATCATACACATCATACATATAAAAAAGTCTTCAATATTAATTTTTCTAAGACTTTCATGTTCCAAATTTTTCTCTCTTCTTCCTTATATCCACAAGACAATAAGCAATCTGATATAGGTTAAAGATGTATAATTCTTTTAAATATATTTTCATATTTGTCAAGTTGTAAAAGTCAGACCAAAAGGGGAAAAAACCCCAAAAAAGAAAAAAAAAAGCAAATTAAAGAAAGTGAACATACTATGCTTCAATCCACATCGTCTCCATAGTTCTCTCTCTGGATGTGGGTGGAATTTTCTATCCCAAGTGTATTGGAATTGCCTTGAATCCCCTTAATTTTGAGAAGATCCAAGCCATCACAGTTGATAAATCACATAATCTTATTACTATGTACAATGCTCTTTTGGTTTTGCTAATTTTACTCAGCATCAGCTTATGTAAGTTTTTCCATATTTTTTCTGAAATCAGGCTGCTCATCATTTCTTATAGAACAGTAATCTTCCATTATCTTCATATACCAAAACTTATTTAGCCATTTCCCAACTGATGGGTATCCACTCAATTTCCAGGAAGCATGGGCATTTATATCTCATTCTTCTTTTGCTTACTGATGCTGCCATCTTTTAAGAGCTCACCTTTTGTGAGCCCTTTGATCTCAGAGGCGAGATGAATGAGGCAGAGGAACTCATAGCGTGTGAAAGGAGCTCCAGTTTATTATGCCGCACAGACTTGTTGATATGCAGTTTTGCACGCGTGATCAGCACATGAATAGTAGACAATCCCCAATCACCATTCAGAGAAGCAGCTTGAGGGCATTGCGTATGCATGGTATCTGCCAGTGGGAGGAGAGCTGACCCAGACACATCAGCAACCCACTCACAGGCAAGAGGCCCTGTCAAGGCATCCCTGCTCATGAGCAACTAGCTGTGACCCTCAGGCTCAACCCATTCCCATGCCATGCATCAGTGCTCCTTGCTCAACAAAGGTGTTTCTGCAATGTGGCAGAAAACTTATTGTGCACCACAGGTCAAGGTGGCCTCTGTACTCCCTCTCAGCAGGGTTCCATACCCTAGAAATTCCCCCTTTTTATCTTTTAGATAAAAAGTTTCTTGAGCTGAAACCTCTGAAAAGATGGTGGAGAAAGATCTATAAAGACATCCTATATTACAGGGCAACAACAAAGCAATAGCAACATCACAATAGACAGGGTAATCCATGATTCTAATGTTAACCACCATGAAAATGTATTATCAAACCAATGTTTGATTTTTTTCAACAATTTTATCTGGATTCAAATTTTTTATGAGAAGCTTTCTCTATATCAGATGTTAGTTTATATAAACTTTCTATGTCATCTTCAATTGTGTTATTGAGAAATAAATCATTCAAATGACTTTTGATACTGTCCCAATCATAATCTTGTCCTTATGATTATACAGCAAAAGGATTTACATAAACCTTTGTATATCTGTAGTCTCACTGTAATTGAGTCTGGAGTTTCAATAACTCTACTTCTGCTTCTATTTCCAATGATGTTTCTCTTAAATCTTTTATCATCTGATACAATTGTTCATCTATCTCAGCTTGTTGGGCAAAACCCACTGAGACATTCCTAGCTAGTTCCTCTATATATCTAGCTTCTACTATACTGTTTTGTACATTAGACATGGACATTGCAAGAGAAACTGATGAAACTATAAGTGAAATTTATATAGTGATACCTAACATGACACAGCTGATATATCTCTTTTTTCCTAATGGGATTAAAGTCTGTTTCCTTCTTTTCTTTTATGGTACTAAACATAGGATCAGTCTTAGTATGATACCATTTCTCACTTTTTACAGAAAGCATTGATACATGAGTAATAACAAATACAGTCTAATTTTCAATTTTCAGTGTCCAAGCAATCACTAACAGAACAATTCCAACAAGTAGCATTGTAAAAATCTAATGTTTCTTTAGTAACAGTTACAGAATCTCCCCACATGAATGCATATTTCCCTCCCAGACAGGTTTTAGTATAGAACTGGTATTCAATTCCCATGCCATTTGTCCAAAAACCAGGGCCCAAGATGTTTTTCCATGTGCCAAACTGCTAACCCACTTCTTGAGTGACAAGAATATGTCCCATGAAGACTTGTGCTTTATGAGGGGCCAACCTGATGATCCCTTTATGTAGATACACCACAGCAACCCTCCTACGCGGATGAGGGTGTTGTTATGACAGGGTGTCCCCTGCATGTACAGCATGTGTGTCACATGATATCCCACGCCCCCTGAAACAGTCCAAGGCCATGGTGGGTCCATAGCTCACCTTTTGGCCTCTGTTGCCAATCCTGATTATATGTAACACAAACCCATATATATATATATAAAGCATTTTGTTAGTGGTCTTGGGGGCACATCTTCTTCTTTTGGATCGTTGCTTCTTCTTCCTTCTTTTCTTCTTCTGCTTTATGGACAACTCTGAGATGTCTGGTAAAAATCCACTGCTGAAGGTTTTGTCCTGGTGAGATACAAGCATATTCTGGCCCCCACATTAGAACCCTAGAGTGTCCCTCCCATCCTTCAGGACCCTTTTTCATTACCATGGTCTTATTCTTAGGGTGCCTTCTTAATAAAGATGGGGTTTTGTCTTTGAGTGATTCTCTGCCTATGTTTACCAAAGAGTATTTCATAACTGGACTTAAATCATTTGAATCATTTTTTTTGTAATTTATTATGTACATTGCTTTATGTATATCTTTCTGAATGACTCTACTTCCTTCTCCCTCTTTTTGTTTTTTGATAAATCTCTTACAGGGGAGTTCCATAGGATGTTTGTTTCCTCAATTCTAATTGTTCTTGTACTAATTGATGCAAAGCTGATGTTTTTTTCTTTGGTCAGGGGCCATTGCTCCTTCCATACTGGTGTATAGATAGTCCAAGTCATTTTTTGGAGTGGTGGAAATTGCAGCAGCAATGACCCCTCCTAAAAATCTGTGGTGATTTTCATCCCTAATTTGTGTAATATATCTCTATCCCATAAATTAATGTATAAGCCATCTATTATTAAAGAAAAAATAGTTTCTGTCTTTCTGTCTTTTTGCCAATTTACCGGTTCAGCAGACATCAAAGTCTTCTTACTACCCACTACTCCTGGAACTAAGTTGCTAAAAGTATAAGTTCATGTCTGCTTCTGGAGCAACCTGAGTGGCAGTCAACCAAATCTGTTCTAAAAATTCTGTCATCCAGATTTCATTCTTAGGCTTTATATTAGAAGAACCTTTGAAAGGCTGTAGGTCCAAATAGACACAAGAGTGAGGCGGGGCCAAAGGTGGTACAGGAGGGGGAGGCCATTTATTATCATTCTCTTCAGGATCAGGAGAGGGACATCTATTGCTAAGAGATATGCCTGTTTGTGCTCCAACTATAAATTTCCTGTTATCTTTTTCTGGTTCTGATTTCAGACTTTGTTTAAAATGGCTTTTTTGTATTTCTCCTGGGCATTGTTTACCACAGGCAGGGAGCCGTTCACTGAAAACAAGCCATCTCTCACAGTTATAATAGTCTTCCTCAGGTAATCATGGTGAAACTTTGTAAGCAATGTCCAGGAATTTCCTAATGTCTCCTAATGGGACTGTGCACCCCTGCTCTTTGTTACTTTTATATACAGCCCTGACATATACTTCCCTATCTAAAGGGAGGAGAGTGCTTACTTTCTGCCCCATTAGGTTATTTAATCTCTATCTGCCACAGTCTGCCTGGTCCGGAAACAATGCAGTTTGGCGGGCTCTCCTTCTGGAATCCTCTTAGAGGTTGTCTTGACCACGGTAGCAATGCTTGACTACGAAGTGGTCTCTCTGGCACCATTCCAGGTCCTGTCCCTGTTCCCCAGGCTCCAGTTGTTGCGGCTGTCTTTTAAAAGCTCACTTTGTGTGAGCTCTTTGATCTCAGAGGCGAGATGAATAAGGCAGGGGAACTCATAGGGTGTGAAAAGAGCCCCAGTTTATTATGCCACATGGCCTTGTTGATACACAGTTTTGCAAGGGTCATCAGCACATGAACAGTAGGCAATCCCCAATCACCATTCAGAGAAGCAGCTTATGGGCATTGCATATGCATGGTATCTGCCAATGGGAGGAGAGCCGACCCAGCCACGTCAGCAACCCACTCACAGGCAAGAGGCCCTGTCAAGGCATCCCTGCTCACAAGCAACTCGCTGTGACCCTCAGGCTCAACCCATTCCCATGCCATGCGCCAGTGCTCCTTGTTCAACAAAAGCATTTCTGCAATGTGGCAGAAAACTTATTGTTCACCACAGGTCAAGGTGGCCTCTGTACTCCCTCTCAGCAGGGTCCCATACCCTAGCAGCTTACATTTTGTCTCAGAAGAATGATATCTCAGGCCAAGTTAACACATCGTTAGCAGGACATGATACTAAATGTTGTTCAGCAACTTTCATGTGTGGACACACCACTCATTTCAAGCAATTTTGGTCACCTGGTTGACAATCATCATATGCCTCAAAGATACTCAGTTGGTGGGAACACATAGCAATGCCAGGATTATAATTAAGAGCTATAGATAATCAAGCTATGGTATACACAGATCTGGATTCACTAGTTTCAATGTAACAGCTATGGTAGGTGAACAATCTAATTCTTCACATTGGTAACAAAAAATGTACCCTCCAGACCGGGAAAATGCTGCGACATATTGTGAGATACAATCTATAGTATGGGCATTGTGATTTATCATATGTTTGTTCTACCCAGTATCCGGTTTAAGAGTCTATCATGGGGACAGCATAAAATATTTGGGAATCTATCTGCCAAGAAAATGTCAGAAACTATATGAACTGAACTACAAAACACTTTCCACACAAATAAAATCAGACCTAGTCAATTGGAAAAACATTAAGTGCTCATGGGTAGGCCGAGCGAATATAATAAAAATGACAATACTACCCAAACTAAATTACTTATTTAGTGCCATACCAATCAAACTCCCAAGAAATTATTTTACAGATCTAGAAAAAAATAGTAGCAAAGTTCATTTGGAAGAACAAAAGATCAAGAATTTCAAGGGAATTAATGAAAAAAAAAGACAGATGAAGGTGGCCTTGCTGTACCAGATCTAAAACTATATTATAAAGCAGCAGTCATCAAAACCATTTGGTACTGGCTGAGAAATAGAGCAGTCGATCAGTGGCATAGGATAGGATATCAGGACAAGCTAGGTAATAACGTTAGCAATTTAGTGTTTGATAAACCCAAGGACCCCAGCTTTTGGGATAAGTACTCATTATTCGGCAAAAACTGCTGGGAAAATTGGAAACTAGTGTGGAAGAAATTAAGGCTAGACCCACACTTAACACTGCACACCAAGATAAGATCTAAATGGGTTCATGATCTAGATATAAAGAGTGATATTATAACCAAATTAGAGGAACATAGGATAGTTTACCTCTCAGACCTGTGGAGATGGAATAAATTTATGCCCAAAGAAGATCTGGAACTCTTAATTGAACACCAGATAGATAATTTGGATTATATTAAGTTAAAAAGTTTCTGTACAAACAAAATTAATGCAGACAAGATTAGGAGGGAAGCATCAAATTGGAAAATCATCTTTACATTTAAGGGTTCTGATAAAGGTCTCATCTGTAAGATATATAGAGAATTGTCTCATATTTATAAGAATTCAAGCCATTCTCCAATTGATAAATGGTCAAAGGATATGAACAGACAATTGTCAGATGATGAAATTAAAACTATTTATAATCATATGAAAAGGTGCTCCAAATCACTATTGATCAGAGAAATGCAAATTTAGACAACTCTGAGGTACCACTACACACCTGTCAGATTGGCTAAAATGACAGGAAAAGATAAAGATGAATGTTGGTATGGATGTGGGAAAACTGGGACACTGATATATTGTTGGTGGAACTGTGAACGAATCCAACCATTCTGGAGAGCAATTTGGAGGTATGCTCAAAAAGTTATCAAACTATGCATACCCTTTGAACCAGCAGTGTTTCTATTGGGCTTATATCCCAAAGAAATCATAAAAGAAGGAAAGAGCCCCACATGTGCAAGAATGTTTGTGGCAGCTCTTTTTGTAGTAGCTAGAAATTGGAAACTGAAAGGATGCCCATCAATTAGAGAGTGGCTAAATAAATTATGGTATATGAATGTTATGGAATATTATTGCTCTGTAAGAAACGACCAGCAGGATGATTTCAGAGAGGCCTGGAGAGACTTGCATGAACTGATCCTGAGTGAAATGAGCAGAACCAGGAGATCATTATACACAGCAACAACAATACTATATGAGGATCAGTTCTAAGGGATATGACTCTCTTCAACAATGAAATGCTTCAAACCAGTTCCAATTGTTCAGTGAAGAGAGCCATATACACCCAGAGAGAGGGATGTGAAATGTGGACCACAACATAACATTTTCATGTTCTCTATTGAGGTTTGCTTGCATTGTATTTCCTTTATCGGATTATTCTTTCTTGTAGATACGACTTCTCCTGCACAAAAAATGATGCAATAACTATACATATATTTGATTTCTTAAGTATTCTAACATAATTATCATGTAGTGGATATCCTGCCATCTAGGGGAGTAGGGGGGAGAAATTTGTAACAGAAAGCTTTGTAAAGGTTAATGTTTAGGAATTACCCATACATATGTTTTGCAAATAAAAAGTATTAATTAAAAAAAAAAGAGTCTATCATGGGGCAGCTAGGTGGCACAGTGGATAGAGCACCAGCCCTGAAGTCAGAAGGACCTGAGTTCAAATTTGGTCTCAGACACCTAACATTCCCTAGCTGTGTGACCTTGGGTAAGTCACTTAATCTCAATTGCCTAAGCAAAAAGCAAAAAAAAAAAAAAAAAAAGTCTATCATGGACATGTGGGGATCTTCTGATAGAGAATGGGGACAAGAAATTTTCTTGAGACTTCTCGAAATATATTCTGAAACTTTGTAAAATAAGGCATGTATTTGTAAAATATGAAACCACTATAATGAATAGGCTTTATTAAATAATCCACAATTAATAAGTGAAAAGATGCAACATTTTCAACAAATCACTTTATGAAGTATATAAAACCAAATAAAGGGAAGGATGATTGACACTTTTTGTTGAAAATTTCCCTTTTCTACCAGATCTGAGAGGCCTGAGGAAGAGTCAATTTCCCAGCCCTCAGATAGGGGACCGGGACGCAGGTGGAGCAATGACATTGGTGAAATGGGAGCAGTTCTACAGAGGCATCTGGTGAGATGGAAGCTAAGAAAGGTCCCAAAGAGCAAGAACATGATGGTATTTGGATATCATTTTCCCTGACCTGAGGAATAAATTCCAAGGGGAAGTTTAAGCTGAGGGTTAAAACACAGCTTTTTTTTCAAGTAAAAGATTCCTAGAAGTCACTCCCAAAGTGTCACATCCCAAAGTCACATTCTGCCCAAATGTGATTGGGGTAAAGGGCATATCTGTGCTGTGCCAGGGCAACTTTTTTTTTAGAAATATTTAAACAAATATAAACATGAATAATGCTATGATCTTGGTAGTATGGTGAAGAAACTTTTTCCAAGCTAAGGTAAAAAATATTGTCTAGTGTATGTATGTATATCTGGATGTTCCAAAGAATTTGTATCTGGAATGGCTAATGATGCCTTAGTAGCAAAGGCTTTGTTAAACATGAGAATCCCTACTTATGGGATCCCAAAGCATGCCACTCATTTTGTAGCTAAAATCTTCCAAGAAATCTGTAAAAAATTGAGAATTTCAATTCATTATTCTAGCACTATTACCCACAATTTTCAGGAGAGATGGAAATGATAAATGAAGCTCTGAAACAAAATTATAGCAAAATTTACCAATAGACTAAAAGTATTTCTATTTTGAAAATCAGGCCAATACCATCTAGTATAAATGGGTTCATTCCTTATGAATTAATGTTCAGGAGATCTATGCAGACAGATCTCCTTCCCTGCAAATTGCTGGTACCTTTGAAATGAATTTAACCCTAGAAAATTATTCAAAGGACCTACTGCAGATATTCCAAGAGTAGTAACAAAGTCTTAATTTTATGAGAATGTCCCTGAAAGTATTTATTTTCTATATCTATACAGGTCAAGTGACTGAGTCTATGTAGAAGTATGAAGAGACAAAGATAGGTTGTCTCCTTGGTGAGAAGGTTCTTATCAAGTGCTATTTACACACTGTCATCAAGACTAACAAAAACCCATCCTAGTTTTATGCTGCTTTTGTGAAGCTGGGAACAGAACTATAATAAAAACATGAACAATCAGTTCCCCAAAAGCTAAAATTACAAATGATATGGTGATAATCATTATAAGTATAATATTGATTATGAGTACTCTCACGTTTTGTCAAAAGGTTTAAATGGAATATGACTAGTACTTCTGCTCTCTTACCAAATACTTAAAATATAATAGAACTACTACATGGACAACCAATGGGTGGTCTTTTAAAATTTGTTATCTCTCCAGAGTTAGAATGCTTCTAGAAAAAGCATTTCAAATTTTTCCTAAAATTAACATTACTATTACTAACCAGTGTATAAAACAAAGTCAAAGAAAGGATGTTTGGCATTGTTTGTTGGAAATTTCCCTTTTCCACCAGATCTGAGAGGCCCAAGGGAAGGAACAGTCAATTTCCTAGCCCTCAGATAGGGGGCAGGGATGCAGGTGGAGCAATGACATTGCTGGGATGGGAGCAGCTCTAAAGAAGCATCAGATGAGATGGAAGCTAAGAAAGGTCCCAAAAAAGTAAGAACACGTTATTTGAATACCATTTCCCCGACCCCAGGAATAAGTTATATCCTAAACATTTCTACTCTGTGTTAGAACTTACTCTGGAAAAAAAATATTGCTAGAAGAAACATTAACTACACTACCTTTAATAATTCTCATACTGTATTCTGTAATGATGACTGTCATTTGACTTAGTAGCTATTGGTGCCTGGTTTAATAATTTGTTCGACAGTTGTGAAGACTCATAGACTAACTAGGCCCAAAGAGTAGGGATGGTTTTTCCAAGGTCTTTGATATTTATTTTTCTAACATAGCAGATTCCCATACCAATTCTAATACCACCAGCCATTACTAAGTGGACATACCAGCTAATCTCTCAGACTATTATCTGCAAACATAATGTTAGTTGTTGGCCTTAGGCACTTCTTTTATGGAATATGTACATGAAAGGTCCTATGTGGCACCAACCCAGAAAAAGACATGGCATCATGGATAAAATAGTAGAAAGCATAGAGACAAAAGCAGAATTATTCATTTAATTTGAAACTATTACTAACAGGTTGAGTACCCTGAGGCAACTCCAAAACCATGTTACACAATTTCAAAAAGATTAATATCAGGACATAGTTAGAAACATGGCAGTTTCTGATAAAAATACACTATAATTGAGAAAGTATGGGATTAGATCTTATGAAATCTTCTTGAGGCTTCTTGCTAAGTCAGGGACAAAGAGTCTTGCTCTGATCTGTGGAGTACAATAGCAGATTGCCACCAGACATTTGCTAGTCCTTCATGATACCTCAAAGTTTACTGATCCTTTTTATTACAAGATGGTTTAGGCTTTAATGAGCTTCCTAGGTGGAACCATAAGACCTCTTACTTCCAAACCAGTCTGGTGACGTGGACCATTAAGATGAAGATTGATAATAATTAAAATTACTAACTCTATACATATCTCAAAATTTTTCCTTTTTCTAAACATGTAAAACATTGCTGATGGTACCAGTTCTAGTTTGGTGACTTAGTTAATTCTTGTTCTATTGATATTGAGACATGAAAAGTGACCAAAAGGATGGATGTCCTTGGACTTGGATTTATCTGGAAACCTGTGTCTTAATTGTAATCTTGGTGATTTTGTTTTACAGAAGATTCCTTATATTCATGGATGATGGTAGAAGGGAATGGTCTCATCCTTCACCATCATTTGGGAAGATGGTACAATCTCAACTCTCTTGAAGACCTCTAGTAATGGTAGGACTACTGTTAATTACTTAATAGATAACTAATCTAAAGAAATATATTGGATGGTGGTGGCCAGAAAGGAAACTTTGATTCCTCATTACCATGATGACAATTATTCTGTGGATTTGGGTATTTATTGTAACAAAAATAAAAATAAATAAAATAAATGAATGCTATCAAAATTATATTACAATAATCATTATATACAATAAAATATATTATGATAATCAAAAATTTCAGATTTCTTATAAAACAATAAACAGTTTATAAAACAGTCAACAATTTATAAAAATGTTACATGATAAGGCAGATTTGTCTACCTGAGTAAACAAGAATCTGGCCTTTTACTTTTTTTTTTTTTTATATATTAAAGTGTATACTCCTAAAGGCACAGCTATATTGACTTTTTTCAGTCTATTGTAATTTTACTTCTTTTATTAATTCTGTGTATTATGGACCTGTTACCTATTTTATAAGCTATGTATCATTTCTACTCTACCTTGGGAATTATTAGAAAATTAGGAGATTATAAATGGTCTGGGAAGGAGTACTGAAGGGTTAAATTTTGTGTGGGAACATAACAGAATGCTCAAATAAGGCAAAATAATTCATGCCAATTAAGTAGTAGAACTGGAAAAAGAGGCAAGAGTTAAGGATAAACTGCAGGATTGCAGAAGATATCTGGATATTCTTAAAAGCATCAATTGGGGAATTATGTTAGGCCAAGAGGAGAAACCAGAATTGTTTGTTCAAGGATATAAAAGTTATAGACACTAGGGGAATTTCATAAGTCTCCTGCAAGTCCAACTACATGTATATGCACAGGGTACTACATACAACAATCAATACACTTCTCATTAACTTGAGTTTCTACCTCCTGATTTTGTAATCTACACTAGAGATGAAGACTAAAAAAATCGTCTTTCTGTGCTCAGAATAAATAGCATTGACAATCAATGTGAACATAACTTAGCAATATTAGAAAAGCAGATAAAGTGTTTTCCATTGATCTGAAAGTCTACATGGCTTAGACACACTAGAAGAAGAGACAGAGCAATATAGTATTATTCTAGCTCAGAATAGTAAAGAAAATTGATAGTCATTTTGAAATGTCAGGGTATCAGATAAAGCATTTGCCTCTTTTGAACTGGATGTTACCTGGCTCGGACATATCAGAGGAGGAGGCTAAAAATATTTTATCATGGCTCAGAATGAAAAAATGTCATCCTTATAATTATAATAGAGGTAAGATTTCCAGAGAAAAGTCATTTCTATTATTGTACTCGAGACACACCAACACGTGAAAACAAATATAATTTGATACTTTCTCCAAATAAGAAAGACCTTTGGAAATAACTATCAACATTCTTTGGAGATATCAGAGTACCACACAAAATACTTGCTATTATTGAACTAGGGTCATATATTGATATTTGTCAGCTCGGAAACTCTTCAAATTTGGCATTTTATGCATTTTGAAAAGGAAAAAAAATATATTAAAATATATATTAAAAAAGGAAACTAATAGTAGTCATCTTAGAATTCAAATGTCTTGATTGTCAGTGTACATAGCATGTGTCCACTTGATCTGTAGATTAACCAAGAAATTTCTTATTGACATGATTGGTTGCTAATATGGCTCAGTTCTACCAGAGGAAGAGATTAAGAAAAATAAGATTCATATTGGCAAAGATCAATAAATTATAGGTTTCAATGATAATTAGAGATATTAAGAGTACCAATCTAAGTGATTGCTAATTCTGAACTAAATTTGTTATATCTTAGACACTCTTAGAAAGATAAATATGGAGTCCATGGTCATCAACCTGACTCAGAAATGACACAGTAAATGGTAACTATTCTTGAATTGGATGTCAACCTTACTCAGGAATTTAAAAAAAATGTGGAGACAAATTATCAGATGTCAAAAAAAATGTGGGTGAAAAATGTTAGCATCAATATTTAGAACCATCTTGGCTCCAGAAAATGTGTTTACAAGTGCTAAAAGACCTTTTTTATATTCCCCTTAACTCAGGTCTATTAAAGCAAAAACTAAGAGAAATGGTTTTATTTTGGCTTACAAGGATGAACATTGATATTCAATATTAATGTGACTGACATTAATATTGAGAAATATTACATTTCTCAATCAAAACTGACCTAAATGTTTATATAACTCAGATTAATAGATAGAGACAAAGAATTGAGACAATTGTCATGAACATGGAGCAAACATTGTTGGATGTACACATCAATATGACTCACGTATGCCATCTAGGGATACTTACACACTCAGAATTGGAGGCTTGCAAGGCTCTGACATACCAGTGGAAGAAAAAGAAGATAAAACTGAACTTCAAGATGGCACAGAAGGAAAATTAGTTAAAACTGTGTCCACTTGACTCAGACATATTAATATACAAAAGCAATCATGTCAGAACCAGTGGTATCATTGCTTAGATCTATCCAAGAATACTACTAAGAATATGATTTCATTTTAACTCAGAATAGCAGATGATTAGTAATGGATGTCAACAAGATAAAGAGGTTGAGTACCAGGAAAGTGATTACTATTTTTAAACTGGATGCTCATGTATCTTTTTTTTTTTTTTTTAAATTTGCAAAACATATGTATGGGTAATTCAACATTAACCCTTACATAGCTTTCTGTTACAAATTCCCCCCCCCCCATTCCCCACTCCTTCCCTAGATGGCAGGATATCCACTGCATGTTAATTATATTAAAATGCTTGACAAATCGAATATATGTATACATATTTCCACACTTATCATTGTTGTGAAAGGAAAATCGAATCTACAAGAAAGAAATATCAGATAAAGGAAACACAACGTAAGCAAACATCAATCGAGAGTATGAAAATGTTATGTTGTGGTCCACATTTCACATCCCTCTCTCTGGGTATATATGGCTTTCTTCACTGAACAATTGGAAGTGGTTTGAAACATTTCATTGTTGAAGAGAACCATGTCCATCAGAATTAATCGTCATATACTACTGTTGTTGCCGTGTATAATGATCTCCTGGTTCTGCTCATTTCACTCAGCATCAGTTCATGTAAGTCTCTCCAGGTCTCTCTGAAATCGTCCTGCTGGTCGTTTCTTCCAGAACAATAATATTCCATAATATTCATATACCATAATTTATTCAACCATTCTCCAATTGATGGGCATCCATTCAGTTTTCAGTTTCTAGCCACTACAAAAAGGGCTGCCACAAACATTCTTGCACATGTGGGGCCCTTTCCTTCCTTTATGATTTCTTTGGGATATAAGCCCAATAGAAATGCTGCTGGGTCAAAGGGTATGCACAGTTTGATAACTTTTTGAGCATAGCTCCAAATTGTTCTCCATAATGGCTGGATCCGTTCACAGCTCCACCAACAATGAGATGCTCATGTATCTTAAGACATATCAGAGAAGAAAAAGAGTGGGATCCAGGGTTCCTAACATAAATCAGGCACATTAGTGAATGTAAACTATTCCTGAAATGGATTTCTCTGTTTCTCAGACATAATAACCCAGGTAGACTAATGATCCATCCCTTGGGGGAAAAAGTGTTAGAAATGGTTCCAGCAAGTTTCAGATCAGGATTCTATACTAAGGGGTCACTAGGTAAATTGTATGTCCACATGACTCAGGCATGTCAATGGAGAAAATTCATCAATATTAATTTTATTTTGGCTAAGGTTAAGTAGAATAATCAGTATCTACATTCCTTAGATGTTAGATGGTACTTACCACAGTACCAGAGAAAGTGATTACTACTACAGTATTAAATGTTTACATAGCAACAGGCATACGACAATGTGTTTGACAAATACAGCTTAATTCTGGCTCAAAATGATAAAAAAAATTTTTTTGGTAATGGATTTCAACTAGACTTGAGAGAATATTCAGCTAGTTAGTCAATAAACATTTCCTAAGTGCCTTGGAATGTGCCATCTGTTACACTATAGTTAAGAATAAAAAAAAAAAAAAGTCTCTACCCTCAAAGAGCTTATCATCTGATGGGGAAAACAAGAAGCAAACAAATATGTGCAGATTACTTGCAGAATAATTATGGAGGAATTAACAGAAGGAAAGCCTTATATGGGACCTTACCTTACTCTGACGGGGAAAGCTTACAATTAAAGAGAGTTTTATTTGGGATTTGAAAGAAAGTGAGAAAAGCTAGAAAGTGTATATAAGAAGGGACCAATATAAGGCACAGTCAGAGAAACTGTCAAAGTTGAAAGATGGGAATTACTTCCTTGTGCAACATCAAGGAAAGCAGACTCAATGACCAAGAGAATATGGGAGGCAAGGAATAAGGTCATAAATATCCTTGAGGGCTAGAACTTTTTTTTTTTTTTTATATCCTTAGGACTTACCTAGCACAGTGCCTGATATGTAGTAGGTACTTAATGTTTACTGACTTAAGATGATTAGAAATGTGGTGGCCAAGAGAGGGAAGGAGGTATTTGAAAACAAAAAAACAAAACTTAGTATTTGATTTTGGATATTAGAATGATTGTAGTTTATTGAGGATGATGAGGTTGAATCTGCACTTGGATAATATCACTTTAGCAGATAAATATAGAATGCTTGGGAATAATAGAGAATTAGGGGAATTATCTTGGAAATAGGGAAATGAATAGGGAAATGTCTTGGAAAAGATAAGACACTCTACTCTCACTTCGCCTCAGTTAGCCATCTGCAGTAGTCCAAATGTGAGGTAATAAAGACATTCATCAAGGATATTGAAATATCAGAAGGGAACACATTTGAGAGATATAAAATTCCAGCTGATAGGCCTTGGCAACAGATTGAATATGAGGATGAGAAAGAGAGAGAAGTCAAGGATGACACATAAGTTTAGGAGACTGAGAAAATGTTCCTCTTGAGAGTAATAGGGAAGTTTGGGATGGAGGAGGGTTGGGGGGTGAGAAGAGTTCAATTTTGGATATGTGGAGTTTAAGATTTCTAATGGACATTGTCTGAAATGTTTGAAAGGCAATTGAAAATGCAATATTTGAGGTCAGCAGAGTAGTTAGGGAAGAATAAGCAGATGTGAGAATTATCTATATATGGATGATAACTAAATCCATGAGAACTAATGAGATTACCAAGTGAAGTAATTTATAGAGAGATGAGAATCCAATCCAATCCAATGACTTGTGAGACACCTAGAGTCAGAGGATGTAACTTAGAAGATGATCCAGCAAGACTAAGAAAGTTCTTTTGAGATTTATGAAATCTATAATTACTAGACAATTAAAACCTTAATAACATCTCCAGACTTTCAGGTCACTCTTCTTTTCTCAATGTGTTTAGTACATAGTTTACTAATATGCCTTTCTCCTCAAATCCTGAACTCATACTAGGTGACTTCAACATAATTGTCTCAAGCACCTCTACTCACTGAATTCCTCATCTTACTCAATCCCCACCTCAGCCACCTAAAAGATAGTCATATTTTTATCTTTCTTCTATCATTCACAAATGCACTATCTGTATATTTAAGAATACTGAAATTCCACTTATAATCTGGAAATGGATGTCAACAGGATTCATACAAAACAGACTTCCTGAAAAGGTGTTTACTATTGTTGAAGTAGCAATGAAAACATTGCTAAGACATATCAGAGAAGAAATACTGTGGGTAACATGGTTCGAATATATGAAAAAATGAGACTAGCAATGGTAAAATTGAATACCACAAGGTTAACATTTAAAAGCAAATGAGACAAGGCTAACATTTAAAAGCAAATGAATAGTCCTATAAACTTCATATGACTATGGTTCAGATGTGTAAAAGTAGTGGTGAGCTAGCTACCAATATTCCCTAGACATTTCAAAGAAAGTGATTAATCCTGCTAAACTAGATTATAGATGGTTCACAAATGCAAAGTATAAAATTAATCACGTAAGAATTGCACTGTAACTTGAATGAGAATTAACAGGTATTATCAGAGGAGACTTTTTTTTTCTTCCCCACAATAAAGGCTTACCCTTAGCATAGTAAGAGTCTTATAGTGCAGGCATATTGTCATAACAAACTTCAAAACTTAGCAGCTCAGGAGACTTTAGTATTAAAAATTGCAGTTAACATAACTCAAAGAGGAACAGACTAAGAAACATAGTTTCAACATAGTTTAGAAAGACAAATAGTTTTGCAAATGGATATCAACATGACTCAGTAGCACAGCAAGTGATGACTCAATCTCACTGAACTAGATGTCAACAAAGTATAGATGAATAACAAGAGACAAGTGACAATTACACTAACCAATCTCTAACATAGACTAATGAACTAGATGCTCACATATCCCCAGAGTATACCTAGAACTAAGACAGTAATACTGGTATAACTAAGCAACAATGTGACAGGTCTAACAATGTCTACCAACTGTACAGGATGTAACTGTGGTTCATGCTTATCAGAAGATGAAACTAATTGTAATAGATTTGGTCAATGACAGGATTGACACACAGGATAAAAATAAACTGGATGTCAACAGGGCTTAGTCTTATTAGAGTTTTACTACTTAGAAACTGGTGCCTAATATTACTTAAATATACACATGAAAAGACTGATAGTGATAAAAATGGAACTTAACATATAAGGTCAAGAAACATTTCAACACATTTTTTATACAAAAAGATTAGAAGTATAGAATGACTTGACTCAGACATATTCAGGAACCTACCAGTGTCAGAAATCAGAGCTAATTTGTCTCCCGTTATATAAGGCTGATGAATAGCCTGTAACAAAGTCATTATTAGCCAGGTAAGAATACAAAGACTACCTTGGCCTAGTTTATGGGAAATAACCTAAAACGGCTAAGGACATTCTAGAAGATGTTAAAGATTTTTTTTTAAATTTTTTAAATAAAGCTTTTTATTTGCAAAACATATGTATAGGTAATTTTTCAACATTGACCCTTGCAAAGCTTTCTGTTACAAATATTTCCCTCCTATCCCCTACCCCCTCCCCTAGATGGCAGGAAGTGTAATACATACTAATTATGTTAAAATACATAAATCAAATATGTGTATGCATATTTATAGTTATCTTTTTTTTTTTTTTTTGCTTTTTGCTGAGGCAATTGGGGTTAAGTGACTTGCCCAGGGTCACACAGCTGGGAAGTGTTAAGTGTCTGAGGTCAAATTTGAACTCAGGTCCTCCTGATTTCAGGACTGGTGCTCTATGCACTGCGCCACCTAGCTGCCCCCAGTCATCTTGCTGTATAAGAAAAATCGGATCTATAAGAAAAAAAAAATCTGAGAAGGGAAACAATGCAAGCAAACATCAATAGAGCATGAAAATATGTTGTGGTCCACATTCAGATCCCTCTTTCTGGGTATATATGGCTTTCTTCATCATTAAACAATTGGAATTGGTTTGAAACATCTCATTATTGAAGAGAACAATGTACTTCAGAATTGATCATCATATAGTCTTCTTGTTGCCATGTACAATGATCTCCTGGTTCTGCTGACTTCACTCAGCATCAGTTTATGCAAGTCTCTCCAGGCCTCTCTGAAATCATCCTGCTGGTCGTTTCTTACAGAACAATAATATTCCATGACATTCACATACCATAATTTATTCAGCCATTCTCTAATTGATGGGCATTCTTTCAGTTTCCAGTTTCTAGCCACTACAAAAAGGGGTGCCACAAACATTCTTGCACATGTAGATCCCTTTCCTTCAAGATTTCTTTGGGATATAGGCCCAATAGAAACACTGCTGGATCAAAGGGTATACAGAGTTTGATAACTTTTTGAGCATAGTTCCAAACTGCTCTCCAGAATGGTTGGATCCATTCACAGTTCCACTAACAATGTATCAGCGTCCTAGTTTTCCCACATCCCCTCCAACATTCGTCATTATCTTTTCCTGTCATCTTAGCTAATCTGATAGGTGTGTAGTGTTATATCAGAGTTGTTTTAATTTGCATTTCTCTGATCAATAGTGATTTGGAGCACCTTTTCATATGACTAGAAATAGTTTTAATTTCATCATCTGAAAATTGTCTGTTCATATTTTTTGACCATTTATTGATTGGAGAGTGGCTTGAATTCTTATAAATATGAGACAATTCTCTACACATTTTAGAAATGAGGCCTTTATCAGAACCCTTAAATGTATTTTTTTTATTAAAGTTTTTTATTTGCAAAACATATATGCATGGGGAGCAGCTAGGTGGTGCAGTGGATAAGAGTGCCAGCCCTGAAGTTAGGAAGTCCTAAGTTCAAATCTGGCCTCAGACACTTAACACATCCTAGTTATGTGACCCCAGGCAAGTCATTTAACTGCAATTGCCTCAGGAAAAAAAAAAAAAGAAAAAAAAACTATGCATGGGTAACTTTTCATCATTGACCCTTGCAAAGCTTTCTGTTAAAAATTTTCCCTCCTCCCCACTCCCTCCCCTAGATGGCATGAAATCTAATACATGTTAATTATGTTAAAATACTTGACAAATTGAATATGTGTATACATATTTATACAATTATCTTGCTGTACAAGAAAAATTGGATCTGTAAGAAAAAAAAGTCTGAGAAGGAAAACATAATGCAAGCAAACATCAACAGAAAGTGTGAAAATGCTATGTTGTGGTCCCCCCCTCAGATTCCGTAGGCCTCTCCCTGGGTGTATATGGCTTTCTTCATCACTGAACAACTGGAACTGGTTTGAAACATCTCATTGTTGAAGTGAACCATAGAACCCTTAAATGTAAAGACGATTTCCCATTTATTGCTTCCTTCCTAATCTTGTCTGCATTAGTTCTGTTGTACAAAACCTTTTTAATTTAATATAATCAAAATTATCTATCTGGTGTTCAATTAAGAGTTTCAGTTCTTCTTTGGACACAAATTTCTTCCTTCAAGGAGATTCTTGATATGCATAACTGACCAGTAGTCAATTCTGAAAATGACAGGATTCACTCCATTAAGTTTTCCAGTGTAGTCAGGACAATCAATTGCTAAAAAGACACATATGCCAAATAAAATAAAAATAGAAAATTAAGTAGGGCAGACATTCAAAGAGGGGTGGATGAAAGAGAAAACAGAATGGAGTCTCTCTCCGTGCTTAAGAATGACCAAAACTCCAATGAACAAGAAGGGAAGATTAACTAATTTCATATGGTTTAATTGATGAGCAAGACAAAACAAATGAAAAGAATCACTGGCAGGATAGTGAGCAGGCAAAAGTAGCTAAAGGAAAAAAGCAATTATCCAAGTCACCCCTCTCCCAACTTCACTCCACTCAATCAACTATCATTTATAGACCTTCTATTATGTGCCAGGTAAATGAATCTCAATACCTTCCTAAATTCAGCTGGCAGATTACTACCAGATCTAGACTATTACATACCAGGCTCTCTCTCCTGAATTCCAGGCTTAGCTTTTGTTTTGATTTTTCAGTAATACTTCCAAGTTATATTGCCAACAATGAAATACAATTAGATCAGGTCAAAGGGTATAATTATTTTTGGAATTTTTATTATGTAATGCCAGACTGCTCTCTAAAAAGTTTCTACTAGTTTATGATTCTACTGGCATGGTTGAGTGTACTTTTTCTTTTACAACCTTACCAGTTTTACCTCAATGAAGGTCTTCAAAGGCTAGTATACCATTTATCAGCATGGGATTATTTTTTTTATAGATTGCATTAGATAGCTCCTTATATAATTTAAATTCTGATTCATTTCTTTAAATTACTTTTACTTATCTTTGTTAGTGATGTTGAATATTTCAAATATCAGTTTTCTTTTAATGGTTACATCCTTTAAAATTGTTTCTTGTAATATGGATATATAATTTCTACTAAAATTACCAATTCTTTATTTTGTCAAATTTTACATGTGACTTGCAGTATTTTTTCTTATTACTTCCAAAGGTCTTACAGAAATTATTTTTTGAATTTTCAGTTATGTATCCCTGATAATTTCCTTTTTGTCAAATAAAAGTATTGTTTTCACTGAATAACAGAAAAAGTGTTACTCCATTTCAATGTTTAAGAATCTCATCAAGATAGAAATCCTTAGAGTACACTGTATAAGCAGATCTAAATCCTTTTCCTACCTGTTAATTTCCCCAAGTACATTTGTTAAATGATGAATTCTTTCCTCTAGATTTTTTTAGACTTTCTAAGATTTATCAATTACTAATTTTTCTGAACATTATGTTGTCCATTTGGTGTTTATTGATCTAATTTTCCATTTTGTTTCTGGAACCAGAGAGCTTTAAAAATTACTTTATATTTTAAAAATCTATTTTAAAAAGTACTTTATTCCCTTCAGTGTCCTCCTAATTTAAGGTTATCTACTATTTCTCCATATATATATTTCCATCCAATTTTATCTAATTCCATAAAGATCACCAACACTTTTAATTTAATATTACAATTTAATTAATGGTATTTTACTAACTTTATCTTATTAACCAAACCCATTCACTATTGATGGATACCCCTCTAGTTTAGATTCTATTTTAATCTTGCAAGTTTTAACCTACTCTTTTGACTTCTATCACTATGACCCCAGGGTGCCATTAATTCTTTAATTTTTTTCTACTTCAAGGAATGATATGCCTTTTTCTATTACCTCCGATAAGAGCTTTAACAGGGTATATATAACATTTCAAGACTGCACTATTAATTATCCTCTAGTTAAAAATTCTATTTCTATGCCTTTGCATAAAAATGCTCTGCTTCTTAAGCTTTACTTCTTATATTAGCTTCCATTAAGACTCAGCTCAATTGCACTTTTATACATCTTCCTGTTCCCCCATTTGTTAGTGCTCTCCTTAGAAATGACTAACTGCAAATCTGAGAAGATGTAAAATCTTCATGTAAAAATGAGAAGGAACCATTTTTTCTTTTGTATTTCTAGTCTCTGGCCCAATGTCTTGCACAGAACACTTAAAAATGTTGGCTGAATTGTGCAGAAAGGACAGTAAAAGAAGACCTAACTGGCTTCAAATATCTGCAAAGAAAACTTGGGGAAGACAGGATAGATTCTTCTTACTTCAGAGGACAGAACTAAAGTGTAAATTACATGGAAGCAAATCTATTAGAGCTTTAAAATTAAGTTAATAGATCATTGCCTCAAATATGGAACATCCTTTTCAAACCTGATTATATTCAGAGAATGGTTCAGAGATGGCTATTATTAAAAGGATTCCAAGAAACTACAGTTACATTAATCTCAGACGTCCTCTTAAATATTTTACAATCCCTATTTTCACTGAATGATTTTTAGATTACTGAAATGCCTCTTAGTTACTAAAAGTCCTATTTACAGACACTAATTTCTAACTCCTAGTTTTACTGTAGAACCCATTAATTTCTGTTTGCACCACGGAGGCAACCAGATTAGAATCTCAATTCTGATATTTACCAATTATATAATGAAGTCATTTAATCTTTTTCAATTGGTCTCTTTATCTGCAAAATGGTGATAATACTATGGGCAAAAAAGCTTTGTAAATTTTCAAGTCGGACATAACCTATTTTTTTTTCCTCCTTATCTTTACTTACAGCAGTTAGTAGGTTATCTAGTTAAGTACCCCATAAATCCTTAATGTAATATATGCACGAATAAAAGTGTCATACCAAAGATCAATCTAATTAGCTCTTAATACAACTGCATTTATTCTAAAATAACATCTCATCTTTTTTTTTCATTGACATTTTTCTTAGTCCTTCTGAATCATGTTAGCCAGATTTTTAAAATATCAAATGATAAACTATCTTCATTTTCCCTCTAGCAACCAATGCCCAAAATTTCTCTCAAATCAACATGAAAATCTACCACAGGTAGATTTTTGCTTGCCAGTTCTGTCCCGAACGTTGGTAGGGAGCAATTTTTTAATTGGATGTCTTTTCCCTTTTTCTCCCAAGGGCTGAAACAAAAAAATCCCCATATCACTCCTGTTCTGTGGTGCCACCTCGGAAGCTTCTCTTTTAATAAAAGCACGTTGGCTCATCGGTTTATTTTCGGCTGTGGTAACCATGAAAAGGACGGGAGTAAAGGGCGCTCGTTGTCACGGCAACCACCCTAAAGCCCAAAAGCAAGTGAAAAGGCGTGGGAAGACCTCAAGCCTGAGAGGATGGAGATTAGGGGCTGGAGACAGGGGGATGGCAGGGGTTTTCCTGACTGTCCTTCAGGTTTGGTCTGCCCAAGGACCCAACCTGGGGGGACCCTTCACTCAGGTTAAGAGGCTGAGGAATTGGGGAATCTCTCCAGACCACCTTAAAAAAGAAACGGAGAAAAAGGTGGGGGCCTGAGGTGGTGAGCGGGGGAGGGAAAAAAAAAACCCGAGCCCGCCTCCCTCCCCGCCGCAGAGCCAGCCTCCGTTTCACTTCCTGACTTTCAAAGCTTGTCTTCCCTCCTGCCTTTCAACATGGCCGGCCCAAACGCCAGGGAAGCCCGAAGGCCTGGAGCTCCAAGCTTCTTGGCCACTGCAGTGGCCCTGGTGATGGCGATGGTTGGGCCTACTTCCGCAGCGGCAGCAGGGCAGGAGAAGCCGAGTCGGGTCCGAACCATGACCTCCTCCAACTGGACCCTGGTGCTGGAGGGGGAGTGGATGCTGAAATTGTAAGTCAATCTCCCCCCCTCCCCCCCCCTCCCGCCTTCTTTACTACCCCGGCTGCTGCGGCTCCCTAGCCCTTAAGGGGGCGGAGCTGCCTTCACGGCCCTCTAAAATCCCCGCCCTACACTAGAGAATCCCCCTCCCTCCTGTAGGTCGGTTCCCCCAAACCCGCAATGCGCTCGATCTGCGGCTCTCACGCTTCGCCTCTGAGAGCCACGTGGGGGCGCATGCGCCTTTTGAGAGCTCGCGCCGGACGAGCCCCCCACACCCTCCTGTCTTGGGAGGAAGTGTGTAGTCCACCTTGCTGAGCTCCCTTTTGGAGGGAAAAAGAGAAGGTGTTCCCTGAACAAAAAGGGAGAATGAGGGCTTCTGGGAAAAGAGATTGTCCTGGGACTGGGGGAGGGGAATTTTTAAATGTGTTTTAGAATGGGTTTAGGGGAAGATGGGATTTATGAGGAAGCTTTAGGTTTTGATAAACTGGGGAGGAGGCCGTGAAAAGATTTTTACCCTTTAAAATAGCCAAAAAGGTTTTGGGGGTGGGAGAGTGGGTTTTCTTGGACGACATGAAAGAAAGGGATCATTTAAATTGTCTTTCAAAAATATATATTTTTTTGTTTTTACATTTTAGGGCTAGGAGGAAGGGGATGGGGCCCCAAAGTTAGGGTTTGTCGCTCAGATAAGCCTAGTAGATCCTCCAGAGAATGGGGTTAAGGTTAACACTCTTCCCAAAGGTACACATTTTCTGGTAGAGCATTAGGGTAGCATGGAAAGAGCCCTAGATTGGGAGTCAGAGGAAATTGCTGAGTCGTGACTTCTCTGGCATTCAATTTTTCTTTTTCATTTAGAATTGAGCTAGATTGCTTCTGATGTCTCTTCCAGCACTGAATCTGTGATCCGTCACTCTCTTGGGAACGAATTCAGAAAGGGGAATGAGAGGCTGAGCAGTTGGGGAAGAGTTATTGTAGCAATATTTGTGCTTTGTGTTATGTGGCTTTGGTGCAATTGATAAAACACTGATTTGGGCTGAGAAGACAGTGGTTTCTTTAACTGTAAAAAGATGCACATTTTTGTTATCTCATAAATTTCTTGTTATGAAAATGGTTTTTAACCTGTACAGAACAATTATTAAGGTGACCTTTGTAGCATTCTCACTTAAGCCTTGTAGCACCTTGGACAAATTACTTCCTTTGGACTCAATTTAATCCTTTGTAAAATGGAGCTAGATTAATTGATTTTAAGGGCCATTGGTCCTAAATATGAACATAAGATGAACCAAAGACTAAACCTTGGTATTTGAAGAACTTTCCTTAGGTAAAGGAAAGAGAAAAACAAACCAAAGTGTAACATACACATGTAAACATATTACATTGAATAATGTATTTTTTTTAAATTTTATTTTATTTGCATAACATGTGTGGGTAATTCTTCAACATTAACCCTTACATAGCTTTCTGTTACAAATTTTTCCCCCCCAACTCCCCACCCCTCCCCTAGATGGCAGGATATCCACTACATGTTAATTATATTAAAATACTTGACAAATTGATTATATGTATACATATTTCCAAACTTATCATTATTGTGCAAGAAAAATCGTATCTTCACAGAAGACATATCAGATAAAGGAAACACAATGTAAGCAAACAATCAAGAGTATGAGAATGTTATGTTGTGGTCCACATTTCACATCCCTCTCTCTGGGTGTATATGGCTTTCTTCAGTGAACAATTGGAAGTGGTTTGAAACATTTCATTGTTGAAGAGAGCCATGTCTATCAGAATTAATCGTCATATAGTATTGTTGTGCCGTATATAATGATCTCCTGATTCTGCTCATTTCACTCAGCATCAGTTCATGCAAGTCTCTCCAGGCTTCTCTGAAATCGTCCTGCTGGTCATTTCTTACAGAACAATAATACTCCATAATATTCATATACCATAATTTATTCAGCCATTCTCCAATTGAAGGGCATCTATTCAATTTCCAGTTTCTAGCCACTACAAAAAGGGCTGCCACAAACATTCTTGCACATGTGGGGCCTTTTCCTTTCTTTATGATTTCTTTGGGATATAAGCCCAATAGAAATGCTGCTGGGTCAAAGGGTATGCACAGTTTGATAACTTTTTGAGCATAGCTCCAAATTGCTCTCCAGAGTGGCTGGATCGGTTCACAGCTCCACCAACAATGCATCAGCGTCCCAGCCCTTCCACATCCCCTCCAACATTCATCATTAACTTTTCCTGTCATTTTAGCCAATCTGACAGGTGTGTAGTGGTACCTCAGGGTTGTCTTGATTTACATTTCTCTGATCAATAGTGATTTGGAGCATCTTTTCATATGACTATAAATAGTTTTAATTTCATCCTCTGAAAATTGTCTGTTCATATCCTTTGACCATTTATCGATTGGAGAATGGCTTGAATTTTTATAAATATGAGACAATTGAATAATATTTTTTGTCAGATGTTTCTAATGTAGATTTACCTGGATAATAAAATATTAAGCAAAGCATTATAGTACTTAAGATTTCTAGTAATACTGTCCATAATTCCTTGGCACATAGTAGGCACCTAATAAATATAATTTTTTTTTTCATTTATAAAACACTTTAATTTTTTTCAGTATTATCTCATTTTACATTAACAATTAACCTGGCAGGTAAGTTCTGCAAATATCATCATTTTACAGATGAGAAAACTGATTATAAATAGAAGTTAATTGATTTGTTCAGGATCACTCAGCTAGTTAAATTCTGAGATCAAATTTTAATTGTCTTCTTGACTCCAAGTCCAATGTGTTATCCACTCCATCACCTAGCTACCCTACATTCTGTTCTATGTTCTAGCTGCCCAAGGTTCTATATCTTGTTGCCAAATCTTTGTTGATCTTTATTTTTTTTATAAAGCTTTTTATTTACAAAACATATGAGTGACCTTTCAACATTGACCTTTGCAAAAAAACCTTTTTTTTCCCAAGCTTTTCCTTTCCTTCCCCCCACCCCCCACCCCTAGATGACAGGTAATCTAATACATGCTAGATAGGATAAATTATATGACAAATACAATACATGTATACATATCTATACAGTTATCTTACTGCACAAGAAACATCAGATCTAGAAAGAGAAGACGAAAAAAACAACCTAAGAAGGAAAACAAAATGCATGGAAATATTCACAGAAAGCGTTAAAATGTTGTGTTGTGGTTCACTCTCAGTTCCCACAGGCCTCTCTCTGGATGAATATGACTATCTTCATCGCAGCACAACTGGTTTGAATCACATCATTGTTGAAGAGAACCATGTCCATCAAAATTGATCATCGTATAGTCCTGCTGCTGTGTATAATGTTCTCCTGGTTCTGCTGATTTCACTCAGCATCAGTTCATGCAAGTCTCTCCAGGCCTCTCTGAAATCCTCCTGTTGGTCGTTTCTTACAGAACAATAATATTCCATAACATTCATATACCATAATTTATTCAGCCATTCTCCAATTGATGGGCATCTTTTCAATTTCCAGTTTCTTGCCACTACAAAAAGGGCTGCCACAAACATTCTTGCACATGTGGGTCCCTTTACCTCCTTTAAAATCTCTTTGGGATATAAGCCCAATAGAAATGCTGCTGGGTCAAAGGGTATGCACAGTTTGATTAACTTTTTGAGCATAGCTCCAAATTGTTCTCCAGAATGGCTGTATCCGTTCACAGCTCCACCAACAATGCATCAGTGTCCCAGCCCTCCCACATCCCCTCCAACATTCATCATTAACTTTTCCTGTCATTTTAGCCAATCTGACAGGTGTGAAGTGGTATCTCAGGGTTGTCTTGATTTGCATTTCTCTGATCAATAGTGATTTGGAGCACCTTTTCATATGACTATAAATAGTTTTAATTTCATCCTCTGAAAATTGTCTGTTCATATCCTTTGACCATTTATTGATTGGAGAATGGCTTGAATTTTTATAAATATGAGACAATTCTCTATATATTTTAGAGATGAGACCTTTATCAGAACCCTTAAATGTAAAGATGATTTCCCAATTTATTGCTTCCCTCCTAATCTTGTCTGCATTGATTTTGTTTGTACAAAAACTTTTTAACTTAATATAGTCAAAGTTATCTATCTGGTTTTCAATTAGGAGTTCCAATTCTTCTTTGGACACAAATTTATTCCATCTCCATAGGTCTGAGAGGTAAACTATATTACGTTCCTCTAATTTACTTATAGTATCACTCTTTATATCCAGATCATGAACCCATTTAGATCTTATCTTGGTATGTGGTGTTAGATGTGGGTCAAGCCCTAATTTCTTCCACACTAGTTTCCAGTTTTCCCAGCAGTTTTTGTCAAATAGTGAATACTTATCCCAAAAGCTGGGGTCTTTGGGTTTATCAAAAACCAAATTGCTATAGTTATTGCCTAGTTTGTCTTGTGATTCTATCCTATTCCACTGATCGACTACTCTATTTCTTAGCCAGTACCAAATGGTTTTGATGACCGCTGCTTTATAATATAGTTTTAGATCTGGTACAGCAAGTCCACCATCGTCAGCCTTTTTTTTCATTACTCCCCTTGAAATTCTTGACCTTTTGTTTTTCCAAATGAACTTTGCTACTATTTTTTCTAGATCTGTAAGATAATTTCTTGGGAGTTTGATTGGTATGGCACTAAATAAGTAAATTAGTTTGGGTAGTATTGTCATTTTTATTATATTCGCTCGTCCTACCCATGAGCATTTTAAGTTTTTCCAATTGACTAGGTCTGATTTGATTTGTGTGGAAAGTGTTTTGTAATTTAGTTCATATAGTTCCTGACTATCCCTTGGCAGATAAATTCACAAATATTTTATACTATCAACAGTTATTTTGAATGGAATTTCTTTTTGTATCTCTTGCTGCTGAACTTTATTGGTAATATATAAAAATGCTGATGATTTATGTGGATTTATTTTGTATCCTGCAACTTTGCTAAAGTTGTGAATTGTTTCTAGTAGTTTTTTAGTTGAGTCTTTAGGGTTCTCTACGTATATCATCATGTCATCTGCAAAGAGTGATAATTTGGTTTCCTCATTACCTACTCTAATTCCTTTAATCTCTTTTTCTTCTCTTACTGCCAAAGCTAACATTTCTAAGACAATATTAAATAATAATGGTGACAGTGGGCAGCCTTGTTTCACCCCTGATCTTATTGGGAATGGTTCCAGTTTATCACCATTACATATGATGCTAGCTGATGGTTTTAAATAGATGCTACCGACTATTTTAAGGAAAAGTCCATTAATTCCTATACTCTCTAATGTTTTGAATAGGAATGGATGTTGGATTTTATCAAATGCTTTTTCTGCATCTATTGAGATTATCATATGGTTTTTGTTAGTTTGGTTATTAATATAGTCAATTATGTTAATAGTTTTCCTAATATTGAACCATCCCTGCATTCCTGGTATAAATCCTACTTGGTCATGGTGTATTATTCTAGGAATGATTTTCTGTAATCTCTTTGCTAATATTTTATTTAAGATTTTTGCATCAATATTCATTAAGGAGATTGGTCTATAATTTTCTTTCTCTGTTTTT
>JAJPUD010003728.1:36509-94187 GCA_023553655.1 Myrmecobius fasciatus
ACACACACACACACACACACACACACACTTCCCTCTCATTGTCTTAATAGCGAAAAAAATTCTTAGTAATTACAAGAACCATTTTCCAAAGTAGTAATATAAAAAGTCCACCTTCATTAAGTTCTTTATGATTTTCCTTTCCTGTTTACCTCTTTATGCTTCTCTAGAGTCTTGTATTTGTAAGTCAAATTTTGCATTCAGCTTAGTTCTTTTCATTAAAAATTCTTTTCTCCTGAAGAATTATAGTTAGTTTTAATGGATAAGTGATTATTTCCTGTAACCTTTGCTCCTTTGCCCTCCAGAATACTACATTCCAATCACTCTAGTCTTTTAATGTAGAAGTTTGCTAAATCTTGTTTTATCCTGACTATGGCTCCATGGTACTTGAATTGTTTCTTTCTGGTTGCTTGTAGCATTTTTCTCCTTGATCTGGGAGCTCTGGAATTTGTCCATAATGCTCTTCAGAGATCATTTGGGCAACTATATCAAATTGTGGAGAGGGAAGATGCTCATAGCCAGGAGACAATATAGGAATTTGTTACAATAGTTCAGGTGAGAGATGAAGTGGAGAAAATGCAATGGGTGCAAGAGATGTCTTGGAGACATGATTAAGAAGATATGCCATCAGATTTGTATTGAATATAAGGAGAAGGAAGAGTTGAAGTTGACCATGAGAGTATAAACCTGGCTTTAAGACAGACAGTTTAGCCCTAAATAGAGAAAGGGAACTCTGAGGAGAGGGAATTTTGTTAAATACTCAGAAATGTTTTCTGTTTTGCAAGTATTGAGTTTGGGATGTTCATGGGACCTTCAGGTAGAAATGGATGAACTGAATGCAGTTGGTGATGCAAGACTAGAACTCAGGGGAGAGATTTGCTTTGGCTGGATGAATTTGGTTGCCATCTGTTTAGACATAGTAATTGAACTCATGGGGGTTTATGATATGACTAAGAGAGAAGTAAAAAGATTTATGCCAAAGATCAGACTGTCAATGTGAGCAGAGATTATTTTGGAGATTCTGTTTGGGGGAAATAATTTTATAGTCACCTATTTATTTTTGGAAAGTACTAATTCCAGAAAGATATCAGGTAATGTATAATGCTAGAACAAGTAACGGATTAACCAGTCAGACACACCAAGACTCAGAATCTCTCTTTGCTATTACTTAGATTTCTAAGCATTGAAAAATCATGAAACCTAGATCCTTGGTTTAAAAACCAAAATCTGTATTAACTAGCTTCTTGTCAGGATTGTTGTGAAGGTCAAGCAAACAAAATAATCTGCCTTTAGACTGGAAAAATTACTCTGAAATCAGAAAACCAGGACTCAAATCCTTACTTTGCTATTTACTGGATGTACGTTTTAGGAAATTGATTAAACTTTTTGAGCCTCATTTTCCTTATATGTAAAAGATTGTTTATAAAGAGGGAAGGAATAAGAATTAAGTGATCTCTTAAGCACTAGCTTAAAATCTCAGATTCCAAACTACTAATACACTTAAGTCCTGAAAATACTATCTAAATATCAGCTATTATTTTAACCCTTCTAGTCACTATTTCCATTTTCCATTCCAGCCACATCCCTGCTTTCAATAAATAGTAAAGTCTTGTCTTTAGTTTGACAATCACTTGTGGAGCTTTCTCATAAGCTTTTACAAAAATTTCAAATCTGTATGCCTCACTTGAGATTATTTCTCAAGCAGATGATAGATGGAAAGCAATTTTCCTAAGTGCTGAACATAATCAATTTGCATAGAGGCAGCAACCTCTGTGACCCCACTTACTAAGCTTGTCATGCTCTGAACCTCCATCATCCTCTGTCTTGTGAAAATGTGTTTTCTTCATGGTCTTTTCACAGCTTCTGGCTCAGTTGGTTACAAATGTTGTGTTAATGAGATCCATGGTGTGTGTTCAATTCCCTTATGGGTCACTTGGCTTCATGCTTTTCCATGGCGACCAGTTTCATTCTAGGACCTAAGCCAGTAACCAAGATTATGAGGTTTACTAATAAATTCATAGAATCATAGAATCTCAAGTGGGAAGAGACCTTAGAGGCCATCTAATGCAACCTATACCAAACACTGAACCCCTCAAACAATATTCATAAACAAATGATCATCTAAGTTTTCATAAAGATCTTCAGCAAAGAGAAATCCATCACTTCAGGAAGCAACCTGATCCACTTTTGGAGAGTTCTGCCTTTTAGCAAGCTACTTATGTGATTTTCCCTGACATTATCTTAATTTTCCCTCTGAAGTTTGCACCCATTGCTCCTATTTCTGTTGCCTAGGCGTAAGCAGAATAATTCTAATCTCTCTTCCATATAAGAACTCCACAAATACTAAAAGGCAACTATCATAGTCCACCTTCTAAGGCTTCCCTTCTCTAGGCTAATCATCACCAGCTACCTTAACTGAGCTTCATACAGCAAGACCATGAAGTAATTTGCCATTCTGTTTTTCCCAATATAATGACATTCTACTTTGTTAAAATCAGTTTCCTATATGTGAACATATTCTGCAGATCTGTTCTAAGCAGGTCAGCTTAGAATGATGACCAAATTACTTTCCTAGTCCTGGATATTATGACTTTCTTAATGAAAATAGAACATGTAATCATTTCAGCTTTGGCTACTTGGAACTCAGTAAAATCTTTTCATATCATTGGCCCTTAGCAAATACATAGTGAATACAATTTATTCAGCCTGGCTATTGAGTGGGTTCGTGGAAGGCCTCATGTTAGAGATGATATTTGTCTAGATCGTCAACAGCCTGATTGACTTTCAAAAAATAGGGGTGTAAATGAAGGGCATTCTAGGGAGAAAATGGTTTAAACCAAGGAGCTAAGGTAAAAAAAAAATAACCCATAGGGTATTCAGGAAAGCCTGGGTAATCTAGTTTGACTGAAGTATATACAATAAATCAAAGAACAGTGGGAGATAAGGAAGGAAAGATAAGTTGGGATGATGATTTGGTAAACTATGAATGCTAAATGGAGAAGTTTGTTATTTTCCTTTTTAAACAATGGGGAAAGATTAAAGGCTTTTGTGCAGGGAAGTGAGATGCATATAAGCTCTGCATTAAGAATATTTACTCATAGTGTTTTAGATGGATGGAAAGAGAGACAAAGAGTGGGAAGCAAGTTCTCAGAGACCTCAGAAGCCATCTAGTCCAACCAATACATGGATAAGAATATCTCTCCAAGGGGCAGTTGGTTGGTACAGTGGATAGAGCACCAGCGCTGAAGTCAGGAAGACCTGAGTTCAATTTTGACCTCAGACTTTTAACACTTCCTAGCAGTGAGACCCTGGGCAAGTTACTTAACCCCAATTGCTTCAGGAAAAAAAAAAGAATATCTCTCCCAAGTCACCCTTAATTCATTGACCATCCACATTATGATTGAAAAGCTCTAGTGAGGGAGAACAGTAAGTGACATTTATAAGTGACCAAGAAGGGTGACAGGATAATAACAGGGCTTTAGCACATTCTATCTAAGAAGTCATTGAAAGGATTGACTGGGAAGCAATGTAGTGTAGGGGAAAGAACACTGATTTTGGAATCAGATGACCTTAGTTCAAATCCTCTAAAATGTTTACTCCTTGTGATGCTGGGCAAGTCAACTTGACTTCTTATCCTCAAAATGAGGTGTATGTATTTTTGTGGGGAATAACCATTGCTTCTTAATTTTTTTTCACTTGTGACCCCCTTTTTGCCCCCAAATTTTTATGTAGCCCCAGCATATAGGAATATAAGATATCTTTGCAAATCAAACACTTACTGAGAAGTTACAAGACCTGATAAGGAGTGCCAAACCATGGGGTTTTGTGTGGGTTTTTTTAGATTTATTTATTTATTTTTTATTGTAATAAAATTTTTCTTTTAATACACAATGCTCTATGAATCATGTTGGTAGAGAAAAATAAGAGCAAAAGGGAAAAATCATGGGTGAGATAAAAAAAAAAAAAACAGAAAAAAGGAGTGAACATAGCACGTGTTAATTTACATTCAGTCTCCTTAGTTCTTTTTCTGGATGCAGATGGCATTTTCTGTCTAAAATCTATTAGGATCCTTTGGATCACTGACCCACTGAAAAGAACCAAGCCTTTTTATAGGCCAAACCACAATTTAAGAAACTGGGGCATAGATGAAGTCTGACTTCACTTCCAAGTCTACATGTTTGACCCTATGAAATGGGGATACTTCACTGGGAAAAGAAGTATGGATGGGGGAAAGTATTGCAATAACTTGAAATATGTGAGAGCTATTAAATACCAAATTTTGTCCAATACAAGTATGAGATGTTAAATGTCTGAGATTGTTTGTGTGAGGAAGGTGATAATTACTCATAATTCCATTTCTTTATTATGCAAAACAAACTTTATAAAGGAAAAAGTATAAAGAATTCAGGGTAAGTACAAGCTCTGCATCATTCCCTACTAAATAGCTTGAAAAGTAGATGAGTGAAGAAAAACAGGATTTCATGTGAGGGAATAAAGCCTAATGTGGTACACTTAAGGAAAGGAAAATCAATATCACTTAAAATTTTTCTCACAAGTATATTCTCATATTTAATAACAGGTGATATTGAGTTATCACTTAAATGTTACAATAGAGTATCTCAAACATTATCATATATGCATATATTATTTTCTCAGAAACTTAACACCACCTTGTAAGAAAGAACTATGGCTCTAATAATCTTCATTGTGCAGATAAACAAATGTAGACTCAGAGAATATAAATTAATTCACAGCTAATAAATGTCAAGGGGATTAGGGATAAGCTCTTTTTGTTCCATGTCTGCTACTCATCTTTTATACCACATCTTCTATAAGCAAAGCCCTTTCTTCAGAGCAGAATTATGGAATTTCATATTTGAAAGGCATCTTACTGACTACCTTGCTCAGGGATTCTTAACTTTTTTGAAAGGGGAAGAGATGGAGGTATATGTGTGTATGTCTCTCTCTGTATGTGTGTCTGTACGTGTGTGTCTTTATGCATGTCTCTGTATGTTAAAAACTCCTTTTGAAGTATAATGAAACCTATGGGTCCCTTATCGAGATATTTTTTTTTAATTTATAATGAAAGAAAATTAAATTTCATTTAAATATTAATGAAAATAAAGACTTTTTTCAAGTTCAAGTTCAAGAACTTTTTCAAGTTCCCCACTGAAATCTATCCATGGACCTCTTGGGAATTTTTGGACATGAGATTGACAAACCACTAATATTGGCTAAACTGTAGGATATCAAAATATATTCATTGAAGCATGCTCAAGATTTGATTATTTGTATGTCTTTTCTTTAAGACCTCAAAAATAACCATAACAGCTCCACTTCTTGTTTATGGAAGCAGCCTGTTGTTTTCACCCTAATGTTCAGCCAAAGTTTGCCTCTTTGCAAATTCCACACCGTTTTCTCATCCATTTTCTGTTTGTACCAATGGGGCCAAAGAGATCAGGTATAGTCTTGCACATAATAGCCTTGCCAATACTTGGAGACAAATGTACTCTTCTCAATGCAGCACTGCCAAGTTCCCTCTTCCTTAGTCTAAGCATTTCTAATCCCTTCAAATAAAGTAAGACTGGCAAAAAGGAGAATTGAATTCATAGAACCATCTACTACTGCTGAGGTGAGCAATTTTTTTCTAAGTCACAGACTAAGTGAGATCAACAGTTGTTTCTCCATCAGTTTCTCCCCTGCTTTCTAGATACTGAGAGACATGTTTGTTTTGTTTATTGTCAGATGATCATCAGATGCAAATGATCAATTTTCCAAAATGATCACTCAGCTGATCACATTCCCCAAACAAACAAATAGAAAATCAGAAAGAAGTCAAATTGCCATTGCAGAATGATGGTTATGATCATAGAAGCTATAATATGCTTAAAAACCCCCATCATTACTTAAGTTAATGACTGCTTGTTAGAACACAGATGATTCTGTCTTGCCCCAGAACATTAACTGAGAAACTGACCATTAATTCCAGGTAATAGAACGGCTAGTTTTTAGAGGATCATTGATCAAGCAATCTTCTGTTCAAAGATGAGCAAAATTCTGTTTCTGAACTTGAAATTTTTTTTTGTACCATAGAACCTACTTAGGGTCAATGAATTTATTGAACTTGGGCCTGCTCCAGCTTCTGTTTTTTTTTCTACTTTGCAGGCATAAATATGGTGTATGTTATGTTGGGCTCTGGTATCAATAACTTTCTCTCACCTGTTAATACCATTTCTCTCCCCCCCCCAAATATAGGATAAATCATATTGAAAAGCAACAGCTGCTCTGTCAAAGACTGGGGGATGATGGATATTTTTGTGGGATGGGGAGAATTGAAAGGAACAGGAAACAAAAGGCAATTCATATAAAATTAATAGGAAGTGGGAGGTCTAGGGTTAGAGAAGTACAAAAGGAATTTTTTTAGAGTAAGAGGAGAGAGTAAGTCTCCCATTCTCATTCACATATGCTTCCCTGCCCAGCATGTGTCAGCTAAGAGCAGAGAAAAAAATGAAGTCATCTCTCCAAGAGCACAGGATAAACACTCCAGATTGAAATTCATAGCCATTGTTTACTGCAGCTCCTATGCCCTTGAACTCTGGCACTTAATGGTAAAAATGCTAATCACTAATATTACAGCATGTGAAGGTACATGACCAAGGTATGCAGCTTCGTTCTAGGAATCTCTGTGCCAATGAAAGGTGCTGAGCTGGCATTTTTATGGAAACTTTGAGGTCAAGGGGATGAATATAGAGAAAGTTTTGGGAATAGCCACCATTCCTCAAGTCAGGTTACTTAAGTAGAACCCAGTTGGTTTTCTTATTGCTCCATTGACCAGCAGAGCAAAAGGATTTTCTAATTGACTAATTTTACCCAGTCTTAATAGGCAGTGACCCAAAGGCTTCCTGTAAGTCAGGGAAGTAAAGTGCACCCTTTGAAATGTAAGCAGAGGTCTTTTTTGCTCTCAGAAAATGAGTGATTATAACAGACTTTAAAGGAAAGTGAGTACCCATTGAATGATGAATAGCTATAGAAATCATGACATATAAATAATATTAAATGTTATTACTTCATTAGAAACAACAGTAATTCAGACAACCCTGGAAAGAACTTTCTCAACTCATGGAAAGTAAACAGAAAAATAGAATCCCCAAGATTGAAGAGTGAAAATGGACCAGAGTCTATTTAGCTTAACATGTACCCAAAAGAAATCCCCAAATATAACATACCTAAGCAGTAGCCATCCAGTTTTAGTTCAAGGATCTCCAAAGAGAGGGCACCCATCACTTTCTGTGGCAGACCATTCCACTTTGGACAGCTCAGATTGTTAAGAAGTTTCCTCATAGAAATTTTTACACAATAGCAATAGTACTGTAAAAGAAAACAACAACAAAAGTCATGAGCACACAGATCATTGCAATGACCAATCATGACTTCAAAGAGCTTATAAAAAAGCATCTGTCTTACCTCTTGGCTGCCGGCAGCTAGAATAAAAGTGTAGAATGAAGTACTTACTTTGAAGACATGGCAGATGTTTTGATTTACCACATTTAACTATAATTACAAGGAATATTTCTATTGTTGGGAGAAATCATTAAGAAGAGCAATGTAAAAAAAAGAAAGAAATAGCAATAATACATACATACATATATACACAAACACATATATATGGTATACTACAAATATGAATATAAATATACTTATGTGGTATATAGATAAATAGATATCTGTCTAAATACAGATCTTCACATCTATCTACATGATATATGAATCAATATCTAAAATTTATAAAAATCCATTTTATACTATAATTGTCTATATATATCTGTATAGATCTATGCACATAGAAATGTCTATAAATTTGGATCTATAAATATATAGGTATAGATACAGTTGTTTAGGGATGATAAGCACTCTCTCTTTTTCCTTCCTGATATTATAATCCTTTTACATCTTCCAGTATATTCTAATTAAGTACTAATTTTGTGGTTATTTTTCAAGGGTCTGCAAGGGTTTTGTTACTGCCAGAGAGTAAAAATCACAATTCTGGAAAATTGTGATATGAGATGAAGACAGGGGAACAAAGGTAGAAAAGGGAAGGAGAATCAAAATTTGATTCTGATAAACATTTTTTCTCTGGCTGCAAATCACTTTAATTCTCTTATCCTCAGTTTTTTTTCCATAATAAAATCATGTTATCAGACTAGTATAAAATAGAATATCATGAGAAACAGTGAATTCTCCTTTGGGAGTCTTCATGGGAAAGTCAGAGGTTTGTTGCAAAGTATGTTACAAAAGAGGTGTTCCTGATTAGATATGTGTTGGATCATGTGCATCAAGGTCTCTTCCTGTAAAAATTATGTAAAAACACTATGGTTGATTGTCAAAGTCCCTTCTCAGTCCAGATATATTATCCTTCAATTTTATGAGGTCAGTTCTTGTTTTTCGGTTGACTTCTGTGGCTAAAATAACAATCTTAATTATTCAGTGTAACATGGTTGCCACAAAGAATTAACTGCTCCCAGGAGTCTTTAGCTGGTTACCATTATTATTTGCTAAAGTAGAAGAAATTTAAGGCAAGATGTAGAATACTAAGTGATCTCCCAATGACCATTATCCTTTATAAGAATCCCTCCTGGATATTTATTATTTTAATTATTTCAGGATATGAAAAATGAATTCTCATTTAGGACTATTTTAAAGATAAAAGATAAAGCTTTTTTCTCATGAACATTTTGTCAAGAAGTGCAAAAAAATTATTATCCTTACTTCAGAAAAAAGCCCTGAGGTACAGAGAGCTAAATGTACTGGTCATATTTTCATAAATTATTAATTTTTAGAGCCTCAAATCACACTATACTCTTTTGACTTTAAATGTATGATTCTTTGCTATGTAAATTGCTGTAATGTCCTTGAAATGTTGACTACAAAATGACTAAACGGAGACACAATAGAAACAAGTCATAAGAAGTCCCATTTGGTTATAAGATAATATCACTTATGGTTCACATGAGGTGTCATGTTTATTTCTCTGTTAAAAAGGTCACCCTTTCCACTTTGCTGTTTCTCGAATGTGCATAGTTAGTCCTTCATCTAAAAATTGTGAAATAACAGTTTCTGATCTATCTAGGTTAATTTCATCAAAAAACTAGGGCCTGACCTTCCAGAATCTGAACTGAGTAATCTGGGTCATTCACTTGAACCATCACATTCTGAGATTCATTAGGGGATTAGACAAATAGAAGATAGAAGAGAGCAATTGAGCTGTCTCTAATCCATCCATTCTGCCAATGTGGAATTACTCCCTCTGGTATATAGCCAAGTGTACTATGCAGGGCTGTTTCAAAGCATAACTCAGAAAATCCAATAACACACAGTTCAATATGACTACAGAATTATTGATTCTGCTGAACAGCTAGTCCTACAATTAGGAAAGCAAAGAATCAGTGAATATCACCCAAAGATAGCATATTGAGATTCCCTATAGAATTTATCTGGATGGTCAAATAGAAGAAATTTATATTAACATGTAAAATGACCAGATATGTGAATAAAACTATGCCAGCTGTCTTGGAGTGCAGAAAGAAGAGTAGCATAGTGATGGGTCTAGTATAGGTAAATTGTAATGCCATTTATGACACATATTGAATTCTAATATTATTTTCATTATTACTGTCATCACTACTGTCATCAAGAGAAATAATAAGCAATTACTAAGCAAATGATGATCATGAATATAGTATTAACTCCTCTTTTGGTTTAGTTGTTGCTGATGATGATGATGATGATGATGTTGCTGATGATGATGATTCTTCCTTGAGCTGGACCTCACACTTGGATTTCAACATTCTTGAGAAATCCAGAATGATATTTTCCTTTACTGATGAAAAAATGCCATTCATGCACAATGAACAATTTTATTGTTATTAGGAAACTTGGCCACAATCACAAAACTATCATATGTTCAAAGAACTTGAATATTCCTCACTCCATGAAAACTGCTCAAGCTTATTATTCCATTATTCTTCTCAGTATTATCATAGAAGTATAAAATTGCCTCTTGGTGAATAATTTATATATACTTTTCTCAACTTTCTGATACCTTTAATAAATAGGCATATTTAATATACTAATTTGTACTACATTAAAAACGAGGCACAGAAAGAATAAGAAACTTGATTTTGAATCACAGACTTTTACTGCAGGCACCTTATGGTTCATGAGATATATGCATCTCATTTTCCAGGTGACAAAACTGATAAGACAGAAAATCTAATTATGATAACCCTATTTCACTTTCCTTTATAAGGATCTTTGAATTTTCAGTCAATCAATTAATCAATCAATAAGTATTCATTAAATACCAACAATGTACAAGACACTAGAAAGAGAGGGTTTTAGAAAGATAGCAGAGTAGGTCAGAAAATCCAAGTTCTCCAGATTTCTCCCACAAACAAGATAAAAATAGAGCTTCAGGGTGCATTTGCAAAGGTGTGTGAGAGAACCAGCAAGAGTTGGGGAAGAACTGTAGTCCTCCCACACAACCAGAGAAACTCTACAGAAAAATCTGGGGACTGAGGTTCATCCCTTATGAAGTATAAACACCTTCAGGGTAGTTCCTGTGAAGTATCAAGAAGATCCAAAAGAAAGATATTATGACACAAGTTCAGAAAGCCCTAGGGCTAGCTGGATTAGGAAGTAGCCTTAGCTACAGGCATAAGAATTTTCACCTCCCAGACTATATGGGAATCAGTGATCTGAGTCAGGGAACATTAAGGGAACCTGGGCTTATAAGGATCATGAGGTTCAAATGAACCTCAAAATGAGTCCCTGGGCAAGAAGGAACCAGGATATACTAGGTTAGTGAAGAAGCAATTCTGGCTAGTTGGGAACATTTAGAAAACAGTGGAGATTTAGTTTCTAGTCCAGAAGAAGAACTGAAGAAGCATGTGAGGCCAGAGAAACCATCTTCCATACCCCAGAATTAGGGATGATTACACCATCAATTTACTATAAACTAGAAAAAGCCAAAAATAATGAGCACAAAAAGAGAAATAGCTCAACCATAAAAAGTTACTATGGGAATAGGGAAGACTGGGGTTAAATTTCAGGGCAGAAGATGGGAGCAAAAAAATGCCTCACTTACTCCAAAGAGTAATGTTAAATGGTCAAATGTCCAAAAAGAATTCATAGAAAAATTCAAAAAGGACTTTAAAATCAAATGAGAGTGATTGAGAAAATCCAACTAGAGACAATCCAAGAAAAACAAGATTAAGCAAACACTGTTAATAAACTAAAAAGGAGCCAGCAAAGTTATGAGAACAATAAATAAAAATGAAAAGAATGAAAAAAAATAGAACAGAATATGAGACAACCCATAAGAAAAAAGAATTGACCTGGAGAACAAATCAATAAGAGAATACAAGAATGATCGGACTGCTTCAAAAATAGAACAAAAAAAATAAAAGAATCTTGATACAATAATACCAGAAATAATTAAAGAAAATTGCTTGGAAGTATTAGAACAGGAAGTAAAAGTAAAAATAGAAAAAAATTCCACTGATTACTACCTAAAAGAGATCCTACAAGAAAAATATACAAGAAAATCAAAACCAAATTCTAAAACACCAGATCAAATATAAGATCCAAGTGGAATACAAAGTAAAAGTCAAAGTCTAGTTTCAAGTTACTAAGTATAAATGATTTCTATCTTATACTTTGAAATATAAACCATATGTCTAAAGTTGTTATTAGTAATTGGACACTTCAAAAGAAAGAATGGGGTAAAGATGAGTCTGATGTGATTCTAAAAATCAATACCATGTAGGAAAAGGCAAAAAGAGTAATTACTTTATACAAATGAGATATGAGAGGAAAAACTGCAATGAGAGGAATTAGATGGGGGAGGAGAGCTAGTAGTTATGGATTCCTCAAATGGGTTACTGGGAATGGGTTAGAGAGGAATATATATACGTGTGTGTGTGTGTGTGTGTGTGTTGTGTGAGTTGGTAAAACCTAAATTTATAAAGAAGTAACAGAGGAACGAAGTAGGATCAGGTATATACAGAAATGTGTTGATTTACAGGAATGGGGTAAGGTATAAATGAGATGAATATATCCACACTTGATTGTAGCATTCTCATGGAGGTGGGGGAGAGAAAAGGGGGGGAAAGAATAAAATGTTCACAGCAGAGAATAAAAGAAAATCTACTTGCATAAATGAGTTAGTCTATGTAAAATGCTTTTGTAAACTAAAAGTACTATATAAGTGCTAAAAATGAGAGAGAAAGTGAGAGAGGGAGAGGGAAAAGGAGAGGGAGGAAAGGAGATAAGGAGGGAGGGAAGGAGAGAGAGAAATTAGGACCATAGAGAAGATTACAAGAAGATTAGCAAAAAATGTAAAATATATTTTTATTATATATAATTATAGATTTTTTTCACAAACAATCAATGAAATAAAAATAATAGAGAAAGAAGAAAACTGGGGAAATTTTTGCAATAAGTACCTCTGATAAAAGACCTCACCACTCAAATATATAGAGAACTGAATCAAATATATAAAAATACAGGTTATTTCTCCTTTGATAAATGATTACACTCTGAAGTACCAGTTCACATCTATCAGAGTGAATATAGCACATATAACAATGTTGGATGCTGGAAGGGTTAGGGGAAAGTAGTACACTGATGCACTATTGGTGGAATTGTAAAATGATCCAACCATTCTGGACAGCAATTTAGAATTAAGCCCAAAGATCTATGAAACAGTTTACACACTCTGATCCAGCAATACCACTGACAGTTCCATACCCCAAAAGATATCCAAAAATAGGGTAAAGGATAAGTTTTTACAAAAATATTTATAGCAGCTCTTTTTTGCAATAGGTAAGAACTGGAAATCAAAGGAATACAGATCATTTGGATAATGGCTAAACAAACTGTGATATTTTTAATGGAATCATTTTCAAGCAGGATGATTTCAGAAAAAAAAAAAACTTGGAAAGATTTACATAGGCTGTTGCATAGTAAAGTTAACAGAACCAGAATGACTTAGCTATTCTCATCAATACAATGATCAAGACAATCCCAAAGGAATAATAATAAAGCATACTACCTGCCTCCAGTAAAAGAACTAATATCGACTGAATACAGAATTAAGCCTGCTATTTGTCATTTTCTTTCTCTCACATTTTTGTTTTTATATGTCTTCTTGCACAAAATGACTAATAAAATATTTTATGTAAAGTTGCATGTGTAACCTATATTTGATTGCTTATTTTTTCAGGGAGTGGTTAGGGGAGGAAAGGAGAGGGGGATAGAATTTAAAATTCAAAACTCTAAAGAAAGGTGTTTAAATATTTTAAAAAAGATGTAAGCTCATTGAAGATGAGAATAATTTTTGCCTATCTTTGTTTCCTCACTACCCCGCACAGAATTAGCACTTAATAAATGCATGTGGATTAGCTGAGTATTTTGAGGGGGGGGACTGTCAAATGGAAAAGAGGTACAAAAATTCCTTGATGAAGATATTATTTAAAAAATAAAAATCAGGCAAATAGAATTCAAAACAATGGTACAAAAGCTCACTGAAAAAAGAATGAGTGCTTCAGCAAATAAAAAATAAAACTATAAATAATTTTCTGGCAAATTTTTCAGTGCTGATGACACTGTTTATAAAATGAATAGAGCCCCAGTGTTTGCCTCATCTTCATAAAATTTAAAATGCCATCCCTCTCTCAGGATTTCTGTGAAGACAAAATGAGATTTAAAAACAGAAAAAAAAAGAAAGAAAAACAACAGCCCCGTATCTAGCACATAGAAAGCATTATTTTTTCACCTTCCCCAGAAGTGGTCATGTCATAAATATATGTGAAATAGAATGATGACATCAATCCAATTTGTTCACTCATTTCAATCATGTCCAATTCTGCATTATTCCTTTGGGGATTCATATGGCAAAAATCCTGAATCTTGTTTTCCTAATATTTTTCTTCATCTCAGTTTATAGATAAGAAAATTGAAGCAAGCAGGGCCAAATGACTTGCTCATTGTCACACAGGTAATAAGTTTTTGAGGTCAAATTTGAACTCAGTTCGTCTGAATTTCAGGCCTGTCATCACCTAGCTGTCCATCAATCTAACAATCAAGTCTATAAAATTGCTCCTTTGGGTCTGATACTGACACACATTGAAGCTACAAGTATAAAGAATAAAAACAATTCTTTCTTGAAAGGATTTTACTTGTTAATGAAGGAGATAACAAGTACATTTAACAATGAATGAAAAGAAATACCGCGTTAATAATAAAAACTATCATATACAGATTATGTAAATATAAAGGTTGTTTGGGAAGGACACTACTGAAAGTTGAAAGGTAGGGAGAGAAAAAGCCTTATGAAGAAGATTGTCCTAAATAGAGAAGCCTGAGATACATCCTAAGTAGAGGGATACATTGAAGTGAAAATAAGAAGGGAAAGTTATTGCTATATAACAGCACTATATGCTAATACAATTGGAAATACATTTTATCAATTATAGGCAAAGGTCTCATATGACTTTTTTTCAGTGGTAAGCTGAGCTCCAAATCACACAGTAACATATTGGTAATCAATAATTTGCAATTATGAAAGATGTTATTAGCAGTAATATTAATACCATGTATAGACATGGTAGTGGTGGTGATGATGATAATGGTGATTTTATCCATGAGACTTTGTTAGATGAAGATGTTTTAAGGGGCTGGCAAAATAACATTGATATATCTTTTTTTTTTCCCTAGTGAGGCAATTGGAAGTTAAGTGACTTGCCCAGGGTCACAGAGCCAGGACGTGTTAAGTGTCTGAGGCCATATTTGAACTGAGTCCTCCTGACTACACTTAACTACTACACTTCAGGTGTAGTGGTGCTCAAACCACTATACCAACTAGTTGCTCCAGCATTGATAGTTCTAATATTGACATAGTAAGAGTAGAATTCTCCTCCAAAGTAAAAATAAACCCAACAAACAAACCAAAACAACATAAAAATTCCACCTTAAATTGGATAAAAGTAATGAGTAGAATCATTATACCTACAAAACAGAGCAATCCTAAAAAAAAAAGTTGGTATCAGCTATTACAATCATGAATGAATGTGTTTTCCAGCAGAATTTGCAGAAATTATGAATATAAGTCCTTAAAGGTTTATGTAGTAGAGTTCTGTTCGATGAAGTAGAAAATTCAAATGTAATATTCCTCAAATAAAAACAATAATAATGAAATATGTACAAAGGAATGGAGAAAAATAAATGTCAGAAAATTTAGATTTCCATAAATGAAAATTGAAAATTAAAGGATGAACACAATATAAGCACACAAAGCCACACACATACACAATTCAAAATTAATGAAAAACTGTAATATAGTGGATCAAGATGTAAAGAAATAAAAGGAAAAAACATTCATAAAGTCTTTCAAAAATTTCTGTTTATATATACAGTTGCAAGAAATCCAACATAATAGAAAAGAAAATTGTATAAAATTAAAATTGTAAATTATGGATAATTACTAATAATGCAACACAACTAGTACATCAAAGGGGTAAGAAACTCTAGCTTTTCTCAGAACTCCAGAGCTGAATAAGATCCATACTTATTATTTTAAACACTTAAAAATGGTGCTTGCATTATAAATAAAAATATTCTAGTTATCTATAGCTTTGCAAAAATTAAACATGATGAAAATATGAGTTATAACAAAAGAAAAGCAGAAAATGGTGTAATTATGAATATCAAGACCAGATTTCTTCTCAGATCCAGGCTTGATTACCCACCCAAATAGAAAATATCACACATTTTTCTATCAAATCACGAGAGACAATTTACATATCTATCTATTTTATATTAAAAACTGCACATACATACATACATATACACACACATTTTTTTCCAGCTTAGGAACAGAAAAGTAATATAAAAATGTCAAAGAAGCATAAAGGACAAATTATTTTCAAATCACTAATTCTTTTTTTTATTAAAGCTTTTTATTTGCATAACATTTTTGTATGGGTAGTTCCCCAGCATTGATCTTTACAAAGCTTTCCGTTACAAATTTTACCCCCAGTCCCCTCCCTCCCCTAGATGGCAGGAAGTCCATTACATGTTAATAATGATAAAATCCTTGACAAATTGTTGTGCAAAAAAAAATCCTATCTACAAGAAAAAAATATCAGAGAAAGGAAACACAGTGCAAGCAAACATCAATAAAGATCATGAAAATGTTATGTTGTAGTCCACATTTCATATCCCTCTCTCTGGATGTATATGGCTTTCTTCACTGAACAATTGGAACTGGTTTGAGACAATTCTTTGTTGCAGAGAGCCATGTCCATCAGAATTGATCATCATATAATATTGTTGTTGCCGTGTATAATGATCTCCTAGTTCTGCTCGTTTCACTCAGCATCAGTTCATGCAAGTCTCTCCAGGCCTCTCTGAAATCATCTTGCTGGTCATTTCTTACAGAGCAATAATATTCCATAACATTCATATACCATAATTCATTCAGCCACTCTCCAATTGACAGGCATCCATTCAGTTTCCAGTTTCTAGCCACTACAAAAAGGGCTGCCACAAACATTCTTGCACATGTGGGTCCCTTTCCCTCCTCTAAGATCTCTTTGGGATATAAGCCCAATAGAAACACTGCTGGGTCAAAGGGTATGCACAGTTTGATAACTTTCAAATCACTAATCCTTGAATCAGCTGCCCCACATTACTGGAAATATATTGATTTTATTAATTATCTGAAAGCCTTTGATTCAAGTTCATCCTTATGGGTTACTTATGTATTCTAAGAAATAGATTTAAAATGGAATGATAATATTGTATATTTTATGTCCATGTGAACAAGTGGTCTCTTTTGAAAACATTCAGCTAGAATGGATGCCCATCAATTGGAGAATGACTGGATAAATTATGATATATGAATGTTATGGAATATTATTTTTTATAAGAAATGACCAGCAGGATGATTTCAGAGAGGCCTGGAGAGACTTGCACGAACTGATGCTGAGCTAAATGAGCAGAACCAGGACATCATTATACATGGCACCAACAAGACTATATGATGATCAGTTCTGATGGACATGGCTCTCTTCAACAATGAAATACTTTAAACCAGTTCCGATTGTTCAGTGAAGAAAGCCATATACACTCAGTGAGAGGTATATGAAATGTGGACCACAACATAACATTTTCATGCTCTCTATTGATGTTTGCTTGCATTGGGTTTCCCTTCTCAGACTTTCTTTTCTTGTAGACACAATTTTTATTGCACAGCAAGATGTGTGGAAATATGCATACACATATTTGATTTGTCAAGTATTTTAACATAATTAACATGTAATGGACTTCCTGCCATGTAGGGGAGGGGTGGGGATTAGGGGGGAAAAATTTGTAATGAAAAGCTTTGTAAGGGTCAATGCTGAAGAATTACCCATACATTTTTTTTGAAAAAAAAAGCTTAATTTAAAAAAAAAAAAAAAACATTCAGCTAACAAAATGTTAGGAACTCCAGATATTAAAAAAGGTATTTTTCTTAGAGAGCTACATTCAAGTAGCTTCAAAATCAGAAATATTTGTAACTGAGAAGGTATGGTATTGACTACAAAAAGCAAAAAGCATGATATGATTTTACAGTCAAAAAGTTATATATCCGAGAAAGAAAAAATTGGTTAGCACCAAGTGGCTTAAGTAGATGGAAAGTAGCAGGCATATTTTGAAGACATGGTCTCTAGTTTCTCACACCTCCTTCAGGACTACCACTTTAGAACTGGGAGGAACCTTAGAGATCAAATAAGATTTAGCTCTTTACTTAATAGGTGATCATATAGGCAATGATGGTATAAATCCAGGATTTGAACATTGGTTCTTTCACTGCAAAACTAATATTCTTTTTTAATGTAAAAATGTTTTCCTAGTTTATTGCTTCCCTTCTAATCTTGTCTGAATTTTTATACAAAAATTTTTAACTTAATATAATCAAAAGTATCTATTTTGTGATCAATAATGATCTCCAGTTCTTTGGTCACAAATTCCTTCCTCCTCCACAGATCTGAGAGGTAAACTATCCAGTGTTCTTCTAATTTGTTTATAATATCATTCTTTATGACTAGATCATGAACCCATATCAACCTTATCTTGGTATATGGTATTAGGTGTGGGTCAGTGCCTCGTTTCTGCCATACTAAAAACTAATATTCTTTATAAAATACCATAATCATTCCTGAGGTCTTTGTTTCTCTCTGATGGATGCATGCAAACATTTCACTGAGGATAGAATAGCTATTACTTAGTTGTCTCCTAGGGTTATTTTAAGACCTCTATTTTCATAGGACCATAGATTTAGCCCTAAAAGAGATTATTTTAGTTTATTATCATTTACTTATTTTTTCTGGTTATACATGTACATTCATTTTTAAAAGCACATCTCTTAATGAATCATGTCGGGAAAGAAAAAGCAGAACAAAAGGGGAAAACAATGAGAGAAAAAAAAGAGAGAAGAAAAAGGGAGAAAAGTGAATGTAGTATGTGTTAATTTACATTGTGTCCATAATTCTCTCTCTGAATGCAGATGATGTTTTCCACCCAAAGTTTATTGAGATTGCCTTGAATTACTGAACCATTGAGAAGAACCAAGTTGTTTATAGTTCATCATTGCACAATCTCCTGGTTACTGTGAACAATGTATTGTTGGTTCTGCTTGTTTTGCTCAGCATCAGTTCACACATATCTTTTTAGACCTTTCTAAAATCAGCTTGTTCATCTTTTTTTTAATAGAACAATAATATTCCCTTACTCTCATACACTGCAACTTATTCAGCGTTTTCCAATTAATAGGTATCTACTCATTTTCCAATTCTTTGCCATTACAAAATAGTTTCTGCAAGCATTTTTGCCTATTTGTGTCCTTTTTTTCTCTCTAAAAGAGATATTAGTGACGATCATTTCCAGTACTCTCATTTTAAGGTCGAAGAAACAGGAACAAAAAGATTAATTGTCTTACCCATAGTAACACAGCTGTAGAAGTATGTGAGATAAGACTTGATCCTAGATTTTCCCAGCTCATTCTATTCCTCTATTCTCTATGCCATACTGCCATAAAGAGGGAATCATTTTTGATAAACTTACATGAATATTTTTATCTAGAAATTATCTCTAATACTTCAAGTGTTTAGGAATCTCTTTTATGGTTCTTTCTCCTTTTACTAGTGAATATTTTAATGTTGAATGAATGGCTTATTTTTCAGCTTACTTGTATCATTTGTTCTTATTGCTATTTTTCTTTACATCACCAAATTGACAAAATATCCCTATGTATTTAAAATAATTGTTATATAGTCACCCCACAACAAAGGAAAATAGGTTTTCTACATCCTGAGTACATTTTTTTTAATTTTATGCATTTTATGGAGAAGTTAAGATATAAAGCAAATTTTACATTTCTATTTAGTGGTGCTCACTATTGCTATCTTGTCTACTATAACAAAGCTCCATCAATGAAAAGATTAGCAGCCCTTGTAAATGTTATGGCCTCATAAAAGTTATTTGTGGAAGGGTTTGAGTAGACAAATAATTGGCAAAAAAAATTGGGCAATCCCTTTTAACAATCTCCCCAGGAAGGATATAGCTTATGGGGAAATTTCATGAGAAACTCATTTTTCATGATAACTTGGTCACACTACATGAAGCCCATCTGGGAATTGTTCACATGAAAGCATTTGCTCAGATGCCTGGTGGCCTGGAATTGATTAGGACACTGAAATGAATATACAGGAATGTTGCTCATGTCAAACAATTCAGAATAACCTAAAAAGGCAAAAAAAAAATCTTGTGTTTTTTTTCTAGCAACTGACTGATGACTTGGTCAAGAATCAACCTGCATTTTGCAGGGCAACTCCAGTGTTTGGATTTCCAACACTGGAAAATTTCAAATGGCTTCAAGTGCCCCTGATTTCACCTCAAACCTCTAGGTTCTATGGCAGTTCTCTGGAAACACACAGATTATCAGGCTATTTTTGCTGGTAGCAATGTTTGAATTTGTCTCAGCTGAGTTAAGAAAGAATGTAAATATTGGGGTCATAATTTCTCCCATGTTAAAGAGGGTAGAGAATGGGATATCTAATGGGCTATCTAACAAAGTTAGGAATGTATAATTCCATGACTTTAGAGATAGAGACTTCATCCATCTTGATGAATCTTGACTATCCTCAAGCAAATACAAAAGTCAAAAAGCTGATGCGTAGATGGCTAATGATGTTCTAAAGAATTAAATATTGGATGTCTGACCAGCCCATTCCACCATATTTCTTCTTACACAATTTCATGTGATGATTACAATAAGAATGGATCTGTTTAAATATATTGATGATGATAATGCTTCAATATTGGCTAGAATTGGCTTTATTGAGGCATAAAGACTCTAAAATTGATTTTTGGATGTTCTCATGTGTCTATTGGGTTTTACATCATACATCATACATTGAAGGGAACTTAGAAGTTAAAAGGAAAGGGAAGAGCCAATATATCAGAGAGTAAACCAGACATTGTTCTGATTTTGACCTGTCTTCCTTCAGAATCAACACCAGATCAATACTTTGAAAGGATTTTGGAGTAACAGAAGCATATTTGGACTATAACAAATTTCCAGGAAGAGGTATCTTGGAAGGATTTCAAAAAAGGACTGTCTCAATTGGGCAAGGGTGGATGCAGTGCAGTGAGGCTCAGGGGTGCAGTGAATCTATTGGGTCGTTTAGTCAAAATGCATCAGTGCTGGCTACTCTGTCCTTGTTCAAAAGACAGTGGATCAGCAGACTAGATGAGAGACCTCCAACACATCTACAGAAGGCAAATAGTGAGCCCCTGAACTCCAGCATAACACCCACCCAGAATGGAAAGGAACCCAACAACACTGGCCCCAGAGCTGCATGAAGTCCCTATTGCCCTATATACAAAGCTTGGGACAATCTTCCCTTTGACCTAAGTGCAGACCTCAACCTTTAAAAATGAGCAAAAAGGCAAAAAGAACTCTCACTATAGTTTTAATGAAATCAGAAAAGACCTCAAATCTTGAGGGCAGTAAAGGCATGAAATCTCAAAGGGTGCTATGAATTGGTCTTCATCTCCAAAGACTCACTTGGAAAAAATGCAAAAAGGCTTTTATGAGAAATTTGGGGGGAAAATAGGGGAAAGGCTTATGCAGGAAAAATTGGAAAAGGAAGCAGAATTTTTCTGGGAAAAAACTCAACTCCTTAAAAATGGATTTGGTGAAATGGAAAAAAGAAAACTCCTTAAAAAGCAGAATTGGTAAAATGGAAAAGGAGAACAACTCTCTAAAATTAGAATTACTGAAATGGAAAAAAAAAGTCAATGAATAAAATGACTCATTTAAAAACTCATTTTGCCAAATGCAAAGGGGTGGTAAAAAAGCTAAGTGAAGAAAATAATTCACAAAAAATTGGAATTGTTATTCAAGGAGAATAGAAAGGTCTTTTTTCTGAGCTCATTCTGACTTCCCTCAGATCAGGGCCAGATCAAGTCTCTGAAGGAGTTTTATAGTGATAAAATTCACAAATATTTGGAGTGTAACAAATTTCTGGCAGAAGATATTTTGGAAGAACTTCAGGAAAGATCTGTCTCAATCAAGCATGGGTATTGGGGGAATTGCACACTAGTGCAAGCATAGAACAGCACAGGAAGACCCAGTGTGGAGTGGCCTTTGGAAGCAGGAAGAATTTAATGGGAGGCTTTTAGCCAAATTATACCATCATTTGCTACTCTGTCTTGGTTCAGAAGGCAGTGAATCAGTAGAATAGCAGTGAGATGATCAATGCAATTACAGAAGGCAAATAGGAACCCCTTGAAATCCAGCACAACAAGCAGAACTTGGCCATGACCACCCAGCATGAGAATGGAGGTAGCAGCTTGGAGCCCAGGGCAGTATGAAGTCATTGTTGCCTATAGAGGAAGATTTTCTCTAAGAGCCAACCTCAATCTTTAAAAATGAGCAAAAAAGTAAAAAAGAACTCTAATTATAAATAGCTATTAGGAAGATATGGAAGAACAGACATCAAATCCTGAGTAAGAAAAGGCAAAATGTATCCAGAAGAAATGATATAAATTGTCTCCATCTCAAAAGACTATCTTGGAAGAATTCACAAAAAAATTTAAAAGAGAGTTAGAAAAAAATGGGAAAAGAAAATGAGAGCTCTAGAAAAGGAAACAGAAATTGTCTGAACAAAATCATACCTTAAAAATAGTTTTGGCAAAATGAATTTTTTTTCAGAATTTGTGAAATGAAAAAAAAAGTGAACACAATGACTCATTTAAAAGTTCAATTGCCCAAATGCAAAAGAAGATAAAAATCTTACTAAAGAAAATAATTCAATAAACATTAGAATTAAACAAATTGGAGTGATTGACTCAATGAGATATCAAGAATCAGTAAAACAAAACAAAACAAAAATTTAAAAAATAGAAGAAAATGTAAAATTCCTCATTGAAAAAATAACTGACCTGGAAAATAGATCCAGGAGAAATTATGTAAGAATTCTTGAATACCTGAAAACCATGATTAAAAAAGAGCCTAGACATCATCTATCAGGAAATCATCAAGGAAAACTGCCTTGATCCCCTAAAACCAGAGGGTAAAATATCTACTAAAAGAATCTACTGATCATCTCCTGAAAAGACCCCAAAATGAAAACCTCAATGAATATGCTGGATAAATTTCTGAATTGACAGATCAAGGAGGAAATACCACAAGCAACCAGAAAGAAACATTTCAAATATTGGGGAGTCACAATCAGAATTACCCACAACTTAGTAGGTTCCACTTTAATAGATCAAATGGCCTGGAAAATGATATTCCAGAGAGCAAAGGAGTTTAGACTGCAGCCAAGAATCAACTATTCAGCAAAATTAAAGATTATCTTTCAGGGGAAAAGATGGACATTCAATGACATAGGGAGGTTTCAATATTTTTTATGAATTTTAGAAAAGTTCAATATGATAGACCTTTAGAGAAAATTAAATGGAAACAGAAAGGAAAATACTTTTGTTTTTCATGGTACACAGAACCTACACAAAAACTCACCATGAATAGGATGCAAAAACCTAAAAATCAAATGCACAAAAATAAAAATATTAAATACACTTTTCTAGGATCATGATACAATAAAAATTACACATGTAATAAAGGGCCAGAGAAAAATAGAACACAAATTATTTGGAAACTAAATAATCTAATGCTAAAGAATGACTGGGCAATGGAACCAATTATGGATACTATCATTAATTTCATCCAATAAAACGACCATAATGAGATGACATACTAAAATTAATGGGATGCAGGCAACACAATTATTAGGTGAAATTTTATATCTCTAGATGGTTACTTGAATAAATTAGAAAAAGAGAAGACCAACAAATTGGGCATGCAATTTAAAAAGCTAGGAAAAGAACAAATTTAAAACTCCCAAATAAATAGCAAATTCAAATTTTGGAAAATAAAAGGGAAGATTAATAAAATTGAAACTAAGAAAACTATTGAACTAATAATAAAGAAAATTAATATTTAGTTAATGAAAAAAACAACAAAATACATAAACCTAAAGTTAATTTAATGTTTAAAGAAGGAAAAAAAATAAAATTGCTTGTATTAAAAATGAAAGAGTAAACTTTCTGCTAATGAAGAGGAAATTAGGGTGATAATTAGAAGCTATTTTTCCCAATTGTATGACAATAAATCTGAAAATTTAGGTGAAATGGATGAATATTTACAAACATATAAATTGCTCAGATTAACAGAGGAGAACATAAATTACTTAAATAGTCCCACTGTATAAAAAGAAGTTGAATAGGCTATTAATCAAATTCTTAAGAAAAAATCTCCAGGGCCAGAACAATGTGTGTTCTACCAAACATTTAAAGAACAATTAATTCCAATACTATGCAAACTACCTGGGAAAATAGGGAAAGAAGAAGTCTCACAAAATTCCTTTTCTGACACAGATATATTGCTGATACCTAAATGGGGTACAATCAAAAGAAAGAAAGAAAATTATAGATCAATTTTCCTAATAAATATTCATCAAAAAATCTACATAAAATATTAGTTAAAAGATGACAGAAAGTTACCACCATGATAATACACCATGACCAAGTAAATGAAGGTTTGGTTCAATATTAGGAAAATTATAAGCATAATTGACTATATGAACAAAATTACATAAATAAAGTCAGATCTAAACAATTGGAAGAATAGCAAATGTTCATAAGTAGATGAAGCTAACATAAAAAAAGACAATTTTACCTCATAGTTCATAAGATATATAAAGAAGAAAGAATCAACTGAAATTTATAAGAATAGAAGTCCTTAAGAAACGACCAGCAGAATGATTTCAGAGAGGCCTGGAGAGACTTACATGAACTGATGATGAGTGAATGAGCAGAACCAGGAGATCATTATACACGGCAACAACAATACTATATGACGATCAATTCTGATGGACATGGCTCTCTTCAACAATCAAATGTTTCAAAACACTTCCAATTGTTCAGTGAAGACAACCATATACACCAGAGAGAGGGATGTGAAATGTGGACTACAACATAACATTTTCATACTCTCAACTGATGTTTGCTTACATTGTATTACCTTTATCTGATATTTCTTTCTTGAAGATATGATTTTTCTTGCACAACAATGATGTGTGGAAATATGTATACATATATTCGATTTGTCAAGTATTTTATCATAATAAACATGTAGTGGATATCCTGTCATCTAGGGGAGGGGTGGGGAGCAAGGGGGAAAAATTTGTAACAGAAAGCTTTGTAAGGGTTAATGTTGAAGAATTACCCATACATATGTTTTGCAAATTAAAAAAAAAGAATACAAGTCTTTTTTCAATTGATAAATGGTCAAAGTATATGAACAGACAATTTTCAGATAAAGAAATTAAAACCATTTCTAGTCATATGCAAAAATGCTCCAAATTGCTATTGATTAGATAAATTCAAATTAAAACAATACTGAGGTAGCAGTATACACCTCTGAAATTGGCTAAGATGATAGATAATGATGAATTTTGAAGGGGATTGTGAAAATTGGGACACAAACATATTATTAGTGGAGTTGTGAACTGAACCAACCATTCTGGAGAGCAATTTAGAACTATTCCCAAAGGGCTATCAAACTGTGCATACCCTAGTTTCTGAGGGATGGATCCAAGATGGTGGCGTAAAGCCAGGAACCTGCTCAAGCTCTCCCAATTTCCCTCCAAAACCATGTGAAACCAAGCCTCTGAATAGAATCTGGTGGAATGAAACCATTCATCAGCTCAAGATAGACTAGAAAAACTTTTTATTGTAGTAAGTTTATTAATTGTTAAAATGCATTGCTTTATGAATCATGTTGGGAAAGAAAATCAGAGCAAAATGGAAAAAAAAAACTATGGAAGAGATGAAAAATGGGGGAAAAAAGAAGTGAGCATAGCCTGTGATGATTTACATTCCATCTCCTTACATATTTTTCTGAATGTAGATGACATTTTCCATCCAAAGTTTACTGGGACTGCTTCAGATCACTGAACTGATGATAAGAATCAAACCTTTCATAGTTGATCATCACATGTTCTTGCTGTTATTGTGTATAATGTATTCCTGGTTCTGCTTGTTTCTCTCAGCATCAATTCATGTAAATGTTTCCAGGATTTTCTATAATCAGCTTGTCAATCATTTTTTATATAGAAGAAGAATATTCCATTAGCGTCATATGCCACAAGTTGTTCAGCCATTCCCCCAATTGATGGGCATCTGCTCCTTTTTCAATTCTTTGCTACCACAAAAAGAGCTGCTGCAAATATTTTTGTACAAGTAAGACTTCCCCCCACTTTACGATTTCCTTGGCATACAGACCCAGTAATGACACTCTTAAGTCAAAAGAGATGCACAGTTTTATAGCCCTTTGGGCATAATTGCAGATTGTTCTCCAGAATGGTTGGATCATTTCACACCTCCACCAACAATGCATTAGTGTCCCAGTTTTCCCACATCCCCTCCAACATTTATCATTATCTTTTCCTATCATCTTAGCAAATCTGAGAGGTGTGAGATAGTGCGTCAGAGTTGTTTTAATTTGAATATCTCTAATCAATAGTAATTTAGAGCATTTTTATATAATTATAAATTTAGTTTCTAAACTGGAAAAACTTCAAAAAGGTCACTTTCACTGGGGTGAAAAGAGTATTCAATCCAGCTCAGACAGACTAGGCAAGCTGGTGAGAAGGTCTTAATCACAGCAAATCAGCAACTAAGACCCTCAGCCTTGGCTCAGGAGAAGAGCAAATCAATGGAGCAACTTCTAGTTCCAGCTCACAAGGCAAACTCTGGTAAACCAAGCTATTTCCTGAAAAGATCACTCAAAGGTATTCCCTGGAAACACAAGGGGTCCCTGTGTTCAAAGCTAAGACTGAGAGCTACACAGAAAGCTTGGGACAATGCTACCCTTACCTCAGGAACAGAACTCACCCATAAAAGTGAAAAAGAGAGAAAATAACAAAAGAAAAGGAAAGAAAATGAGAAAGAAAAAGAAAATTACCGTGACCATAGAAAAGTACTATGTTAATAAATAAGACAAAAGCATCAACTCAGACAAGGAAAAATGTTCCCAGAAGAAAACTCAAAGAGTGTCATGAATTATTCTCAAGCCAAGAGGATTCATAGTAGCAGTAATAAAAGACTTTAAAAGGCATATAAGAGAAGTAGAAAAAAGGGGAAAGAAAATGAGAACTATGCAATAGTCAACATCTTAGAAAAGGAAGGAAAAAATTGGTGTAGAAAACAACTCTTTAAAAGTAGTATTAACCAAATGGAAAAAGAGATACAAAAGATAATTGAAGAAAATCATACATTAAATACGAGAACAGGGAAAATGGAAGGTAATGACTCTGGGAGACAGGAAGAATCAAACAAAATAAAATGAAGAAATGGAAGAAAATGTGAAATAACCCTGTGGAAAAATAGCCAACCTGGAAAATAGATCCAGAAGAGACACTTTAAAAATTATTGGCCTACCTAAAAGCCATGACCCCGAAAAAAAGAACCTGGATAGCATTTTTCAAGAAATCTTTAAGGAAAACTGCCCCAATTTTCCAGAAACAGAGGGGGAAATACACATTGAAAGGGTCCATTGATTATCTTCTGAAAGATAACCAATAAGGAAAACTCCAAGTAACATTGTTGTGAAATTCCAGAATTACAACCTCAAGATAAAAATACTGCAAACTGCCAGGCAAAAACAATTCAAATATTTAGGAACAGTAGTCAAAATTACTTAGGATCTGACAGCTTATACAATAAAGTATAAGAGGACCTGGAATATCATATTCTGGAAGGCAAAGGACATAGGGTTACAAACAAAGAATTAACTAGCAATACTCAGAATCATCTGTTAGGGGAGGCAATGGAGCTTCAATGAAGTAAGAGACTTTCAATAATTTTTGTTGAAAAAAAAAACAGAACTAAACAGAAAATTTCACATATAAATGAACAACTCAAGAGAAGCATAAAAAAGTAAACAGAGGAAAATATATATTATTTAAAGTTTAAACTTTTTACATCGCTAGACGAGAAAACTATATCTGTAACTCTTCAGAACTCTGTCACTAGGGACAAGCAGAGAGGCATATCAGATGTACTGAACATGTAGTTCTGAATGAACTCTAACATGATGACAAAGAAAAAGACATTAAAAGGATGGGAAAGGATCTGTACTTGAAAAAGAGGAAAGAAGAGTGATGATGGATCAATTTGATACCATGAAGAAAACAAAAGATCTTTTATAATGGAGGGGAAGAAGAAAAGGGGATGAGCATTGCCTGAAGTGTGATCTCTCAGCTTTGGTTCTAAGAGGGAATAATTTAATCATTAAGTTGGGTATAGTAATTTATCTAAACTTATAAAGAAGTAGGAGGAGAAAGAGGAAAGAAAAGGGAGGGGCAGGATAAAAGAGAGGGCAGAAAGACTTTTGGGAAACCTTGCTAGAAGATGGGGAAAGGGTGACAGAAGATAAGGTTGTGGGTGGAGTGGATAAAAAAAACACTAATATGGACAATATGGAAAGAGAACAAAAGAATATACAAGGGAGAGAGTAGGATAAAGGAAAATACAGAGATTATAATCTTAACTGTGAATGTGAATGGGATGAACTCTCCCAAAAAAGGAAAACAAATAGCAGAGTCCTTTAGAAAACAGAATCCTATAATATGTTATTTAATAGAAACACATTTGAAACAGAGAAACACAGAGAGTGCAAAGATAAAAGGCTGGAACAGAATTTATGATGCTTCAAGTGAAGTACAGCAGGAGTACTTTGCAGATAAAACAAAAATAGAAGTAATTAAAAAGAGATAAGTAAGTGGTAATAATACTAAATATGTATGCACCAAATGGAAGAGTAGACAAATTCCTAGAAAAGATTTTAAGCCTGTTATAGGAAGATATAGAGAACAAAAATATACTAGTGGGGAAACCCCAACCATCCCCTCTCAGAATCAGATAAATCTTACCACAAAATAAGCAAGAAAGAAACTAGGGAGGGTAATAGAATCCCAGAAACTCCAGATGATATGCCTCTGGAGAAAACTGAATAGTGACAGAAAAGCAAAACATGGCCCCTACATAAAACTGACCATATATTAGGGCATAAAATCCTCATAATCAAATGCAGAAAGGCCAAAATAGTAATTACTTCTTTTCAGACCACGATGCAGTAAAAAGTATATTTAGAAAAGGGCCAGGGAAATGAGACCAAACACCAATTGGAAGTTAAATAATCTAATTCTACAAAATGAGTGGTTCAAACAGCAAAACACAGAAACAATCCATAATTTCATCCAATAGATTGATAATAATGAGACAACACACAAAACCTATGGGATGCAGCCAAAGAAGTTCAAGGGAAATTTTATATCTCTAAATAGTTACATGAATAAAACAGAAAAAGAGGATATCAATGAATTAGGCATGCAAATAAAAAGCTAGAAAAGAACTAACTAACCCTTCCCAATTAAATGCCAAATCAGAAATGCTGAAACTCAAATGAGAGATTAATAAAATTGAAAGAAAACTATTGAACTAATAAATAAAACTAATGTTAGTTTTATGAAAAAAAAAACAAAATAGATTAGTCTTTGGATAATTTAGTTAGGAAAAGGAAAAAAAATCACCAAAATAAAAAATGAAAAGGGCAAACTTTTATTTTACTGACAAAGCCCATCAGCAAGAGATAGAAATAGCATTTCCATTGAAAAAAACACAATTGTAGACAAAATAAAATATTTGGTGGTACACCTACCAAAACAAATCCAAGAACTATATGAAGACAGTTACAAAACACATCTCACATAAATGGTTATATCTAAAATAATTTTAAAAATTATCATTTTTCATGGCAAGTCTGAACTAATATAATAAAATGTCAATTCTGCCTAAATTGGTGTACTTGTTCAATTCCACACCAATCAAACTTCCAAAAAATATTTTATAGACCTAGAAAGAACAATAACAAAATACATCTGGAAAAACAAAAGGTACAAGAAAATTAATGAAAAAAAAATGACAAAGGATAGTGATTTAGCAGTACCAAATCTAAAATTAGATTATAAAACAGCAGTCACCAAAACCATTTGATACTGGCTAACAAATAGAGTAGTGGATCATGGAATCAATGAGATACACATCACACAATCAAGAACTATAGCAATCCAGTATTTGATAAACCCCTAAACTGTAACTTCTGGAATAAGCACTCACTTTTGCAAGAAATACTGGGAAAATTGTAAAATAATAAATCAGAAAATCAGTATAAACCTACATTTCATACCCCATACTAAAATAAGGTTAAAAAGGGTATATAATTTGGGCATAAAAGATGATACCATAAACAAATTAGAGGAACAAGGGATAATTTATCTATGAGATCTTTGGAGAAGGGAGGAATTTATTATCAAAGAACTTTGGCAAAGTGGACAACTTTGATTACATTAAATTAAGAAGTCTTTGCCCAAACAAAACCAATAGGAACAAGATTAAAAGGAAAGTACAAAGCTGGGAAAAGATCTTTACAGCCAGCATTTCTGATAAAGGTCTCATTTCTAAAACATATATAAAATAGCATCAAATTTATAAGAATACAAGTAATTTCCCAATTGATAGAGGGTCAAAGGATATAAACAATCAGATGACAAAATTAAAGGCATCTACAATCCTATTTTTCAAAAATGTTTTAATCTCTATTGACTAAAAAAGTAAGTCAAAATCACCTCACACCTCTCAAATTAATCAAAATGAAAGGAAAAGATAACGATAAATTTAGGAGGGGATATGGAAAGAAAACTGGGACATTAATGCATTGTTGGTAGAGTTGTGAAATGACCCAAACATTCTGAAGAGCAATTTGGAGCTATCCGCAGGACTATAAAACTGTGCATAACCTTTTACCCAGCAGTGCCTTTATTGGGTCTGTGTCCCAAGGAAATCTTAAAGGAGGAGATAGGACCCACTTGTGCAAAAATTTTTGTAGCAGTGCTTTTTTGTGGAATCAAAGAATTGGAAAATGAGTAGAAACTCATCAATAGGGGAATTGCTGAACATGTGATATATGAAGATAATAGAATATTATTGTCCTATATAAAATGATGAACAAGCTGATTTTAGAAAGGCCTGGAAAGATTTATAAGAACTGATGCTGAGTGAAACAAGCATAACCAGGAATACATTTTGTACACAATAACAGCAAGAATGTGCATTGATCGATTATGAAAACTTGGTTCCTAGTGATTTAGTGAGCTAAAGCAATTCCAATAGATATTGAACAAAAAATGCCATTTGTATCCATAAAAAGAACTAAGGAGACTAACTGTAAATCAACACATGCTATGCTCAGTTTTGTTTTCAGTTTTTTTTTCTCTCTCCTATGTTTCCCTTTTGTTCTGATTTTTCTCTCCCAGTATGATTCATAAAGCAATGTGTATTAAAAATAAATTAATTAAAATAAACAAAGCAAAAACAAAACCAAAAAAGAATAAACTGTGTATACACTTTGATCCAGCATTATCTCTACTGGGCCTGTATCCCAAAGAGATCATAAAAAAGTTAAAGGACCCACATATGCATAAATGTTTGTAGAAGCCCTTTTTATAGTGTCAAGAAATTGGAAACTGAGTGGTTACCCATCAGTTGCAGAATGGCTAAATAATTTATAATATATGAATATTATGGAATGTTATTATTCTATAAGAAATGATCAGCAGGATGATTTCAGAAAGGCCTGGAGAGACTTACATGAACTGAATAAGTAAGTGATGTGAGTAGAAGCAAGAGAACATTGTACACAGCAACAACAAAATTATGTGGACCTCGAGGAGGAACCAAAGATAGTGTGACCTCCCCAAAGCTTCCCTCAAATCAACAGCAGATTAAGTCTCTGAACTGATTTTGGAGGGACAGAACCCACAAATATGTGCAGTACAACAAATTTCCAGAAGAAGATACTTAGGAAAAACTTCAGAAAACATCTGTTTCAATCGAGCAGAGGGAGAAGCTGCTGAGCCCAGACTGCAGAACAGATAGCCCAGGGCAGGGTGTTGGGGTGGGGAGTAAGGGCATTGAGATATCTGTGTACTCAATACAGATACAAAAGGCAAACTGTGAGCCCCTGAGCCCCATAACAGGACTTGGCCAAACTTACCCAGTACAGGAAATCAGTCTGAAACACTGGCCCCACGGCAAACTAAAACACCCATTTGTCTTAAGGGCAGACTTCAACCCTTAAAAAAATGGACAAAAAAGCAAAAAGAATCTGAACATAGACAGCTTTTATGGAGAGAGAGAAGAGCAAAACTCAAAATTTGAGGTCCCTAAAGGCAAATCAGCTCCACATGAAGCCCCAAAGGGTGATATGAGTTGATGTCCATTTCACAAGACTCTCTTGGAAGAGTTCAAAAAGGATCTTAAAAGAAAGTTGGAAGAAAACATGGACAAACGAAATGAGATTTTTTGCAAGAGGGTATGGAAAAGGAAAAACAGAAATTGTGTGAAGAAAACTCCTTAAAAATAGATATGATGAAATGGAAAAAGCATATAACTCCTTACAAAATAGATATAAAAGACATACCAATTCACTGAAAAATAGAATTTGTGAAATGGAAAAAAATGCAACAAACAAAACAACTCATTTAAAAATTCAATTGGCCAAATACAAAAGGAGCTAAAAACGGTAAGTGAAGAAAATAATTCACTAAAAATTAGAATTGAACAAATGGAAATGAATGACTCAATGAGACATCAAGGTTCAGTCAAACAAAACCAAAAAAAAAATGAAAAATTAGAAGAAAATGTAAAAAGATTATCTGTTGACCAAGACTGATGAACTTGGCTCTTTTCTACAATGAGTTGATTCAGGCCAATTCCAATAGACTTATGATGCAGAGAACCATCTGCATCAAGTGAAAGGAGAGTCGGGATTGAATGTGGGTTGCAACATAGCATTTTAATTTTTTTTGTTGTTGTTTGCTTATTTTTTCTTCTTATTTTTTTCTCTTTTTGACCTGATTTTTCTTATATAGCATATAAATGTGGAAATATGTATAGAACAATTTCACAAATGTAACATTTTGGATTACTTGCTGTGAACGGTACAGGGTGGGAGGAAGAAAGTGAGAAAAAATTTGGAACACAAGGTTTTGAAAGAGTTATTGTTGAAAACTATCTTTGCCTGTATTTTGAAAATGAAAAGTTATTATTAAAAAAAAACAGAAGTTAAAAGGAACTAACTGCAGCAATATGGGCTTATGATAACCTAATTTAAGTCAACTAGACAGTATCATACAATCTCTATAGTAGAGAAGAGCCAGTGGGATATATGTGAATTCCAACAATGATAACTAAAAAGGCAAAAGCAGTCAAAGTAACACATATTTACACCGCATTATAAAGTTTGGTGAGCATTCTGGATACACTATTTGATTTTGATTTTGCAACTGAAATATAGTATGTCAGAAAGAATATTCTTTCTCTAGAGACAGAGTACCTGGGGTTCAAATCCTTGGGTTGTGATTTCTACATATATGGAATTAAGTAAGTGATTTAATCTCTCTGGGCCTGAGTTTTCTCATCTACATAGTAAAAAAGCAAGATAAGGCAACTTTCAAGTTTTGGATCTCTGATCTTTTGGACTCTGTGGGATAGGAACTACAAGTATTATGTTCCCATTTTTCAGACAAGGAGAATGTATTCACATAAGTAAAGGCAAGAAACTTGCATCATAAGAACATAAGCATCATGGAACCATAGATTTACATCTGAAAAGGATAGAAGAAACCATCAAGTCCATCTTCATGTTTCTAATGAGGAAACTGAATTAAGAAAGATAGAGTGACTTGCAGAATCTCATAACACTTAGAGGTGGGCTTCAAACACTTGTCTTCTCCACTCCAAGTCTATTTATTCTATTCACTACAATGCACTATATCTCTGAGCTTGAATTTGAACTCAATTTTTCTTGCCTCAAGGTTCAGCACTTTCTCTCAGATAACTTTATAAATATTAAACATTTTCCCTGAATATATTTCAATATTTTTAAAAATCCACTATCTCCTCAGTGTCTTTACTCCCTCTTCCAGTTCCAATTTTCCCCTAGCAACCATTTAATTTGTAAATGAATTGAGGAAGAGATCCTTGGAAAAGGTTACAGTTGAATTGTGTCTTGAAGGAATGCAATGACCTCAAGAGGCAAAGGAGCTAATGAATTCTAGATATAAATCTAAGGGATGTTTTAGAGATGGGAAAGTAAATAAAGATGGAGCATCATGTTTATAGAAAGATGTGGAGGCCAGTATGGTTAGAACATGAAAGGGGCTGAACTGGGGCAAGTGTATAGGTAGGACAGATTCTGTACCTCTCAATCTACCATTTTCTCTTATGATGCATTTTGTATGTGAAACAGTGGGTAGGCTAGAATGGCTGGAACATAGAGAGTGGAAAGGGGCTGAAATGAAGCAAAATAGCAGGGACAGGTGCTGTACCTCTCAATCTACTCTATTCTACTCTGTCCAAGGTCAAACTAGTCACTAGTAGAGTCCAGGAGCAATTCTAGCATAAAATGCAAAATTCAAATATGGATGTTAAAAAAAAAACTTTCATTAAAAGGGCATTTTTAATTTTATATTGAGTTCTAAAACAAAAATTTTCTCTTCAACAACGTCATCTTAGATGAGTCAAAATAATTTTTAAAAGATAGCATTCCTTCCAGTTATTGCATTTTGCCCATTGTGGATAATGGAAATTGACTCATCACTTTAACTTCTGTTTCTAGACAATTACACTGTCTGATCTTTTCTGCCTAGTGGCTGAATGTCCAGTGATGTAAAGAAAGAATGACTTTAAGGAAAAAATAATAAAACCAAAAAATAATTTGAATCTTATTTAATTGTGCATTTTGTTCTTCATTATTTTGTTTCCACTCTAATCTGCTAATTACTGGTGTAATGGAAAGAACTCTCTATTTGGCCTTAAAGGACTTTGGTTTGGATACTGGTTCTGACATTAGCTGCATGGCTTTGGGCAGACCATTTTAATGTCTGAACTTCATGTTCCTCATCTTTAGATTGAATAGGCAATTTGTTTATGATGTGACCTTTTATATCTTAGTCACTTATCCTGTTGCAGTTCATTTCAGTATAAATGGTGAAGTGGTGGTCTAAATTCAAATTCTTATATGTATCAGTCCAATTTCCCCTTTTTTGGACAAATAGTCCTTATTTCAGTAATTGAGGTTTTTATATTTATCAAACATTATGGTAGTAGTTATAATTTCTTCTGTATGCTGTATATAGAATTAGTTCCATTCCAAGTCTCTTTTCTCTTCTTTTGAACGCTGGAAATTCATTGTCTATATCTGTTATATTTCATGATCCACAACCAAAGTGAGTCATGAGTCATGTTCTAAACATTTTCATGAGCATAATATCGGTTAAGCAGCAATGAGTGATGTTAAAGTGATGCAGTTAAAAGAGACAGAGTAGGTAGTGCCACAAAGTACTCTGCCCACTGGTTAGAAGACCGGAGTTCAAATCTGCCCTCCCACTCTTACTAATTATAACTTTCAGCAAGTAATTGAACATACTTGTGTTTCACTTTCCTCATCTATTATATGAGAATTTGGGGCTAAATGGCTTTAGACATTCAATTCATCAATGTTTATGTAATCCAAGCTAAAGATCTCTTCAACAAACTTGAATCCAACAAATTTTGCCTCTCTATGACTTCACTAACAGCTAACTGAATGCACTTCTCCACAAGACACATGATATCTATCATGTAGCTATCAGTGAAATGTGCATTGTTCAGTCACTGTAAGTGTGTTCTTATCCAGGCATTTCAATTCAATTCCTCCTGACTCTATTTGGTTTTTGTTTGTTTGGGTGAAAATACTGGAATAGTTTACCACTTCCTTTTCCAGCTCATTTAAAAGATAAAGAAACTGAGGCAAATAGGATTAAGTGCCTTACACAGGGTCACAAAGCTAGTAAGCTAGATAGCATCTGTATTCTATCCACTGAACTCCCTGCCGGCCTACTTGAAAAATTAGCTGATGTCCTGGATGTACTAATTTGCCAATTGAGGATCTCAAAGAAGTGAACAATGTCAGTGATTTGTAAGGAGTATTTACCAGGAAAACTTTCCCAAATCTAGGATTACATATTTACCTAATGCTTGTAGAGTCTTGATTTGCAGGAATTGAAATTCTACAGTGGCTATTAAAGAATGAACATCAATGAATAAAATGAAACTTCATCCAGCTTCTCTGTGAAACAGGTACCACATGATGTAAATAAAATAAACTTGACTTCTATTTCCCATGATAAGCTGCCAAACAGGGAAGTGGAGGCAATATATAGTAAACCAGGCAAAATTAATGAGAAGGAACTGAATTTTCAAAAATGGAAATGCATTTCTCAGTTGATTTTTTGCATGAATTACATATATTATATGTTGGTGTTATTAATTAGAGCCTTCTGATTTTCCCCTTTCTTGATCAAAACCCTCCAAGGCTCCCTATTACCTTCTGGTTCACATACATTTTTCTTTATTGTGACATTCAAGACCCTCCACAATTTATGCCCCAATTACCACTTAGTCTTATTTAATACCTATGACTTCAAAATTTCAGCCCTTTGGGAAAATTTGAAGATAAGGTTATTACTTAATCACATTCTCTTATCTCCTCCTTTCCCTTCTTCTTGCTCTGCCTCCTCCTTCTCTCTGTCTGTCTGTCTCTCTGTCTCTCTGTCTGTCTCTCTCTCTATCTCTCTGTCTCTCTCCTTTTCTGTCTCTCTCTCTCTCTCTTACTCTTCCCCCACTCCCTCCCCTCCCTTCCTTCCTCCCTCCTTTCTTCCTTTACATGGACATAGCCTATCTTCTATTCCTGGATTGTATTACATGATATTACAACATTATGGTCACCAAGTAATTTTCTTTTGATCCTTCAAAACCCTAATAAAGATTTTTTTTTCTTCCAAAATGTCCACTCTGATATCTTCCAGATAAAAGTGACTCTAGTCTCTGAAATTTCCCAGAGCATAATATTTGGATTCCTTCTTTTTATCTGTTGTTGTTCAGTCAGTTCAGTTGTGTCCAACTCTTCATGACCCCATTTAGAGTTTTCTTGGGAGATATAATGAAGTGGTTTTCTATTTCCTTCTTGAGTTCATTTTATAGATAAGGAAACTGAGGCATATTGATTTAAGTCATACAGCTAGTAAGTATCTAAGGTTTTAATTGAACACAGGAAAATGATGAGTCTTAATTCCAGTTCCTGTTTTCTATCCACTAAACACCTAGCTGCTAGTTATTAAGTTAGTGTCATAGATATAATTATATTTCCATACCAGATGAGAATTTCAGAGAAGTGAGCTTTGGCAGTGAGGAGTAGATTTATCTAAAAGAAAAACTTTCCTGTATCCTCAGAGCCATTTGACCACTTGTAGCTTCTTTCCATAACCACATTCTATCTTGTATTATAGAGCTCTCCATGCTGGTCTCACTTCCCCTAGCCCATCAGCTCTTTGAGACTGGAGACTCTGAGTCTGAATATCACCAAGACCTTGTTTAGGGCTTTAAATTTTATATAAACTCATAAGGTCATAGATACAGAACTGACCATCTTCATGCAATCCAGCATTCTTAATTTACATTTGAGAAAAGTAAAATGAGTTCTCCAAGACCACACGGTCAGTAAGAGGACCAGGCCCCCCTATTTATTGAGTTAAATTGCATTGATTGCACTTTTTCTGTCTTAACTCACAATGAGAACAAACTAAATTAAATTATGTAATTAGATTTCAGTAAAAACTCATTAACTTGAGGCCCTCCAATTTAGAATTTCACATCACTTGACCCCCTGGACAGAAGTTTCCCTTTGATCAGTCTGTTCAAATATATTTTTTTCTCCTCAGCAAATTCAGAGGAACTAATAATTGTACTCTAACATGCTTAAGAGAACAAACTGTTTTCAGGTTCTTTTGCAAGCACCTATTTGCATATGAATAATTAATATACTCCAAGCAATTATCTATTCATTAGAGAATGTCTAGTAGAATATTTCCTTGGAAAGGCTTTGTAATCTCAGGTATTTTTAAAATTATTATTGAATTCTTTGGAAAATAGAAAAATTGTATTTCCTTAAAAAGAAAAAATATTTTCTATTTGCTATTATATTAATATATGTTATTATGTAAGCTATTTATGTCAACTCAGATTGTTGATATGTTTGGATTTGTAGTATTTCATATGAAGTGACTCAATTGTGTGGCATTCTGATTTTCCCCAGGAATATTTTAACATTCAAACTATACCCTTTGAGAAAAATAGTCTCTCTGTGTTTATATACATACACATACACACATACAAAAATATTCTTATTTATATTCCTATCTATTTCACCTATACTTGTATTTAGGAGGATTCAGGAGCCAGTAAAGGGATTGTTACATTTTCAGCACAATTTTTTTTTTTACTCCATGCAAACTGGTATACTCTACATATCAGTGTTTGACTGTTTTGTTGATTGTCAAGATTTAAGAAATGGATAGAAAAATTTTCAATTGTTACAGTTTAAATTTAAAAATATGTCTATGTATTTTTAGTGTTATTGAGCCTTTATACCCATATCCTTGACTTGCTGTATCTATTTATCTATCTTCTGTCTGTTTATGTATCTATACATCTATCTGCTCCTTTACTTAAGCATATAAGTACATATATATGCATATATTTTCTTCAAAAATATCTATGGAAATTTATATTTTTTATTTCTTAACATTACCTATGTTTTTATAGAATTGAGCAGTCATATTGCCAATATATCAGTGGGCTTGAACCCAAGTCTCTCTGGCTTTTACCTCCCTTCTAGGAAAAAGTGCCTTTCATCCATATCTATATTTAATTATGGATCTTTTCCATTTCTGCTTTCCAATAAAATGGGAATAGATTAGCAAACATAATGTACAATTAATCTTCTGGGAATCTGGCCACTCTAATGTTTACTGAGATCATAGGGTGTCAAAGCTGAAAGACTCATAGAAATTATTTACTATAACACTCTAATTTTGCAAATGAGGAAAATAAGGCCCAGAGAAGATAAGAGGCCTGCTGGAAACCTCAGGAGTACTGAATCACAAAGCCAAAATTAACATTTAGGCTCTCTGAATCTAAATATAGTATCTTTTCTATTTCATTATAAAATATTAATTTGAAATTTGGTTAGCTACTATCATTTCATGAACCTAATTTATGGAAACTCCCAGTTTTTTTTCTATGACATAAACAATAAATGATCATTTAATAGTTTTTTAATTATCAAAGGAGGATAGAGAAATCACATCCTGCAATCCATTTTCCTTTCTGTCAGAATGCTTTTCTTACTTTTAGGACCTGGGTTCAAATCTTACCTCTATTATTTATATGAAAGCTGAGGCAAGTATTAAAGTCTCTAAGCCTCAGTCCTTCTCTCTAAAATAAGGGTGGTCTAAATGGCCTCTGAATTTGCTAGCAATTTTAAAGAATCATGAACTATTTTTGAAACTTGAATTTATTTTTGTATCTTTTCCCCTCTTAGACCAAAGAGAAATTGACTAATATAATTTCCCTATTGAAATTCTTCAGACACTTAAAATCCTACTATTTTATCCTTTCTTAGTCTTTTCTTCATGTAAGTACCTTCAACTGATTCTTTTATATTTAAGGCCCTTTACTACATTGATCACCCCTTTCTGGACTCTTTCTGGTTTATCTGTTCCTTTCCTAAAATATGGCAAGCAGACAAGCACAATCCTCAAGATGCAGTCAGACCGATAAGAGATAGAAAAGTCCCAAGAAAGGTACAGGAGTTCTTTAATGGTAACACAGATAAGGAATTTTATTTTAGCTGAGCATTCAGCTTTGATCTGGAAAATTTAAGACTCAAACAATGGATACTATAAATAAGTTTAAGCTTTTCAACCTATCCAGTGATTCCTCCTTTGGCAAAATTTCCTTTTTCCTCCACAAAAGAGATAGTGCCCAGAGCCATACATCTGTCACATACCTTTTCTTTTTCTTTCAAAGTGATTGAGGAAAATGGACTATGTTACCATGGACTGTTTCTCATACATCTTTGAAAAATCACCCGGGGCAGGCTGGGATGTGGAACAGCTATGTATTCACTGTTAAAAATGCCTATCAGAAGGCTAGTACAATTTCCCCCCTCATACTATGAATTTTAAAATAACATGACATAATGTTATGTCAAGCACTCAGGTTAATTCAGGAAACATTCTTCAAGTTCTTACTATGTATTTTTTAAGTTCACACATGCACTTGTATGCACAGTTGTCACTGGATAGCAACATGGAGAGGGGGATCATTGGAGAAATGAAGAGGACCCAGTCTCTGACCCTCTAGAGAGGGAAGGAGGCCTGTAATCATTTTTGTATGATTGGGTATAGTAGCGAGCCCACCTATGCACTTACCAGTTGTTGTTCATCCTTCAGTTTTTAAGAGAATGATATTACAAAGTGATATTTTTATTTGTCTGTGAATTGGACTTAATGGAGGCAAAGTTGCACAAAGTCACCAACCACATTCTCTGTCAGAATCTTACATGTCTTTTCAATAAGGAAGTTATTCAGGCTAATTTCAATAGACTTGTAATGGAGAGAGCCATCTGCAAACGAGAGGGGACAGTGGGGACTAAATGTGGATCACAACATAATATTTTCACTTTTTGTAGTTGTTTTTGCTTGCTTGCTTTTTTCTTTCTCTTTCTTTCCCTTTTTGATCTTTTTTTTCTTGTGTAGCATGATAAATGTGGAAATGTGTTTAGAAGAATTATACATGTTTAACCTATATTGGATTTCTTGCTGTCTAGGCGAAGGTAAGGGGGGAAGAAAGGGAGAAAAATTTGGAACACAAAGGTTTGCAAGCGTGAGTATTGAAAACTATCTATACGTATATTTTGAAAAATAAAAAGGTATAACATTTTAAAAGTATCATCCTAGTCCAATGGAAGGACAAAAATCAGAAAAATTATATGGACTGAGATGCAATGGACCTTGGCATTTTGCTCCACAGTGTCTGTTTTAGCCTCCTTCGTGATCCTTAAAATAAATTGTTTTCATTTGCCAATTTTACTAGAGGAAGTCACCACATGTCTTAGAAAGATATCCCTCTAACTCAACTTAACCTGGTTTAGTCCAACTTTGGAGATGACTTTTAGCATGGTGTGACCATGCTTCTGACAGCTATACATAAGAATTTGGAGACAGGTGGACACCAAATGTAGATGACCAGCCCTGAAAAGGGCTCAGCAAAAACTCACATCAGAGGTGGTGTTAGTCCTTCCTGAACACCTTCTGCACATCACATTTAAGTGAATAAGTAACATAAAATTTAAATGGCAATAAATTTTGAGATTAAAATGAAGTACTCAAACTCTGCAAGGATAGGACAGCTTTCAGCTGAGAGAACCAAGGGAGGCTGCAAGAAGGAGGCAATGTCTGAACTCAGTTTTGAAGGAAGAAGAAAGATTGTAGCTACTGAAAGACAAGAAGCAGAGAGAAAAAGCAATTGAAGAAGAGTTATATGATTAACTAGATGATCCAATTGCTAGAGCACTGTGTTGTTGTCCACTCATTTGTCACTTGTGTATGACACAACTAGGGTTGTGAGGTTTTCTTAGAAGAGATAATTGAGTGGTTTACTATTCCTTCTTCAGCTATTTTTCCAGGTGAGGAAAATGAGATAGAGAATGAAGTGATTTGCTCAGAGTGATATAGTCAGAAAATGTTTAAGGCCAGATTTGAATGCAAGAAGATAGGTCTTTGGGGCAGCTATGTGGTGCAGTGGATAGAGCACCAGCCCTGAAGTCAGGAGGATCTGAGTTCAAATCTGGTCTCAGATACTTCCTAGCTGTGTGACCCTGGGCAAGTCAATTAACCCCATTTGCCTCAGAAAAAAAAAAAAAAAGAAGAAGATAGGTCTTCCTGAACTCTCCTCTACCCAGATTTCCAGAACTATACCTGCATCAAAAAGACATGAGTTCAAATCCTACTGCAGACATTTACTATATATATATGTTTATGACGAGACAATTTCCTGAATCTCCCAGACTCAGTTTCCACATCTCTAAAAGGGGGAGAAAAATGGCAATCATCTCACATGATTAAAATAGATAATATTTATTTTAAAGTATTTCATAATCCTCAAAATGCTATGCATAATAGTAAAGAGAAGGATAATAATTACTATAATAATGCTAATAACACAGGCAGGAAAGGTGGGTTATAGTCATAGTGTGGAGGGTCTTCATTTCCAAGACTAAAAAGCTTGCCTTTTAGTCTATTAAAAAATTAAGAAGTCAAAGATGGCGAACTGCAGACAGCATTCTCTGTGAGCTCCTGAGACCTTCCCTCAGACCCAGACAAATTGAGCCTCCGAACTGGTTCATGAGTGAGGGCTCCACCAAACACTTGGACTACAACGCCCTTCTATCAACAATCTGCCTTGAAAAAACTCCAGAGAAGGTTAGCCTCAGGGGAAATCGGCCGCTGGCCTCCATCAGACACCAGCACACCCCGGGGCAGAAGTCGGGCTGTGACAGAGGTGGATTTTAGGCACCCAGGAAGCCCCTGGGAGACGCCTGGGCCACTTTGCTCTGCTTGCGGGCAGGTGCTTTGGCAGATCTGCCTTTGGAAAAGGGTGGATTGAGAGCAGCTGAAAATGTGATTCTAGTGCGAATCTAGCCCGACTAGCCTCAGACAGGAAGTCAACTCGGCAAACTGCCCCAGGACAAATTGAAACTGCAGCAGTACTCCCTGCTGGTGACTGATACCTCAGCTGAAAACCATGAGTAAGAAGCACAAGAGAGCTCTCACCATAGACAGCTTTTACAGAGAGAAAATAGAGAAGTCTCCAGATCCTGAGATTCTGAAAACAATCCCAGATGGAGCCACAAAGGTGGACTTAAGCTGGTCTCCCTTTCAGAAGGCTTACCTGGAAGATTGCATAAAGAATCTCAAGAGAGCTAGAAGAAGAATGGGGAAATAAATGGAGATCAGGCCAACAGAGATATCAAAAACTGGAAAACAGGACTGGTGAATTGGAAAAAGAAAACAATTCACTGAAAAAAAAAATTGGTGAATTGCAAAAATCACTAATTCACTGGAAAATAAAAATGGTGAATTGGAAAAAATCACCAATTCACTGGAAAATAAAAATGCTGAATTGGAAAAAGACAACAATTCACTGAAAAATAAAATTGACAAAATGGAAAAAGAATGCATTGAATAAAGAAATTCAATTGGCCAGCTACAAAAGGAGCTAAAAAAGATAACTGAAGGAAATAATACTTTAAATATTAAAATTGAACAAATAGAAGTAAATGACTCAATAAGATTCAAGAATCAGTCCAACAAAAACAAAAAAAAAAGAAAAAATAGAAGAAAATATGAAATATCTCCTAGGGAAAAAAACTGACTTGGAAAACAGATCAAGGAGAGACAATCTAAGGATTATTGGACTCCCTGAAAACCACGAATGAAAAAAAGAACCTTGAGACTATCTTCCAGGAAATCATGAAAGAGAATTGCCCTGAAGTTTTAGAATCAGAAGGCAAAATTGGCATTGAAAGAATTCACTGATCACCTCCTGAAAGAGACCCCAAAATTAAAACCCCAAAGAATATAGTGGCCAAATTTCAGGACTATCACACCAAGGAAAGGATATTGCAAGCAGCTAGAAAGAAACAGTTCAAATACCAAGGAACTGTCATTAGAATTACACAGGATCTGTCAGTTTCCACATTAAAGGGTCAAAGGGCTTGGAATCAGATATTCTGAAAGGAAAAGAACTTGGATTACAGCCAAGAATAAGTTATCCAGATAGAATGAGCATCATCTTCCAGGGAAGAAGATGGTCATTCAATGATACAGGAGAATTTCACCTATTTCTAATGAAAAGACCAGATCTGAACAAAAAATTTGACCTCCAAATACAGAATTCAAGAGAAGCATAAAAAGGTAAAAAGGAAAGAACTCTTGAGAACTATTTTTCTACTATAGGTATCCTTAAAGATTGGGGGTGTAATTCGATTTTTCTGTGATAATAATGGAAAGGAAATTAGAGGTGGAAGGGATACCATACTGAAAAAAGGGGGGAAGGAGGAAAAATAAAGTAAAAATAATGGAGGTAAAATAAGGCAAAATCTCATAAAGAGACATAGAAGATCTAATATAATTGAGGAAAGAAGGGAGGGAGATGAGTATTGTGTAAACCTTACTCTCATTAGATTGGTCTCTAAGAGAGTATATGAGACACATTTAGCTTCAAAGAAAGGCCTGACCCTCCTTGTGGGAAGATGGGAGGGAAAGGAGGAAAGGAAAGGGATAAACTAATAAAAGGATTAAGGGAAAGGTATAAAGGGGAGGGAGAGACTCTAAAGGGGGGGAGGACTATTGGTGGGAGGTGGTCATCAAAAATTAAGTACTGGGGAGGGGGGTAAGGAAAGAGGGGAAAGGGAAGAGAAAATCATAACTCTGGGTAAAGAAGATGGCAGGAAATACAGATGTAGTTATTTTAACTGTGAAGGTGAAGGGGATGAACTCTTCCATAAAATGGAAGTGGATAGCAGACTGGATTAAAAGCCAGAATCCTACAATATGTTGTTTACAAGAAACACATCTAAAACATAGAGCTACATACAGAGTGAAGGTAAAGGGCTGGAGCAGAATCTTCTATGCTTCAGGTGAACAAAGAAAGGCAGGGGTAGCAATCCTTATCTCGGATCAAGTAAAAACAAAAATGGATCTAATTAAAAGAGATAAGGAAGGAAACTATATTTTATTAAAGGAAACTATATTTTATTAAAATTATATTTTATTAAAAACTATATTTTATTAATAGACAATGAAGTGGTATCAATACTAAATATATATGCACCAAGTGGTATAGCATACAAATTCCTAGAGGAGAAACTAACAGAGATGCAAGGAGAAATAGACAGTACAACTATACTAGTGGGGGATCTCAACCTTGCTCTCTCAGAATTAGATAAATCAAATCACAAAATCAATAAGAAAGAAGTTAGGGAGGTAAACAAAAGGCTAGAAAAGTTAGGTATGATAGATCTCTGGAGGAAATTGAATGGGGATAGAAGGGAGTATACTTTTTTTTCTCAGGGGTTCATGGAACTTATACAAAAATTGATCATGTGTTAGGGCATAAAAACCTCAAAATCAAATGCAGAAAAGCAGAAATAGTAAATGCATCCTTCTCAGATCATGATGGAATAAAAGTCACATGTAATATAAGGCCAGGAGAAAATAGACCATAAGTTAATTGGAAATTAAATAATCTAATCCTGAAGAATGAATGGGTGAAAGAGCAAATCATAGACACAATCGATAATTTCATCCAGGAGAATGACAATAATGAGACAACATACCAAAATTTGTGGGACATGGCTAAAGCAGTTATAAGGGGTAATTTTATATATCTCTAGATGCTTACTTGCATAAAACAGAGAAAGAGAAGATCAATGAACTGGGCTTACAATTAAAAAAGCTAGAAAAAGACCAAATTAAAAACCCTCAATTAAATACCAAATTGGAAATTCTGAAAATTAAAGGGGAGATCAATAAAATTGAAAATAAGAAAACTATCGAATTAATAAATAAACCAAAAGTTGGTTTTATTAAAAAAAAAACAACAAAATAGATAAGCCTTTATTTAATTTGATTAGAAAAATGAAAGAGGAAAATCAAATTGTTAGTCTTAAAAATGATAAGGGAGAACTTTCCTTCAATGAAGAGGAAATTAGAGTAATAATTAGGAGTTTCTTTGCCCAACTTTATGCCAATAAATTTGATAATGTAAATGAAATGGAGGAATATCTACAAAAATATAGATTGCCTAGGTTAACAGAAGAGGAAATAAATTATTTAAATAGCCCCATTTTGGAAAAAGAAATAGAACAAGCTATTAACCAACTCCCTAAGAAAAAATCTCCAGGGCCAGATGGATTTACATGTGAATTTTACCAAACATTCAAAGAACAATTAATCCCAATGCTATATAAACAATTTGAAAAAAATAGGGAAAGAAGGTATACTACCAAATTCCTTCTATGACACAGATATGGTGCTGATAGCTAAACCAGGTAGGGAGAAAACTGAGAAAGAAAACTATAGACCCATTTCCCTAATGAATATTAATGCAAAAATTTTAAATAAGATTCTAGCAATGAGATTACAGAAAGTCATCCCCAGGATAATACACCATGACCAAGTAGGATTTATATTAGGAATGCAGTGCTGGTTCAGTATTAGGAAAACTATTAACATAATCAATTATATTAACCAAATTACAAATACCATATGATTATCTCAATAGATGCAGAAAAAGCCTTTGATAAAATCCAACACCCATTCTTATGAAAAACACTGGAGAGTATAGGAATAAATGGGCTTTTCCTTAAAATGATTAGTAGTATCTACTTAAAACCTTCAGCAAGCATCATATGTAATGGAGTCAAACTAGAACCATTCCCAATAAGATCAGAAGTGAAATAAGGCTGCCCACTGTCACCATTATTATTTAATATTGTCTTAGAAATGTTAGCTTTGGCAGTAAGAGAAAAAAAAGAGATTAAAGGAATTTGAGTAGGTAATGAGGAAACCAAATTATCACTCTTTGAAGATGACATGATGGTATACTTAGAGAACCCTAGAAACTCAACAAAAAAACTACTAGAAACAATTCACAACTTTAGCAAAGTGGCAGGATACAAAATAAATCCACATAAATCATCAGCATTTTTATATATTACCTATAAAGTTCAGCAGCAAGAGATACAAAAAGAAATTCCATTCAAAATAACTGTTGATAGTATAAAATATTTGGGAATTTATTTGCCAAGGGAAAGTCAGGAACTATATGAACTAAACTACAAAACACTTTCCACACAAATCAAATCAGACCTAGTCACTTGGAAAAACTTAAAATGCTCATGGGTAGGCCGAGCGAATATAATAAAAATGACAATACTACCCAAACTAATTTACTTATTTAGTGCCATACCAATCTAACTCCCAAGAAATTATCTTACAAATATAGAAAATATAGTAGCAAAATTCATTTGGAAGAACAAAAGATCAAGAGTTTCAAGAGAATTAATGAAAAATAAAGGCTGATGATGGTGGACTTGCTGTACCAGATCTAAAACTATATTACAAAGCAGTGGTCATCAAAACCATTTGGTACTGGCTAAGAAATACAGTAGTTGATCAGTGGAATAGGATACAATCACAAGACAAACTAGGAAATAACTATAGCAATTTAGTCTTTGATAAACCCAAAGACCCTAGATTCTGGGATAAGTACTCACTATTTGACAAAAACTGCTGGGAAAACTGGAAACTAGTGTGGAAGAAATTAGGACTTGACCCACATCTAACACCACATACCAAGATAAGATCTAAATGGGTTCATGATCTGGATATAAAGAGTGATACTATAAGTAAATTAGAGGAACGTAATATAGTTTACCTTTCAGACCTATGGAGATGGAATAAATTTCTGTCCAAAGAAGAACTGGAACTCTTAATTGAAAACCAGATAGATAACTTTGACTATATTTAGTTAAAAAGTTTTTGTACAAACAAAGCAAATGCAGACAAGATTAGGAGGGAAGCAATAAATTGGGAAATCATCTTTACATTTAAGGGTTCTGATAAAGGTCTCATCTCTAAAATATATAGAGAATTGTCTCATATTTATAAAAATTCAAGCCATTCTCCAATCGATAAATGGTCAAAAGATATGAACAGACAATTTTCACAGGATGACATTAAAACTATTTGTAGTCATATGAAAAGGTGCTCCAAATCACTATTGATCAGAGAAATGCAAATCAAGACAACCCTGAGGTACCACTACACACCGGTCTGATTGGCTAAAATGACAGGAAAAGTTAATGATGAATGTTGGAGGGGATGTGGGAAGGCTGAGACACTGATGCATTGTTGGTGAAGCTGTGAACGGATACAGCCATTCTGGAGAGCAATTTGGAACTATGCTCAAAAAGTTATCAAACTATGCATACCCTTTGACCCAGCAGCATTTCTATTGGGCTTATATCCCAAAGAAATCATAAAGGAAGGAAAAGGCCCCACATGTGCAAGAATGTTTGTGGCAGCCCTTTTTATAGTGGCTAGAAACTGGAAACTGAATGGATGCCCATCAATTGGAGAGTGGCTGAATAAATTATGGTATATGAATGTTATGGAATATTTTTGCTCTGTAAGAAATGACCAGCAGGACGATTTCAGAGAGGCCTGGAGAGATTTGCATGAACGGATGCTGAGTGAAATGAACAGAACCAGGAGATCATTATACACGGCAACAACAATACTTTATGACGATCAATTCTGATGGACATGGCTCCCTTCAACAACGAAATGTTTCAAACCACTTCCAATTGTTCACTGAAGAAAGCTATATACACCCAGAGAGAGGGATGTGAAATGTGGACCACAACATAACATTCTTATACTCTTGATTGATGTTTGCTTACATTGTGTTTCCTTTATCTGATGTATCTTTTATGTAGATACGATTTTTCTTGCACAACAATGATAAGTTTGGAAATAAGTATACACATATTTGATTTGCCAAGTATTTTAACATAATTAACATGTAGTGGATATCCTGCCATCTAGGGGAGGGGTGGAGAGCTGGGGGGAAAAATTTGTAACAGAAAGATATGTAAGGGTTAATGTTGAAGAATTACCCATACATATGTTTTGCAAATAAAATAAAATTTATTTATTTTTTGCTTTTTGTTGAGGCAATTGGGGTTAAGTGACTTGCCCAGGGTCACACAGCTAGGAAGTGTCTGAGACCAGATTTGAACTCAGGTCTTCCTGACCTCAGGGCTGGTGCTCTAACCATTGTGCAACCTAGCTGCTCCATAAAATAAATTTTAAAAGAAAATTAAGAAGTCAATGAAAAGTATATGTGTGTGGTAGAGGCAGTGATGAGGGAGTTAGCAAGCAATGACATATATGTAGTAGGATTACTATTTTAGTACCATAGCTGTGACCTGTGTAAATGATGGTGTCTAGTTGAAGCAACATTTGTCATTGTGATTGAATGAAATTGTTGGGATACAGTCAGTTTCTCCTCTAGGAATTTGGATGCTATACCACTTGGTGCATATATATTTAGTATTGATACCACTTCATTGTCTATGGTACCCTTTAGTAAAATATAGTTTCCTTCCTTATCTCTTTTAATTAGATCAATATTCCTCAATAAGGTTGTTCACAGCCAATAAAGCTGAGACCTTTGGCTACATTGTGAGGAAGATCATAATGCTACATAACAATTCAGTTTGGTCTTAATAAAGCACATCTGGAATGAGTTATGAATTTAAGATTTTAGGAAAGATATCAATTAGTTGGAAAACTAATGCAAAAGAGGGTCACCAGATTGGAGGAATTAAAGAAAATTTCATAAATTTAATAATAATAATAATAATAATAATAATACTTACAAAAATCTTACAACATAATATAATAAAATACTTACAAAAACTTACAACTAACATTTATATAGAACTTACTTTGTGCCAGATACTGTGAAAAAAAACTTTTTTTAATTATCAACTCATTAGATATTCACAACCTGGGAAGTATTTGCCATTATTAATTCTGTTCTACAGCTAAGGAAATTGAGAAAAACAAAGGTCAAGTCACTTGCTCAGGGTCACACACCTAATAAGTAGCTGTGTCTGGATTTGAGCTTAGGTCTTCCTGTCTCCAGCTCTCTGTTCACTTTGCAATCTAGCTAAGATAATAACCAGGACTTAAATCAGTGCCTTGCACAAAGAAGGTTCTTAATAAGTATTTACAGAATTAAATAAAAATGAATCAATTAAAAGTGTGATAGTGGTTAACATCAAAAGACAAAATCGAAGAAGATAGATGCTGTCCAGTATAGTTTTTTTAAGTGTATTTAAAGAACTGTCAGATGAAAACAAATTATATTTCTTCTGTTTTGTTCCAGAGAAGTGAGAAGAATGGAGATAATCCAGATAATAATAGCTCTAACAGGGTTGTTGTGAGGATAAACTGAGATAATATTTATAAAGCACTTTGCACACCTTAAAGCACCACTTACATAAATGTTAACCATTATTATTAAGATATAGTGGTTTCATCTTCACTGGAGATCTTCTAGTAAAAGCTGAATAACCACTTATTAACTACTGTGTCGAGATGCCTGTTTAGATAGAGTTAAACTCAATGACTTCTCAGCTACTTCCTGAGTCTGATAGTCTGTGATGAATCAGTTTTGCTTCAACATAACACATCCATAAAACAGGATATATGAATTTATATAATGAAACATCAAAACAAAATTGTAGGGGGGGGATTCCCTACTGTACCAATATAATCCTCTATTCCTCATATTTTACTATTCACCTTGATTTAATAACTTTGTGATTCTTACTTGACTCCTCTATCCTTCACCAGATAGTTCAATGCAGTCATCATTGTTTGGCTTGGCCATTGATATATCTAATCCATCATTGTGTTCCTTCTAGGAAAAAAAAAGACTAAGAAGCTAGTATTGGCAGATTTCCTTCCTTCCTGACACCACTTTTCTAATTTGATGAAATGGATAAAAGAAATGCCATTTGGACAGCAAAACTTCCTTATGCCTTTAAGGCACCAATTTGTAGAGAGTCATTTTTTTGACAAAACCTGAGTCACAAATTTTACTGTTATGTTACACAAAAGAAAAATGAGGTCCAGAAAGGTTGCATGATATTCTTGAGATCATACAACTTTATATGCTGCATTCAAGAATTAATAAAACAACCACAAAGTTAAAAATTCCTAACCACTATTTATTCTTGTTTAGCAGTCAAGTAAGTATGCAATCATGGTTAGAATCATAGACACACATACACATACACACATATTTTAACTAGAACTTTTGGGGAAGGAAAAGGAATAAGATTTTATATGGTACCTCCTATGTTCTGGGTACTGTGTTAAAGATTTGGGCAAATATGATTTCACTTGATCCTTACAATATCTTGTGAGATAGGTGATATTATTATCATCATTTTATAATTGAAGAAGATTAGGCAAAGAGAAGGCAAGATATTTAAAGAAAGTCAGAGAGCTATTAGGTTTCTGAGATTAAATTTTATCTCAGATTATTCTGATTCCAGGCCCAGCACTCTATACACTCTGCTATGTGCTACCTCAAGGACTTTGAGATTAGCTAACAATGAAATGGTATAAGTGCAGTCATATGCCAAGGGTTGGGTTTAGTAAAAATTCCATCTGGTAGTGGTTACTATATAGCTTAAAGAAACTGTAAAGAGGAGCAAAAACTGGTGGGCCAGAAAATACAGCTGGAATAGCTCAAGTAATGACACTGTTTTGTATTTAGTTGAAATTGGGGTGATGGGAAACATCTAATATATAATCAATAAATTTGATTGAAACACATTATTGAAAATATTCCTATTGTTTAAGCAACTTTGAAAATAAGCAGTTAGGTATAGAAGATGGGCTAGCCCAGGAGCTAAAGGAGCCCTACATTGAAATGTGTTTTTTGAGGCTCACTTTTTGAAGGGCTATTGTCCAATAACTTTTCAAGTCAAGATCACAAGTTCATAAAACTAGAATTCTGGAACTGAAAGGGACTTCAAGTTTAGTGAGCTGAATCTTTAACTTGAAAGATAAGGAAACTGAGACCCACAGAAGAAAATGATTTCTCCATTCCACTTTGTAGCTGTTGACTTGCCTGGTTTCAACAAGATGTCCTTAATGTGATTAGTTCATTACTTCTAAACTCACGACCATGTTGCTAATTCAAGATTGTAAGCTCATTGAATACAGAGGCTATCTTTCTTTTTATAAACTGTCTCTCTAGTGCTTAGTTAGCACAGTGCCTGGAAAACTGTAGGGATTTAATATAGGATTGAATTGGACTGAATCGAATTAAATTGTATAAAATTACACATGCAATAAATGGAAACTAGTTGTTGCACTTTTTAAAAGCACTTTACAAACCTTAAAGTTCTAAATAAATATAAGCTATTCATATTATTTTCATTATCAAAATAATGAACTGTCTCACGTGACAGTAAACCTGATTTCTCATATTTAAAATAAAGATAATAATAATAATAATACTTGTAATTCTTGTGCCACGGTTTTTCTGTGAAGGAAAAATTATATAGGATCAGAAGCTATAGAACTGGAAAAGACATTACATATCATATAGTCACTCTCCTTCCCATTATTTTATAAATGAAAAACCTGAACCATAAAGAGAAGAAATTAATTTTTCAAGGTCACATTACTAGAGTCTGAGGTGGGGAGGAATTCATCCTCATTTTGTTCATATCTAAAATAAAGATAAGAAAACAATCAACAATAACTATAATACACAGTCTGCAGAGATGATATGAATGGCAAATTATGTTATAAATTGGGAAAAAAACTTGAGACATCACTTTGTATAACATTCCTATTGCTCTCTCCCAATGAGCACAGCTATAACTTTTAGTTTTGATAAAACTGACCAGTAAACGATCACTTCCTTAAAGTCAAGTAGTTAGTAAAAGATTTAAAATTTGAATCTAGATCCATGACCTCCAAAGCCATAGATATTACATGGTACAGTTTTGCAAATGTTCACATTTAACATAAAAGCCAGTGATTATCTATAAAATAAGAATCACATATCTATCACAAGAATCTATCATATCACTTCTTCCACCTTATTAAAGAAAGTCCCAGGGTCCTTCTCACATGGAAACATTTTGCTTAGAAAAAGGGGGAAAATACACAAAAATGGAAGAGAAGGGAGCAGAAGTAACAAAGATATGTAATAAAGTTTAAAGGACTCCAAATTCATATTATAAATAGCAAATTCCTATTATTTTTCCACAGCCAATGGCTCCTGAAAATAAAGAGACATGTTCAGAAGACCAGTCTAAGCCTGTATTAACAAATGGGGGAATAAATGAGGCCAGGATGTCACCAATCTTTAAATTTCATGGTCCTGCCTAATATTTGGGGAGCTTATGAACCAAAATGTCAAGACATCACATCTGCTCCTGATGAGGTCTGTTCTTCACCTTTTGACACTGATTGGTCAATGCTTGAAACAAATTGGACATTTCAGTCCAGTTCCTGATTAACATTATTTGCATAAAGTAATAAGTTTCAAAGCAATTGGCATCTTTCTGACAGACATGGAAAGAGAACCTGAGAAAAGAATGAGCTAAAGAGAAAGATCTTCCTTTTGGCCTTAGATGTGGTCTCTCTGGTTGACACAATGGCCTGAAGAGGTTTTTAGGAAGCATAGAGAGCTTTAATCTCTTCACTTGTCAATCGGTGTACTCTTTCCCACTGATTAAAACTGGAGGAATTGAGGCTTATTAGCACAGGAAGCACTTGATTGATAGCATCACTGTCTGGCTAAATTTCAAGTGAGTCCTGTGCATACCCATATTGCTTTGTAAACCTGATGCTTTCCTCCCAAAAAATGATTACAGAAATCGGTCAAGTGAATTGACAGTCCTTTGCTTTGTGACCACTAGTTTTAATGTTAAGCAGATGATTCATCAAAGATGTTTCAGGACCTTAGGGAAATTTATTTTTATAATATATATATATATATATATATATATATATTATAAAAATAAATTATATATATATGTATATGTATATATATACTATAAAAATAAATTTTATATATATATACATATATATGTAGTATAGTAGGAAACTATTTTTAGTTCCCTACCCTCACACTTCCATCTCTACCCAATGGTCCACCACATTCTATGACTCCTTGGAAATCAAAAGTTGGCAGTCCACCCAAGAATGTCCTATTTCTTCTTATAAATCTTTAGAGATCAAGAAGAAGTCTTATTGTCCCTGGATAATCAGGCATCTTTTAGTTGTGCTCCTACTTGGTAGCCATCAGATTTCTCATTCTTCTCCATCTAGTTGACTTTGGATCTCAGAAATATGAGGAAAAACTTACCCTTTCCACAATATATCCCAGGAATATTTTTACTGAAATAATATATTGAGTTTATTAAAGCTTTTGAACCATTTTTTTCATCAGCATGTAAGAGGGATGGGTTTGCTTCTGAAGGGAGAGGCTTCTGCCTAATTTTAGGGAGGGGAGAACAGATGAACACTTATTAGGGACATTTTAGAGGAAACTGATGGTTCTTTCCAAATCTCAGGTGCTATGAGCCTATGATAAAGCATGATGGATCCATATGAGTCTGTGTGTGTGTATTTTGTTTTGTGTATTTTCTGCTAATACCCAGTAGGTAATATATGTGTTAACTATTATAATTATTAAATTTCTTTGGGCTTTTGTCATTTGTAAAATGAGAAAAATTGAACTAAATAGCTTTAAATGCTCTATGATAATATGACTCCAAGTGTGGAAAATGGTTCCTTTGACATGTACCATGTGTTGAGGGCAGTGTACACTACACATACACCCAAATACATATGAACATATCTATTGAAACACACCCTTTGTCACAGAAGAACACATCCATTTTCCCAAGGTCTGCTTGTCTATAAGTTTATGTCACTACTGAACTTTTCTCTATATGCAGCAGAAAAATGAGGGCAGGGAGGTGAGAATGACTCTTCTGAAGAGGTCATTTTATTCTTCACATTACATACAGATTAAATTGAACAGGACCCCTGTCTGAGCCTGAGGAGGGAGTAGTTGGAAGAGTAGATATGTCAATTGTAACGAGAAGCTGAGAAGAGCTAAAAGCCCTCTAATAAATATGAATAAGATGGTTTTTACTTATTTATTTATTTTTTTCTGCCACAGCTGCTGAGAAAGATGACAGCCTAATCATGTCTGCCTAGAAGTGGGTTGTAAGTTTACATCACACGGCATGTGCTCTGTCATTACTGCACTATATGGGAGGATAATGGCTTTCACTGAATACTGCCACAAGCAGAAAGCGTTTCAAAAAGTCACTTAGAAATCCACATAGCAAAAGACTAATCTGCATTTTTAAGTTTACTCCTTATTTACCCAGAAAATATTCAGCAGAGCATGTAGAACAAAGGACGATCTCAATGTGTAGAGTCAGAAATGGAGTTACCTGCAGTCAATTTCAACTTTTTTCTTCCAAAAGCACTTGATGACTGTAAAATTTCTGTCACATTTATGTGACTAATATCACTATGGTTCTGACTGCATGGTCAATGGTGATGTTAGCCAGGGAGGAATGAGTCTTCCATCCAAACTTAGTTATGAGTTTCAGGAATGTTGATGGCTCCTATATTACTGACAGCCAGTATAATTCCTAAATCTTCTCAGTTTAAATGTGTATTTAGTGTCTTATCGATTGGATATAATAATTTTATCAATTACCTAATTGATCAGCATTGATCAAATATCCACTATTATGTCTTAACAGCGAAAGCATGCAAAGTAAATGCACAATGCAATAACCATTTTGAAAAAATCAGGAGATGGAAGAAGGAAACGTTAAGTAATTAACAGACAAAATAGTACTAAGTCAATACATGCAAAACTATGGTACTAGGAACTGAAGATACAAAAATAAAAATGAAACATTTTTGAACTGAAGAATCTAAATTCTACAAAAATAGAAAGTATATGACAGATATACCAATAAGTAAGTTTAAGTTAATCTGAAGAAGAAGAGATAGTTGATAAGTGGAAGGATTAGGGAAGTTTTCTAGAAGTAGTTGGTATTTATCTTGAGTCTTGATGGAAACTAGGGAGCTGAAAGCATGGAATTAAAAAGCAAACACATTCTGTACATGGAATATAGCATATGAAAGTATGGAAAAATAGAGGCATAAATATAGGGAATAACTAGTAGGCCAGATTGTGTAAAATCTGGAGTGCACAAAGGAGAAGAAGTTATACAAAGTCTAGGAAGATTGTAAACATGTTGTAGAAGAACTTAAAGGCTGAAGATTTCATAATTTATCTTAAAAGCAATAAGAAGTCGATGAAAAGCAACTGTGGAAATAGAGTGCCATGACATGGCCAGACTTAAATAGACTATGTAAACTTAAGAGAGAGAGATAGAGACAGACTGAGAAAGAAGGAGATAGCGATAGAAACAAAAAGAGGAATTTGATTGTTATCCTTAGAAAGATAATATTTAAATCTATGGAAAATGAATAGATTTCTAAAGTAGAATGCATATAGAGAAAATGGAGGCGTGGGGAGCATTTATACTTAAGATGTACAGTATGGTTGAATACCTTACTATTCAGAATATCAGTAACTAAAAAAAAGTCAGAATCAATTAAAAGATAACCAATTGTTGCATGCCAAAAAAGGGTAAAAAATAATTATAGGGTATAATGATGTTACCAGTTTCCAAATCATAATCTTGGTCAAGTAGAATGAAGATTCAAAAGCCATTCCTGCATTTGGCAATTTAAGCGATCATTAGTAATCATAGAGAAGACAGTTTCAATCTAGTGATGGTTTCAGAAACAAATGGAGAGTAACTTGACCTGATGAATCCATGGGAGTGATAACAAGTGTGGATTCTCAGGCTATACCAATGAGACAAAAGCTGTCACAGCCTTACAAACTATAAGTATGAACCTAGTGTCTTCTGTTGTCTGGAAAGACCCTTTTATTGATACGAAATGGCATCTTCTAGTGGGTTAATAACCAAAATATGAACTTTGAAGACCACAGTAACTTTAAGGCTGCCAATTATGATATAGAGGGATTATGATACATGGGAAAGGGATACTTTTCCACCCTAATGAGATCATATTATCATAGATCATTTACATGTCAGACATTATGATTAAGTATTAATAAACATTTTATTTGATTTTCCCAACTAACTACCCTCTTATACTCATTTTATAAATGAAAGAAACTGAGGCAACAAGAGGTTAAATGACTTCTCCAAAATCATACATCTAGGGAGTGCCTGAGATTGGATTTCAGTCTAGGTCTTTCTGATTCTAGGTCCAGCGCTCTCTCCACTGCACCACCTAGTTGCTCCAAATAAATAACTTGTCCAATATAACAATGTTAGATAGTAGCAGAGTTAGGATTCTTAGATAGTTTCTTTGACAACAATAAAACCAAAATAAACAAAAAACTTAGACACTGCACTCTGCTATTTGTTCTATCTCAGATCTCTTGAAGCATTGAGCAGGATAAATAACTTGGTAACAAATTGGAAAAATTAGGAACATTCTATAATAATTTGAAGAGGGAATGGCCTTAATGGAAGAGGGAATGGTTGTTAATAATTATTGAGGAAATTTTCCCTTGATTCAGGGCTTGAAGAATGGGGTTGATGTGAAAGGGAGATGAAAAACATTCAAGATAAGGGAAGTGTATGAATAACTGTTCCTAGAACATGTTGGATGATTCTGACCCTTCAAGTTCTTTACCCAATAGAAACCCTCCTTCAATTTCTGCTTATTCTACAATATTGCCATTAAAGTGGAAAAAAAAAACAACAAAATGTTAAATCCTTTGTCTTAAGATTTCTATTGTTCTTGAAAAAGCATAATGATTGTTTGTACTTCCTTTTCAAAGAGAACCAGAGATATAAGATATGATGTTTTGGCTTAATGATTAATATATTTAAGTGAGACAGACTTGCACAAAGTCATCAGCCTCACTCTCTCACACTGAATTATCAAAGTCCAGTGGCAGAGCAAATGTCCAGAAGACTGGCAATGGCCTGGGATGCAGTGGATGACCTTGGAATCTTTGATGTCTAACCAAGCTTTAAGAGCTCCACAGTTCCTGCTTCTGCCAATTTCATGGCATGAAAAACATACTTACTTTTCTAATAAAAGAAATAATAATATAATATTATTATATGATATATTATTATAATAACATAATATATCATATAATAATAAAAATAATAATCTTCAGAAGAAGGTTAGAAACTATTAACTGATTAGTAAATAAAATGGAAGAAGCAAAAACAATGTCTTATTT
>JAJPUD010003728.1:94197-120934 GCA_023553655.1 Myrmecobius fasciatus
TAGGTAAGAAGTCTAAAAATTACTCGCAAAAGAATGACTTCTTCCCTTTTACTACCTGATTGTGAATATCATAAAAATATTGCTTGGAAGGAGGGTGAAGCAAACTTTATTTATAAAGAGGAAAGATGGGCAAGGAAATTCCAAAAAGATGTCCTTGGAAAATCACCCTTGACCAATCTCTCTCTGTCATCCCATGGACTGCCAAGATACAATTCTCTGTTTGCTGCTGAGACTGCACATTTGCTGAGCTTTGCTTCCCTTGTGCTTTATGAGGACAATTTATTTTGACAGCTTCCTCATCCCCCCCAAAAGTTGTCAAACATCCAACTCTCTTGCAGATTGGTCTCTAAGCTTCCAAAAGGTATGCTGAAGTGAAAATAAGGCAGGTGACAGGGAGAGTAAAAGACAATAATATAGAATATAAATGTCTCTTCTTGTCCCATGATCCCTCCTCAAAAAATAAAACCAAACACCTCACAGATTTTGAAGCTGATGATAATTTATATTCCATTGAGGTTGAATTATAAAACAGAAGACTTAGTATTTCTCTGTAACCTTAAACTACCTAATAGTGACAATCAGCACAGTAGTTCCAACATAGCAATCTCGTTTATTTTTTTTCTGACAAATAACCCATCCCTTCCTGAGTTACCCACCTCTCTTATCAGAAACAATCCACACCTCTCTGAAAATTCCCCATCTCCTTCTTCTTTTAACCTTGCTAGCAAGTAGAGATATCCTTAACTCCTTACATTTGTAAGATTTGTAATCCACCATAAATACTTTTCTTTGAAAATTACATCTTTTCTCTCTTCATTACTACAAGCAAAACTTTGCCATTCCAAAAGAGATCCTGGGGGATAAATTAGCTAAAGAAATGAAGTGGAGAATGAGTATTTTAAGGGAAGCATTTCCTTAAAATGCTATCTCACTTGTAGTCTCAAAGAAAAATAACAGTAGGGAACACTTATATAATGCCATATAATGAGGCAACTATTATCTCATTTGATCTTTACAACAATAATAGGAGATAGATGTATTTTATCCCCATTTTACAGATGAAGCAATTGAAACTGATAAACTTTAATTAAATTGCCTAAGATCACATAGCTAGGAAGTGTTAGAAGCGAGATGTAGAATCAGTTCTTCCTGACTTTAGGTTCATTACCCCCATTAGATCCATTGTGTCATTAGACAATTAGCTATCTACTAGCCATCAGCTATTGAACAGAAAGAATAAATTGTGAATGTTGATTTGAAAGATTTGAGTTTAAGAATAATATACACAATTTATGAACTGTTTGATTATAGGTCAGTCACATTATCTCTCAGGTTACTCTGCTGTGAAATGGGAATAACAATATTACAATTATCATAGGGTTTAAACAATGGGCAGATGTCATAGTGTCCTTTTATAAGAAATAAAATGCTCTATCAGAGTGAGATATTACTCTTACCATGATGATATCATGTGGTCACTTAATATTAGAGTTCAAATGGACCTCAAATGCATTTAGTCAAACCCTTTCATTTTTGCAGGTAAGGAAACTGGACTATTTGGTGAGTCAAAGTCACAGTCTCAAAATATTACTCAAATTTAAATCAAACTGATGGGGGGTGGGGTGGAAAAGATAGCATCCTAATTAGCAATTGTGTTCCTTTGTCAAATGGCATTCACCATGCCCTTAAATTTTAGGAGGACCAGGATTTTATGTTTCAAGATTTAAGGAGGAGAGTCGTTTCCTTTTTGCTTCTCAAAGTCAGAGGAAGAAAACCTGTTTGGCAAGTATCTATCCACATTTCCAGTGTATTTCCTCTCTGAGCCAGCTTCAGCTTTTCCCATTTGATCTAACTTCCAATAATCCAGCTTCATGCTTGACTTTATGCAGGTTAAAAGCAATTACTCTGAACAGATTGAGGCTAGCTCTAATAAACTCAATGCATTGTAAAGAAGTTGGGGGGAGGGAGAAAGAGTATTGCTAGTTCTGCAATGATGGGTTTGCAATTCTTTAGCCATTTAATATCATGTTAATGATTAATATTACATGGGCAATATAAGGGAAAACTTCACCTTCAAAAAAGCCATAAGTAGATTAGTGTTTTCTCTCTTTAAAAAAAAAAAAGATCAACCAAGTAGATTGAAATGAAGTCTTTGAAATGAGATGTTTTCTCTCCTAAAAAAAAGAAAGAAGAAAGAAAAAAAAACAAAGAAAAGGAAAGAGAGAGCAAGGAAGAAAGGGAAGGAAAAAATGAAGAAAGAAAAGAAAGAAAAAAGGGGGGAATGAGTCTTTTCAAGCATCAGTAAATCAAAAAGTGTTTATTATTAGGTAAGTGCTCTGTGCCAGGTCCTATGCTAAGTGTGTGACACACAAAACCCCTACTCTGTCCTCAAGAGGATTATAGGCTATTGGGAGGAATATCATTTAATCAATGAGTCAAAAAACTGTTGCCAGTAAAAAGACATTTCCCTTTCCTTGACTTTATTATTGATATTTTTAGAGCCTCACTAAGTTTTGTCAAAGTGTTTAGAAACTTTGCAATGCTAGAGAGATGCAAATTATTTTTATTATGATCATGCACACAAGTTTCTTTAGGTACATTGTACATGTGTATAGTCATCACAGTATACATATTTGTCTATAATTCATCTATATACACACACTCATATATGAATATATATATACATGTATATGTATGTATTTCTCCATCAACATTGTTCAAGAACTAAGAAGTAACAAAGAGGAAAGTCTTGAGTGCAAATGTGAACAAATTCATTTTTCTGGACTCTTCTTATTCATGTCTCAGTGTAATGTCTGGCAGATATTACAAGCTTAATTATGTTTTTTTATTTTTCATTTATTCATTAAGATATTTAATTGATTCACTCTCTTCCACTGTGTAAATATTTATTCTAAATATTTAAGAACATGTGATGCTGTAGTTAGGTTCAGTATACCATCCAACAATGCAGATTTCAATCCTTTTAGAACTTAGTAAATTATCTGCAGTATCTAATTGATGCGGACTAAAATAACATTGTTTTCTAATCAACATGGTAATGAAATATTTCAATTAAAATTCTTAATTACCTGAGCTAGTCTGATTCTTAGCTAGTAGCCAGATAAATAATGTATGCAATGCATACATTGCAACATGACATAACTTTTAGGAATAATTTTTTAAAAATCACCACCATGGACTAATGAGGCAGTAAAAAGGAACCTAAGTCTCTGTAATCCTTCCTAAACATAAGTATTTAATATTTTAGAGTATCTACATAGAGCCCCTACGTTGAGGAGGGCCTCCAGAGTAGTATAATACTAAGGGGCATGTTATCTCCAGACTGGTGGTTCTCCAGTATCTTTTCCTGAAAGTACAAGACATATGTTCTAAGTATTTTTTCCAGAATAATTGTTAGTTCATAATATGCCTTATATAAGTCAGAGGAGAGAAAAAAAAAACAGAGAGACAGAAACAGAGATAAAGTCAGAGAGAAAGACAGAGAGACAGAGACAAACTGATAATATATGTATATATATACATACATATGTATGCATACATACATATATAGATAAACATAATATGTATCTTAATTATCACTTGCTATATAAAGGATTCTATAGAGTGTAAAAAGTTCTCAAAGGGGAATTCAGAGGACATTCCCTATCTCTCATGTAATGAAAGCAAGATTTTATTTTAATAAAGCACTTTATAATATATAGCATCTTGTAATGATCTCCCTCCTAGAATCCTTGGCTTCCTTCAAAAACAAATCCAAATGTCCGATCCTAAATGAAGTCATTCCCAGGTCCTTTATCTCATCTCATCTCAAGTTACTTGCCATTTATTCTGTAGCTTTCTGGTACATACTTATTTATGAATATACTATCTTCTTTATCAAAATGTAAGCTCCTTGGGAGAAGAGATTATTTTCATCTTTTTATCTGCACCTCCTTGAATCTGTAATATTTAACATAGTAACTGGCACATAATATGTGCTTACCAATGTTAGTTCATTGAGTGATTTAATTGATCCACATCAATACTCTGTGAGGCGGGTACAATAGGTATCATCATCACCACCACCACCACCACTACCATCATCTTCATCTGCATCCCATTTTATAGATAAGGAAACTCTGTTTCAGAGAGGCTAAGACCTTTTTATTTCATTCAGTTATTTCTATCATGTCTGACTCTTCATGGCTCCATTTGGGGTTTTCTTCATAAAAATACTGAAGTGGGTTGCCATTTACTTCTCCAGCTGATTTTCCAGATGAGGAAACTGAGGCAATCAGGATTAATTGACTTGTGCAGGATCACATAGCCATTAAGTGTCTGAGGCTTCATTTAAGCTCAGTTTTCTTGACTCAGATCCAGTTCTTTATCAATTACCCAACTCAGCTGCCTGGAGAAATGTTTGTGGACAAAGAAAAGAATTAAAACCAAGATATCTCCTAATTTCAGATGTAGCCCTCTTTTCCCTGTATTTTATTGCTTCTGCTTTATTTAATTCTGTAAAGTTTGTGAAGTACTAAAGATGATAGATATATCAACAGATTGATAAACATATATGCATACACAATAGACTATACACATAAATTATGCACATATGCATATGTTGATACATCCTCATGTATACATAGATACACAATATATAACCATATTGAGCCATCAATATAAGTTCTAAGTGTCAAGATTGCAAATATCATTTCAGAGATAATAAAAATGGACAAAGAAGATAAATAATTGCCTAAGATCTTATAGCTCTTCACTATCTTAGGCAGTATTGGAATCCAGTCCTTTGTGAATCTAGATCTTATGTTCTCTAACCACTCTACAACACTGCCTCTGGAATGTCTTGGTAAATACCAGCACAGACCAGAGGATAAAAGCCTTGAACAATCATCTCTCCTTTGGCTCTTAGACTATCATCCTGTTCCTTTTGAATTTCTAAAATATGTAATTTTGCTTGGCACTTCACATAGATAGTCTGAAAACATAGAAATTTAGTCATTAACTTGAATGCTATTTATTCCATTTTCAAAGTGATTATTTATGAATAAGAATGTCATTTATGTGTTAAAATTCAAAGAAAAAATGCTCCCTATCTATTCATTACCCCTTTCATTCAGCTTGTCAGTCTTGAAGAATATGGAAAAGGAAAGTGGAAAAATATCTACTAGTTCACATCAAGTTCATCCTTCTGATGCCAAAAGAAGACTTCTTCTTGCATTATTTCTAAGGAAGAGTAGAAATTGAAGGGTGGGAGCAATAAAAGCAGAGAAGAGGTGCAGAAGTGGAATTTAGGGGAGGGGTACCAACTGTGGCTTCCTTAGGGATTTATTAATAAAACAATTCTGTCTTTTGGAAGTGATTAAGATGGCAAGTCATTCTTGAGTGCTCTTTAAATCAATATTCCTCAAAGTAATCGGCTATCCAATGTCAATAGGAGAGCACCATGGAGATCATTAAAATCAAGGAAAAAAATATGTCATTTGGAAAGAGAGAGAGAAAAAAAATCTGGTATGGATTTACCAGAAGTCCAAGATATGAAGAGAGCTAACAGATTTAAAAGAGAAGACCATTTTCTAATGGGTGATTAGTCAAAAGATATATATAGATAGATAGATAGATATACATATATATATATATATATATAAACATTGCTCAAAAGATTTCCTGACTCTCAACAACCATATTAAAGGATGCATCTTTCCTAATAAAAAGTGAAATACAATTTAAAGCACCTCTGAGATTTTTTTTCTCATGTTTATCAATTAACAAATATTATATAAAGCAAAAATTGCCATTGTTGGAGGGGCTGAGGAAATATAAGGTTGCTATTACAGTGTTGGTGAAGCTAGGCTGATAAAAGAGTCAGTACTAGGTTCATCAGATATATCACCTGGATAAATTAAATGCAGCTTTCTCTGGAGTAAGGAATGAGTTTTGGATGCTGTCTTAAGAGTATTTAAATGTTGGTATACTATAATATTCTATGACATTATAAACACAGACAGATCCTGGGAGTGACACTGTTCATTTTCATTTTCTATTTGTGAAATCTTTTATGTCACACCTTCAATAGTCTAATGGAGGAAAAAAAAAAGATTTTGGATTCTTGGGTTCATAGGATGATAAGATTTGATTCTAAAAGGAACAAAAAACCTCATTTTACATGTAATAGAGGTTGGGGGCATGTTCAGATCCATCAGATTACTCGATTGATACAACCAGTCCAGATGGAGGACACTAGGGGCTTGCATCCTAGCATGCAGTGGTCTTTCAGCTGAGGAAGTTGATTTGCTTACATGCACTCAAGTAAAGCCAAGCCTTCAATATTGGTCTTTTGACTCAACTAGTATTCTTTCCAGTTCACTAAAATGTTCTTCTCAAATCCCTGTTCTGTTATTTTCTCATCTTCCATAAAAGAATTATCCAAACTTATACACATTATAGGACAGTGCATGCCCCAATTTCAAGTTCTAAAGACCTATACCTAAAATAACCTCTCTCTCTCTCTCTCTCTCTCTCTCTCTCTCTCTCTCTCTCTCTCTTTCCCCTCTCCCCTTTCTCCTCTCCTCACAGATGCTTTATCATCTGGTTACTCATGAATTCTGAAAATCAATAATTTTGCTGTTATTTTCTATAGGGATTTGAGATATCAAGGAAATCCAAAATTCATTTATAGGGATTCTTAACCTAGAAATGCTGGACATTTAAAAATTATATTTAACACTAATAGATTTCTTTTGAAATTCTCTGCATCTATTTTCATGAATTAAAATCATTCTAAGAAAAATACCTATTTGGTGAAACCTATAAATTGCAACAGAAGAGGCCATGAGGCAAAAAAGAACTGGAACAAACTCTGACAACTCTTTTGAAAGCTATTTTTTATTTGCTTTTTACATTAAACTCTGTATGCTAGTTTTGGTTGTTAGTGTATATATTATGTCAACACCCAGTCTACCCAACATACATCTCAAAAGAGTTATAAGGATGATAGGAGATAATATTTATTAAAAAATATATATTATTTTAGGAGGACCCAAGTTCAAATCTAGCCTCAGATACTTAACACCTTCTAGGTGTGTTACCCTGGGCAAGTCACCTAACCCCAATTGCCTCAGCAATAAATAAATACATAATATGTGTGGTTTGCATATAAAATTTTCATCACTGAAATCACTATGCAGATGTAAACTATTATTGTGTTATTTTTGTTGAAGTTATGGCTGGATCAGTAAGCTTAATATTATTTAACTGAGTCTATTTTTATTCAGCTATTTGACAAAATCTTTTAAATCCTAAGATCCCTTATTCAAATTTGAGACTTTAATCAACCTTAACAAGGTAACTGGTGGTTTGCTGAGGTGGGTAGGGGGAAAGATAAAGGTTGGAAAGCTATTGATTTGGTTCAAGTGTAGAAGATGCCTAGCATATGACTCTTGTTTCACTATTAGTATGAAAATTACTAGAGTAGAGATTTTTTTTATTATTTACAATGTCTCTATATCACTGATCATCATTCCGGTATCCCTGTAAGGTTTCCCCTAATTCTCCTACTACCTGATTGATTGTTGGATGGATTACATTGCCTCTATCATTTCTCACAGGAATATACAACAGTTCCCTTCAATATATATTTATAAAGTACCAGGGAACCTCAGCAGTGATATACCCCATGACCCATAATATTAGACTGCTGTAATTAGTCTGAGTCAGATAATACCTGAAATACCAGTTGGTTCTAACACTAATATTGAAGTGATCTTTAAAAAAAAAGCACAGCTTCATTTTACCGTAACAGTAAAATAGAACTAAATTATTTAATTACATATGTACTACTTAGAACCATTGTGAGAGAATCATATAGCTCCATATATCATATAGTCCATATAGCTATAAGTTTTTTTGTGGGACAATAGCAAATTTTAAAATTACTTTATGGGTTTTTGATGGAGCAGCTGGTACTATGTTTGGTTTTGTTTTGGGTATCTCCAATGGATATTAACAATGCTTAGCATAGTGCCTGGCAAAAAGAAATCATATAACAAATTCTTGTTGACTAATTAAGTAACTATGACCTTGCTTTATCTTAGTGCTATCTGTCTGACAATTTCTGGTATCTCCTGCTAGATAATCACATCATATCATTTTTTCTGGTAAGTATTTACTTTTAATATATATTACTTTATGAATCATTTTGGAAGAGAAAAATCAGATCAAAAGGAAAAAAAAACAATGAGAGAGAGAAAAAAACAGAAAAAAAGAAGTGAACATAGCATATGTTGATTTACATTCAGTCTTCTTAGTTGTTTTTTTTTTATTTTTACTTTTTTAAATTTAATTTAATTTTTTTTCCTGGATTCAGATGGCATTTTCAGTCCAAAGTCTATTGGGACTGATTTGGGATCTCTGACCATGGAGAACCAAACCTTTCATTGTTGCTTATCACACATTCTTGCTGTTGTGTATAATATATTCCCGGTTCTGCTTGTTTCACTCAGCATCAGTTCATATCAGTCTTTCTAGGCTTTTCTACAATCAGCTTGTTCATGATTTTTATAGAACAATAATATCCCATTATCTTCATATATTACAACTTGTTCAGCAATTCCCCAGTTGATGAACATCTATTCATTTACCAATTCTTTGCTACCACAAAAGGAGCTGCTCCAAACATTTTTGCACATTTGGGTCCTTTCCCCTCCTTTAAGATTTCCTTGGGAGACAGACTCAGTAATGGCACTTCTGGACCAAAGGGTATGCACAGTTTACTACTTCTTTGGGCATGGTTCCAAATTGTTTTCCAGAATAGTTGGATCATTTCACAATTCTGTAAACAATGCATTAGTGTCCCAGTTTTCCCACATCCCCTCCAACATTTTTCATTATCTTTTCCTGTCAGCTTAGCCAATCTGAGGTGTGTGAGGTGGTACCTCAGGGTTGCTTTAATTTGCATTTCTCTAATGAATAGTGATTTAGAGCATTTTTTCATATAGCTATAGATGGATTTATTTTGTCATCTGAAAATTGTCTATTCATATTCTTTGACCATTTATCAATTGGAGAATGACTTGTTTTCTTATAATGTTCTCTACTTCTTCTTTGGTCATAAATTCCTTTCTTCTTAAAAGATCTGATAATTATCCCTTCTAATTTATTTATGTATCATCTTTTATGCGCAAATCATTTGTCATTTTGACCTTATTTTGATAGGGGTGTGAGATATAGGTCTATGCTGAGTTTCTGAAATGTTATTTTCCAGTTTTCCCAGCAATCTTTGTGAAATAGTGAATTCTAATTCCAGAAGCTGCAGTTTGGATGTTTATCAAATACTAGGTCTTCTAATTCCAAATCCAACACTATTTGCAGAATTTACTACTCCCCATCATCACTGAAAATGTCAATATTTAAGGAATGAAAGTTGCTTCTAGCACATAAATTGATAAAGTAAAGTAAATTCTCTTACCATGAAACTTTGAATACATTTATACATTCAGTGAAAATTGGCTTTCCTGGGTACCAAACAAAAGGACAAAATTAGTGGAATAAACTGACCAACCTAATAAGTCACTTCCTAGAATACAAATCAAGTTAAGTATGATTTAGTTTTAGGGTAAAGGTACCTGATCATCTTTCAATCTTCCATCAGAGATAAAATAAAAAAAGAGAAAAAAAGTGATTAGGATCAGAACTTCCAATGTTTCTTTAGCTTTGGAGATAATAATGGTCTATTTTTTAGAGAAGCTAAAGGATTATCATGACTTAAAACTAAGAATGTTTGATGCCTCAGAGATTACTATTATTTCAATAATACTGTATGGACAAAAGCTTTCATCATCATTTGGACTCCTATGACTCAGAGTGAGTTTAAATGTGAATTTCTACTTTGGCCAGAAACCCCTCAGAGATTTCTCTTTCTTTGTAGGGAGATAAAAGAGGTTATCTTTTGCCTCATTTCTTACCTAGCCTTAATCATGGAAAGAACATTGCCTTAGATAAACCTAGACCTGAGAAAGACCTTAGCTTAAAAAGACCAAGGCCTCCTACTGCATCAAGGGCCATCTCCAATCATCTTGATCTATATCTGGCCACTGGATTCAAATGGCTCTGGAGGGGAAAGTGAGGCTGGTGACTTTGCACAGCCCTTCCTAACTTAAATCCAATTCACTTGCAAGTCACAACATCACCTTCCAGATATCATGATCCTGTTCAAGAAGGAAGAACAGCAGTGTTCAAAAAGTTACCTTCATCAGCTTTTCTTTCATTGTATAGCAAAGCTTATGTATGCTCTTTGGGTCTAGGAATTTCTAATGATTCTTTTATTTTCAGTTTGCTTTAACCAGTTTTCAAGTACCTGACAAATAAAACAAAACTAAAACTAAAACAAACAAAAACAAGCAAGACAAACAAAAACAAAACTTTGCTAAGACCTAGGAATACAAAGGGAATAAAATACCAGGAGGCACACATTTAAGGACCTTACTATTCATTGAATTTTATTTTCATACATTCCCTTTTATAGTTATCACTACAATTACTTATTTTAGAAAGACTTAATTCATTATTAAGTTCCTACTCTTTATATAAATAGAATTGTGGTAGGTACCAGAGACATAGAGAAAACTGGCCCCAGACTTTCTTTTTAAGGAAATTACATTTGACCTGGTAGAGGATTGGATATAAAAATGAATAAAATCAAATAATTTGCAGAATGTCTAGAGAAAAAAAAAACTTTCAAGAAGATAGAGGGCTCCTTACTGAGAATGAAGCATCAGGGAACAAAGGATGGGCATGAAATGCTTCCATGGATTTTTCCTCAAATTAACTTTGAATGGGTCTTTATCCCAAGAAACTAATGAAATCCAATTCATATATTCCTCATGGAATATATTTTTCTTCACATGAACAATTTCAAATTGCCTTCATGATATGCTTGATTCAAAAATGTTCTAAATACTAAATTCTAATTTCATACTAATAGGTAACTACAAGTCAAAGAGCAAAATTTATTTCCCTGTAGTAGAGGAATAGGTGGTGCTTCCATTAAAGAATGCTATCATCCTAGTGATGAAAATATTAATGTTGACATATAAAAAGCGGAGCAGAGTTCTATGTTGTTCATGGAGTTGACCACATTTCGTCTTTGAAAAGACCATAATGCGAAAACATCCAAATTGCATATGGATACATTCCACTGTTCTCCACTGATCATTCAAAAGCACATACATTCTTTTTTCTCCCTTCAGAGCTTAAGAGAAGATATTATTCCATTTTCTACTGAAGTAAATACAAAGATTGATGGCAGCCATTTTTTACCGATTATATTTATAAGAGAATATGTATTGGTAGGACAAATTATAGCATGTTGTCGTTTCCTTGTTTGTTTGCTTGTTTTTGTTTTTGTTATTAGGCCCTTTAGTGCCTTGATTTTAAAAGACCAGAAAGAATTCTTGGGAATGAATTAGAAACACTCTGCATTATTTAACTATATTCCTTTGTAATTTATTGGTGAACTCTCAAAAAAAGTCAAAGTTCAAGTTCAGAAATTTTTATAAGCTATGTCCATTTCAATTATGTGAAAAACAAGGGTAATTCAACCTTAGCCAGTATCTCTCAAAGACAATTCCATCAGGACTGAATTGTAAATATTCAATTGTACCAGATGTCAACTCTCATGAATATATCAATCTTGCTTCACAAACAGTTATCCCAAATACCCCATGGGGAGCTGACACATTTCAATGAATACCAGTAATCTACCAAAGACAAGCATTCTGTATTTATAAAAGAATTACTGCACAAAAAGAATATTATCACTAAAAAATAAATTAAAAAATTTTATTCCCCAAGGGAAAACTCAAGCTTTCCTTTGTAATTAAACTTCCTTTGAAACTAAAACAAAGGAAGTTTCCAAAGAGAAGCTTCTAAGTCTTGAGAACGCTCTGGCCCCCTCAAAGCTAAGAAAGGATTTAAACAGCATGGAAGTGATCTAAATCTGTCCAAAGTCTCTCTGGGGCTATTTTGAGGGCCTAGTTTTCAGGAGGGAGCTAACAACAGCTGCTGAAGCTCCATTTTCCTTCATAAACAGCAATCATATTTAAGTTCAGTCTATAAAAGTGCCTCTTTCTGAGATGTTTGAAGACCTTTTAATATATTGAAGGGTAGCAATGAATAATAGCATGAAATAGAAATTTAAACTTGGGATAGAGTTTGATCTCTGACTTAAGAACAAAAAAGGAAATCTCTTGTTCCTACTGAGTGCTTAGAAATTTAAAAAAAAATGTTTATAAAGTGGGAGCTCCCTAAAAAACAAACATGCATGAGCTGCAGAGAATGATAGGATGTTAGGGCTAGAAGGAATGTTGGAAGTCATTTAGTTTGACCTATGCATATTACAGATGGAATTAAAAAAAAATCCAAGAATTAAATTCAGGAGGGAGATTTAAGGTAGTTGCCAAGAATCACACAGCTCATTTGGCAGGATCGAGATTTTGTAGGCAAGTTGTTAATCAGATGGTGGGCCATTAGAAAAAAGTAACTCTATTTCCTATATTGTCTACTTCCTTCTCTCAGAATATACATTCTATTACCCCTACTATTCTGCCAAGGCTCTACTACTGATTATTATTTTGATGTTGTTCAATTAATTATCAAGCACTGGGGCAGCTAGGTGGTGCAGTGGTTAGAGCACCAGCCCTTAAGTCAGGAGGACCTGAGTTCAAATCTGGCCTCAGACACTTAACATTCCCTAGCTGTGTGACCCTGGGCAAGTCATTTAACCCCAATTGCCTCAGCAAAAAACAAAACAAAACAATTAATTATCAAGCACTGACCAAGGGTTTCCCTCTGTGCCCAGGACTTGGGAACAAAAAAACAAAAAAGTAGGGATAATAAAATGATTTTTGACTTCAAAGATTTTGGATTCCATTATTCTATTGACATAAATAATATATGCATGCATGTGCATGTACGTGTATGTATAATCATACATAAAACACAGACATACACACACAAAACAAATACTAAACAATTTGGATGGATAGGCAAAAACCTGTGTCTGCTGGTCATAATGATGAAGAGATCAATAACAACTTCTAATGACATTTCTATAATATTTTGCAATATGCTTTCTTTATCTTAGTCATCAGAACAACTTTATCTGCTAGATGGCACAAATATTATTATCCCTATTTTATACATGATTGTATAATTATATACGTATAATACATGCATTATACATGTGTGTATAATAATACATAATAAACATGCATATTTATACATGAACTGAAATTTACAAGGTTGAGACTTTTGCTTAGTGTTACACACAGCTCATGATGTTTTTGTTAATTTGCTGAGGTAATTGGGGTTAAGTGACTTGCCCAGAGTCACACAGCTAGGAAGTAATAAGTTTCTGAGTCTGGATTTGAACTTAGGGTCTTCCTGACTTCAGGGCCGGTGCTCTATCCACTGCACCATCTACTTGCCCCAACTAATAAATTTTCAAGCAAAATTCATGTCCATGTATTCATATCTAGCTACCTCTCCACTATTATATCAGTCTAATAACATCTGCATAACTGTCTCTTAACTTTTGTTTTTGTATCCTTGAATCCTCAGCAATTACCAGATTTTCTGACATACAACAGGCACTTAATAATTACTAGTTAACTGATGTTGTAGGAGAAACATCCAGTAAACAAACCCAGGCATTTTCCAGTAATTAGTACTATTTGAAAAGCAGTGTGATATCATGGAAAGAATACTGAACTTAAAATTCCAATGGCTTGATTTTGATGTCTTTTTGCAGTATTCTAGTAGTGTATCCTTAGATGAGTGACACCTCCCAGAATGCATTTCCTAATTCATAAAATAGGGATAATAATGGTTACAACAGCCTGCTTCACTGGATTGTTGTGAATCAAGTCAGCAGGTTAAAAAATCTTTAGTAAATGCTTGCCATGTGCCAGACACTGTGCTAAGTACTAAAGGAAACTAGTTTCTAAACAAAATACTATGTGTGATTTTAAGGAAAGCTACTAATTAACATTTCCCTTTGCAGATTCAAAAATTTCATTTCAAGCACCTATATTTTTTGGAGGGGGCATTTAGTTGAGAGATAATATGTTCCTCTTCACTGGAAGATGCCAAAAAAAGGCTAGATCACCATTTGTATATACTCTTGAAGAAATTCCAACTGAGAAATTTTGTGAATCTGGAGGTTTCTATTGAAATGCTCATTTAGTCAATAGGCTCAGAATTAGAATTACAAAATGAGAAAAATTTTCATCTCATTCTAATTCTAACTTACATCATTATCAGCAGAACAAAAAAAAAACAAGTCTGTCTTCTATGTAGTTTGAGCTTAAGTGTGAAAACAAATATAACATGTGTAAAGTGAATCTCAGAATATCAAGAAAGGGGAGTGAGAGAAAATCAGGGCATCCATACTAATTCTACAGAGTTCTGGGAGGGAGAAAGCCTAGAAAGCAGCCAATTACATGAATAATTGTTTTATTATCATCATCATTAATTCTATGAATACTATTCATATATTAACTCTGCTAATGTTACTAAAATATATACACTCATTTCACAGATGAAAACAGTGCTAAAGGACATTAGCTCAGACCTAAAATGGCATTTAACACAGCTAATTAGTCGCAGAGCTTGGATTCTAAACTCTTAGGTCCAAGTTCATTAAATTTTGCCTGTGGAAGTACTAGTTGTAACTATAGTTAATTACTCTGAGTCAGAGGTGGCTTACAGATAAAATGCCAATCTTAAGTTGATGAACAGAGTTTCCACACTAAGAAAGAAAAAAAAAATCTCTACAGCTATGATTTCATTAGTATTTGGAACTAACTCCCCATATGTGGGTTGCACTTTCTCCAAAATTATAATTGTAGAGAGTTGCCTAGAGGTGAAATTGCTTGCTTAGAATATGACAGCCAGATTGTTAATAAAGAGTAAAACTTGAGCCCAGGTCCTCCTCACCTTAATGGTATGAGTTATATCCTCTATCCAGCTGAAAATGGATTTCTGCATTCATTCATTTATATATTTGTCCAACTATCTAGCAGTTTTTCTATTTATTTGTCTGTCTATGACATTTGTCTAATTTAAGAATCTCGGTTTGAGGGAATTCCCTTCATCAACGCATATCCTATCTACTTAAATCCTTTATGCTTTCAAAAGGCTTTTTAGGGAACTGAGAGATTGCTGTTTATTACACAGCCTAGTATGTATCAAAGACTGTCTTGAATATCAGTCTTCCTTATCAGTATGCCAGATTACTATCCATTATGCCATGCTACCACTCAGAATAGCTATACCATAATAATACCACAAGGGCAGCTTGGTGGCTTAATGGATAAAGTACTGATCTGGTCATCAGAAAGACTTATCCTCATCTTGAGTTCAAATCAGGCTTGAGATTATTAACTAGGAAGTGGCTAACTTTGCTTGCCTCAATTACTCATCTAGAAAATGAACTGAAGAAAAAAATTGCAAAGCACTCCAATGTCTTTGAGAAGAAAACCCCAAATAGGGGTTGGACAAAGACTTGGACATGACTGAAAAAACAACTGAACAACAATAATACCAAACAATAGGTTCTCCCTCCTTCCCTTCTTTCCTTCCTCCCTCCCTCCGTTCCTTTCTTCCTTCCTTCTTTTCTTCTTTCCTTTCTTTTCTTCCTTCCTTTCTTCCTTCCTTCAATGCTTCCTTTGTTCTTTCATTTATTCCTTTGTTCCTTTTTTCCTTCCTTCCTACCTTTTAAAAATTTTATTTCTTTTTTACTTCCTTAGTTCCTTTTTTTCTTTCCTTCCTTCCTTCCTTTTTCTTTGTTCATTCCTTCCTTCTATCCATCCTTCCTTCTTACTTTCCTTCCTTGTTTCCTTACTCACTTCTTCCTTCATTTCTTCCTTTCTTCTATGCTTCCTTTGCTCCTTCCTACAGTCCTTTGTTCCTTCCTTCCTTCCTTCTTTCCTTTTCCTTTTCTTCTTTATTCCTTTCTTCTTTCCTTCCTTCCTTTCTGCTGTTCTCCTTCTTTCCTTCCTTCCTCCTTCTTTCCTTCCTACCTTACTTATTTCTTCCTTTCTTCCTTCTTTCCATCCTTCCCTCCATTCCATTCCTTCCTTCTTTCCTTTCTTCTTGCCTTCCTTCTTTCCTTCCTTCCTTTTTTCCATCCTTCCTTTTTTTGTCATGTCTTTATATATATACATACATATATACATGTACATATACACATATTTATGCATAAATACACCTCATATATATATATATACAAATACATGCATGCACACATCTGTCTAGCAGATTATGGCAATGTAGTAAGCATAATTTATTAAAGGAATATAATAAAATTACCCTCAAATCCAAAAGAAAATGAAATAAAAACAAAGTTTTAATTTTTTTTTCACATATAATACCTTTGAGATCTAGGTAAATCTCTCTGGCATTCAGTACCATGGTCAGCTCTCAAAGACAGGGACAGTACAGACTTGCATTGGTAGAGTGTCTTTTCTAATTTGAAAATTCTCTGTATCAATTTTTCTTGCACAACAATAAGTGTGGAAATATGTATACATATATTTGATTTGTCAAGTATTTTAACATAATTAACATGTAGTAGATTTCCTTCCATCTAGGGGAGGGGTGAGGAATAGTGGGGGGAAATTTTGTAACAGAAAGCTTTGTAAGGGTCAGTGAGGAAGAATTACCCATACATATGTTTTGCAAATAAAAAGCTTTAATAAAGGAAAAAAAATTCTCTGTATCAATGAAGTCATAGAGCCAATCTCTGTCCAATGAGTATTTATATAATATAGACCCTATGCCTCATTATGAGAGATGGCTTTCAGCTATAATAGATTAGGACTGAGCTAAGAGAGTTGAGCAGCATGTATACCCATGATGCCTTTCCATAATTCTAAGCATGCTTTCCTATCCAAGCGCCATTATGAAACAGCTAGGTGTATTTGGGGGGGGGGGATGTCCTACATCTAATAGCAGATTTTTGTTTGTTTGTTTTGTTTTTGTTGTCATGTTCTCTGACTACTAAGCACATAATGCTCCCTGGGAATAGTGAGGAGACTGGGTTTCAAGATTAGCAATGAATTCCTATTAGCTATAGAAATAGCAAATAAATAGCATTATCATTGCAAAACAGAGTCAATTATGTACATTACTACCCTAGAGAAGGAGGCTAAAAAAAATAAAGAGGTGGCAAGTGAAAGAGTATGACTTGTTGGAGAGCAACAATAATAGACGCAAGATACTTGTTTCTGGTAAATAGAACATATTAGAAACCAAAGGGCCATTGAATTTCCAAGTGGCAGGTAATGTAGTAAACACAAGAAGCTTTTAAGGCAAATGTAAGAGCTGCCATTTAGAGCATCCTTCTCTCAGGAAGGTTTCCCTTTCTAAGAAGCTACCAAGAAAAGGATATAAGGAAGGGAAGGAGAGAGAAAAGAAGGAAAGAAGGGAAGAATGAAAGAAAGAAGGGAAAGGATGAATTAAAAGGAGAAGGGATGAAAAAGGTAAGGAAGGAGGGAAGAAACCTATTAAAGTATCTGCTATGTTCCAAACACTGTGGTAAATGTTTTTTTTAATCTTGTTTAAATCTCACTACAACCTTAGAGTGTTAATGGTATTATTCCCATTTTACAGATGAAGAAACTGAGGTAGATAGCAGATAAGTAATTCAGCAAAGATCTCACAGCTAGTATATATTGGGGCAAAATTTGGCTACTGTTCTTACCTACTTCAATCACAGCACTTGCCCCATTATGTGCTTTAGCTCTCACTTCTCTGGGCTAGGGACAGAGGCAGGTTCTTCAGTTTTAAATTTAATGTGGAGTCATTCTCAATGACAAAGTAACTTAAGCACTACAATGGAGACTATATTTATAGACTAAATGGATAGAATTTCAACTCACTGAAGTAAGGAACTATTACATTTTTGTCTTCACATCCTCAGTTCCTAGCAGTATCTTAGTAGCACTCAGTAAACACTTGATAAATATTTATTTATTGATTGATCTACTCTATAAAATATTAGAAGCAGTACCATGAGAGTTAGCCCTAGAGACAGAAAGATGTGTTCAAATTTGTTTTCAGATGCTATTTGCATGACCATGCTTCATCTGCCTCAGTTTTCTTAACTATAAAATGGGGATAATAGTACCTAAAACTCAGGCTAGCTGTGAAGAACAAATGACAGATTCTGTCACATAGTAGGTGATGAATAAATGTTTATTCCTTCCCCTTTTCTTCCCTGCCTCCACATGAAATAGAGTTAGGTCCTGATTAGTGAGAAAGAATGAATCTGGTGAAATGGTCACATGTATTCAAATTTGCATTATTGAAAGTTATAATTATGTAAAACAGGGTAATTGGTTCCAGCCCAATGGAATATGCAGTCTATATATACATACATAATGTAACCACTTCACCAGATTCATTATTCACACTAATCTGGACCTACCTGTAAAAAATAAAGGACCTAAGTGAGTAGGGGATTTAAAGCTTATGTTTATTCCCCTTTTCTAACTAAGCTTAAAAATAGGAAAGAAGACTCATCTTGGGCTTTAATTTATAGGACGAAATCCTATACCAGCCCCTAGAGCACTGATAATAGAAGTGCTTTGATCAGACTCTCATGGTCAGTATGTGAGTATGTGAATACAGGATTTCCCTCTGGTGCCTTCCAACTGCCCTCCAAAGAGGGCAGTTCTTTTCCCACTAAGCCAGGCAAATTCTCATTCTTAAAAAGAATAACAACAATAGTTATGATGTGATATAGCAAATAGAGCATTGGCCCTGAAATTAGGAGGACCTGCATTAAAATGTAGCCTCAGAGACTCACTAGTTCCTGTACAAGTCACTTAATCCCAATCCCTCCCCCCCAAAAAAAAGAAAGAATAAGAAGAAATACATAAATACCAATGATAAATCACTAATTTGTTGAATTTTGCTAAAAAAAAAAGAGTTGTGGAGAGGTATCAGATTGAAAGAATATAACCATACTTGTGGAGAGCCCACTGTAAATTAATTAGTTGGCAAAGTCTTAAAACAGAAGACCACAGGTAGGATGGATGATTCTCTGACCACAAGCCTAAACCAGTTTTGTGGTCTTCTAAATTCTATTTCCTTTCATGTATGTTAAAATTTTCAGTGACTAAAGTAGGATAAATACAAATTTCAACTTATCTTTGGTTTGCTGGACTATAATACACCAAAAAAATTCATAAGAAACATTGAAGTTATAAAATGTAACCATTATTAAAAATATCTATTATGGGCTGTTGATAAGAGGAGACAGAAGGATGGTTGGATCTGCAAGGAATAACCCACAAAGAAAAAAGGGTAGTGAAGTTATAAAAGATATTGCCAGACTTCTCTTCAGAGAAGGGGAAATACTATTGGGAAATCTGATTTCTTACTAGTGTTGGAGTCAATGTGGACAAAGGATCTTGTTAAAATGTAAAAATAGATAGGCAAGGTAGTATAGAGAATTGAGAACTAGCTTCAGAATCAGGAAGACCTGGATTCAAGATCTGCTTTGACAGATAGGCATCTGGATTACACAATCAATAAAAATATTTATTAGATGTGTGACATTGGGTAAATCATCACAGGTTTATCTACCTAGGTTGTTTATTTATAAAATGAGGATAAGAATAGCACTTATATCCCAAAATTTTTATATATATAAAAAAGAGATAACATTTGTAAGATGCTTTAAGAGCCTTAAAATACAATATAAATATTAATTGTTATTGTTGTTATCTTACTGTGTAAAACTAACCAAGTCATTAACAAAACAATGTGCAGAGCCAGTGTGGCTTTTTACTAGTAAAGGAAGTTTCTGCCCTAGAACTTCCCTATTCTAGACCACTGAAATTACAGGTCTGGCCCAAATTAAATAAATAAATAGACAGAAAGAATAATAGATTTAGTCTATGATAAGTGAAACAAAACAAAATAATGGGGAAATATTGCAAAAAAACCTTTGGGTTAATTAATATAAAGTAAAAATTCCAAGCAATGAGACCTGTCTGAGTAGAATGGACAAAGAGGATAGATCAACTACTTCCCACTGGTAGGTTTTAGCAAAATTTATATGACTATTTAAAAGGGATATGGTAGAGTAGGGTTCTTTTTTAATCTGATGCTTGAATAATTTGGCCCCTCTGGTGCCTTCCATCTCTGTGATTCAGTGCTTACCTGACCCTTCATGGGATGTCATAAATAGACTATGATGAAAACATGAGGATTTAATGCTAATTAAACACTACAAAGCCATGTAAAATTGAAAGTATTATTATCCTTATCCTTCTTAATTCGGTCTAATTCATATACTTTCCTCATTATTGTGATTGTAGAAGGAATGTTTAACTTGCCTAAATTCTGTCTCTAAGTGTCTCACAAAACTTTTTTTTTAATTTTTAATTTCACTAATCATATTTCTAAGACTTTTGGGATGAAGGCAGAAGGGGAAAAGATACCACAAATAATGCATTTTCCTCAAGGAAGGACAGGGACATTGAGCTATGTTACTTCAAGCAACATCCCTTAAAAACACAGGGGAAAGAAGAGACATAATGGTCAACAAAAGTGAATGAAACCATCATAAAACCAGAGCTACTCAAGATAGAATGTAATGTGTCAGCTCCTGTACTATTGCTTTTGGCTGGACATAAACCTACAGTAAACAAGGGTGCCCTATGATTGGTTTCTAAGGTAGCCTTAAAGTAACAAATCAACATTGGAACATGATTAGGTAGGCAGAAAATACATTGTAGGCATGTTTCAGAGCCCAAAATAAGCAAAAATAATGGAGAATAGGTGAAAAGCTCCACTCTAACCCCTTCTTTCTTCAAAAGAATTCTTGTTTCTCAGTAGAGGCCATTTCTGTTTATCTCTGTATGGATTCCAAGAACAGAATGGGGTCTCTCTTGATCAAGGCTTTCTAGAGACTGGTCTTTCTAATCTTTCCTCTTTATTGTTGTTGTAGTTGTTAAAATGCATGAGAAACAAGTGATGAGGGCAGGGAGCCACTGAAGATTAATCCAGGTTCAGCCACATGCTTATCATAAGACTTAGATAGGGTCATTTAACTTCCCTCTGAGTTCATTGAACCATTGGGCATCCCATTTCTCTCTCAATGCTCACAGCTAGGTACTCAGTCAGTCTATTCCAGAGTCTCAGTTGTTTAATCGACCAGGTGGCTAGAAAATAAAGTCCTATTGATTCTTCTCACTGTCCACCCGAAACACAAATCCATTCGACTGGTGCACTAGTGGACATCCTGCTGCCTATGCATCTAAAGCTTTATCGACAAAGTCTTTGCACCTACAGGCATAGCAGCAGGGTTTCAGGGGTGGATGCAGAGTGGACTATGTGCCAACACTGAGGAGCCCTTTCATTTCTCATTTGGCACTAGTGTCTCTTACATGGTGGTATCAGCCAGTGATGCACTTGTCCACCAAATAAACACCATGGGAGAAAACCAATTAGAGCTCTGGGCTGGGAAGTGAGCTATCTGCAACTCAGGGGCAAAAGCACAATGTGAGCAAACTTCTGTATTCTTAGACTGTAAAGGATCAGTGATCTCATTAATGTGGGCATTTGCTCCTTTGATGCAGATTATAAACTGTCCATTCTTGCCTCTCCTATTTAGTGTGTTCATTATCCCTCCCTTAAGTTTGCAACATGTGGTGTCTACCAAAGTGTTGTTGCCTATTTTGTGTCTGGGCCCTCATCACACCTCCTATGGTCTATTGCAATAACCTTCTAATTAGTTTGCCTGGATCCAGTCTCTTTGCTCTTTAATTCACTCTCCATCCAACTGAAAATTCAACATGTAAAATTTCATCGCATTCCCTTGCTTGAAAGCTTTAGTGGCTCCCTATTTTCTCTAAAATAAAACAAAAACTCATAGATTTGCCCTTTAAAATGTTTTTCAGTTTGGTATAGTGGATAGAGAGAGAGTTGAGAGAGCTAAGAGCTCCAAGGCCCAATATTTATTTCTGCCAAATAAGAGTAAAGTGATGATGGGCAAGGACCTTAACCTCTGAGTGTCCTAGGCAGCTCTTGGTGACAAAAAACTTTCAGAGAAGGTACTGACTTCCATTTGTAGAGGTCTTTTCATATGGGATTTCACTTTGTTAAGGAGATCACAAGACCCAGTCCTTATCCCTATCCCTAATCACAATCTGTTTCCAGAAAAGCTTTTTAGACTGCGGCCCATTATTGTCCTCCTCCAATCAAAGTACCTTACTTTCTGTTAATGACAGAATATTTAATCTTTTTATTCTTTGCCCTTTGTTGAACAGGAATTCTCTCTCTGCTCTCTTGGTCTACTGGAGCTCCTAGTTTCCTTCAAACATCACCTCTAGTTCTATCTCCTATAATTCAGCATCCTATAATTAACCAAGTGCTGAAAACCTGCAGACACTGAACTAGGCCAAGAAGGTAATAGATAGATAGGTAGATAGATAGATAGAAGGATGGATAGGTAGATGAATGGGTGAATTAAATAAATGAAAGAAAAAAGGAATGGACAAAAATTTGTCCTTAAGGAGTGTCTAGTTATGGGAACAAACAGTAATGTGCTACTCTCTCTCTCTCTCTCTCTCTCTCTCTCTCTCTCTCTCTCTCACCATATATATATATATATATATATATATATATATATATATATATATATAAAGTAGAGTAAGAGAGAGATACACACATTTGCATTATTTGACATACAGTAAGTACTAAATAAATAATAGCTAATTAATTGATTGGCATGGTTAAAGCTCCTATCATCAACAGATTTATAGAAGATCATAGATTTACAGTTGAAAAGAAGCACAGAAGTTATCTCATTCAGAAGACTAGAGGGGGAAACTGAGACCTAGAGTAATCATTTAGCCTAGTATTCAAACCAAGTCTCTCTACATGTCTTGTTCTTTTCCAAGCATTATCATTCAGAACAGCTTCAAATGAATCATCTCCCTTTTCCATAGAAGAGTGTTATCACAAAATTAGAGATTTAGAGATGAGAGGGAACAGATCTTGTAAAGTTATTGGAGATGATGTTAAAGATCATCTAAATGAACTGATTTATTTTGCAGATGGTAAAATTGAAGAAAGAAAAGGGGACTCACTTGACTATTGAAATTATAAGATATATTATATACTATACAATATATATTCCTTAATACATAGTAATATATAATCCTTAAGGGAATTAAAAAAGCAAAATCACCAAAAAAAAAAAAAAACCTCAACAGTAGCTTTAATCTTTTCATCTCAATAAATTTTCTATTAATGTCTTCAAAATTCTATAGAAACTCAGCATGGAGTTGGATGAGATAGTAAGACTACCCTTTATAGGGGAAATAGTTATTTCCAGCTTCCTGTAAAGGTAATAATGAAGGAGATTCCATAATTCTATAAAAAATAATAGTGAAGGAAATTCCATAATCACTATTCCATAATAGTGAAGGAAATTCCATTATCAGTACAATAGAATATAAGTCATTTTAGGACAGGGATTGTAGTGCTATTGATTCTGTATCCCCTCAAACCTAGCACAACGCCTGGCATATTGGAGACTTATACATAACTCGTATTGAATTGAGCTGAAATGGATTTAAGCATCAGAGATTCAAGTATTCAAGAAAAAATCATAGTATATAATCAGTATAATGGAAATCAATGGGTAGCTAAACCAGTCCTTGCGTGTGTAAAAAATAATCTCTAAGTATCCCCAAAAGTTTTATTCTAACTTCTGTTCAAAGACTTCTGATGAATGAAAAAAAATGTTGTTTCTTCAGTAAGCTAGTTTTAAATAGGTACCTAATTATTAGAAAGTGTCCCCACCCTCAACATCAAACAGAATTTTTTTCTACCCACTCTTTCTAATTCTTCTCTATATATATATTTCATCAGTAAATCAACAAAAGCCTATTTAAGTGACATGGGCCAGGAAATTATGGCTACTGACGCATACTCTGTCTGTGACCCCAAATTAACAAACAGTGACTTCCCCTTGCAGTGTTTCGATTCATTATCTTAGTGTACAACATCCCAATCTACTCTGGAAAAGGGAATTTCTTTTATTCTCTGGGAATGTTAATAATAATAACTGGCATTTACAAAATCTTTTAAAGTATACAAATCATGTTAGAAATATCATCTCTTATTTTATCTTTATAATAATCGTGGAAGGTATTTACTATTAATATCCTCATGCTATATTTTAGGCTGAATGAAGTTAAGTCCTACATCTAGTAATTATCTATAGTAGTACATGAAGTGAAGACTTCCTGACTTCAGCTTTATTGTTTTCTACATTGATCCTGCTACCTGCTTATAGCAATGAAATCAGAAGTCAAATTCCTATCCATATACCTACCATGTATTAAATACCATTTTAAGCATTGGAAATAATGAAGAAGAAAGAGAAGGAGATGGAGAAAAAAAGAATGTGAAGATGGAGAAGGAGGACAAGAAGAAAAGAGAATTAAGAAGAAAAGAGGAAAGGAAGAAAAAGGAGCAAAAGTAGAAGCAGCAGAAAAAAATAAAAGAAGAGGAGGAGGAGAAGGAAAAGGAAGAGGAAAAGAAAGAAGAAGGAGGAGGAAGAAGTGGGGAAAGAGGAGGGGGAGAAAAAAAGAAAGGAGGAGAAGAAGAAAGAAGAAAGGAGGAGGAAGAGGAAAAGGAGAAAGAGGAGGAAGAAGAAGAAAGAGAAGGAGAAAGATAGAGAAGGAAAAAGAGAAAGGAGAAGAGAAGGAGAAAAATGAGGAGAAAAAAGGAAGATAATTACGAGGAAGACAATTATGATGATGGCAATCAATCCTTGGTCTCAAGAAATTCACATTCTAAGTTAGGAAATGTGTATTTTTTATACACACAGTTGTATTTATGCATTTTGCAGAATAAATATCAAATGAATATATTGGAGGGAAGGAGGCACTACCAACTATGGAGCACCAGGAAAGGATCCATACATGAAATTGAGCTTAGGAAAAGTTTTGACGAAAAGCAAGATACATGAAATTGAGGTTAGTAAAGGAGTCAACCAATACAAATGCATGGGGGAGGTAAACTGAAACATGGGGGTCACAAACTAAACTGAAATTATTCACCACTACCACAAAAACAACAACATACACTGTCAGCATATATGACATGGCTATAGTTATTTCCATGGCTTTGTTCCATTAGAATGTGAGTCCATTGATGCTAAGGAATATGCATTTACCTTTTATGTGTTTTCCTAGTACTTGGAGGGAATGAGAAGGGGAAATAATGTGCATTTACCTAGTATCTATTACATGTCTGGCATTGCGCTAAGTGTGTAACAAACATATCCTCATGTGATCCCTGAGAAGTAGGTATTATTATCTCCATTTTGTGGTTATAGAAACTGAGGCAACCAAAAATTAAATGAATTGCCCAGGGTCACATAGTAAGTCTCTAAGAGCAAATCTGAATTCAGGTCTTCCTGACTTCAGGTCCAGGACTCTATTCTGATACAAAGCATATGTTTAAATGCTTGATAAATGTTTGTTGACTGACAGGCTAATTGATTATATATTTCATTCTCAAGAAGACCAAATCTAATTCTTTAGAGTAACTAATAATTTATTCTTTTGTCCTCTTTTCCCTCTCTCTTCCTTCTTTCACCCCTTCAGTCCTTTCTTCCTTCCTTCTTCCACATGAATATTCTGAAAATACTTAGAAGATGACAAATCTATCCTTTCCAATCCTTTTTTCTCGATGTTAATTGGCTATTGCTCCTTCAACTACCCCTTCTTCTGACAAGTTCTCTAGATTCCCTCCACGGAACAGTCAGGGGGTTGATCTATATGTGTTCTGTGCTTTGCTTTTTTGTCAAAACCATAGTATCAATGCCACAGAGAAAGGAACAAAACCCTTTCCCTCATCTCCACAGCTGTATTTGAACCACTTCACAGTCCAGGTGCCTCTCTCCACATACATATTTGTGCTGTCTGTGGCTCTGAGACCCCTCTGCTGATTTAACAAGTTTTCAATCCCATTTGCACCACGGGAGTCCACATTGCTACGGAAGAGCTGAGCTAGATTCTCTTCAGGTTCACATGTCATTAACAAAATCGTCAGCTAAATTCTGATTGCAGAACTTTTATTACTGGTGATTATATAAGAGATAGAAAAAAGGCACAGCAGGGTCTAGCCTTCCCAGGTGGAGCACAGAACTCTACCAGCTCCTTTTGCTTAATAACACAAACTGGCATGATCTGGACAAGCAGACAGAACCTGCAGGCCCCCATAGATCCCAATAAGCATAGCTTATTGCTTTGAACCTAATCATCATCTTGGCGGATGGGGAAGAAAACTATCTGTAGTACAAACTTTTTTTTTAATGTGATATCATTATTACCTAATAGGAAACTGATTTTCCTGTTGTGAGATTTAACAGACAAAGGCATTTTGAGGAAGAATGGAGATGATGACAAACCCTATCTCTCCCATGGGCTCACTCTTCTTTACTCAATACTTCTCTCCAGGTCTATTTCCTTTGCAACCATCAATGGCCTGTTAGTCTACAGAACTATGTAGGAAACACACCACCTCGATCAGAGGAAAGCATCAGTAATATCTTCAGGCATCACAGGAGAAAATCCTCTTTATGAACTCAGGACTAATTAGATGTCAAGAAAAGTCATTTATTTTGATTCTG
>JAJPUD010003728.1:129128-231591 GCA_023553655.1 Myrmecobius fasciatus
GAGGTGAGGAGAGGAGAGGAGAGGAGAGGAGAGGAGAGGAGAGGAGAGGAGAGGAGAGGAGAGGAGAGGAGAGGAGAGGGGAGGGGAGGGGAGGGGAGGGAACGGGAGGGGAGGGGAGGGGAGGGGAGGGGAGGGGAGAGGAGGGGAGAGATACAGAAACAGAGACAGATTAGAGAGAGAAAAAAGAGAGAGAGAAGAGAGAGAGAGAGAGAGAGAAAGGGAGAGAGAAAGGGAGGGAGGGAGGGAAGGAGAGAGAGAGGGACAGAGAGAGATCAGACAGATAATTTCACAAGGGCATAGAGTCTTGTACTGCAAACACATCCTGACAGGTACCTACTTAAGAGCAATGATAAAACCAATTGGTGAGGTGCTGTGACTTTCCCCAAAATGCTGGATGATGTCATAGAAAGTTCAGCAGATGCTCCCTGATACCTGTCTGTCTTTCATAATGACCGCCAGTGAAAACAGCCATCATCCATGAAGTTCCGCTTTTGCTGCTTTGATGCAATGGATTTGCATAATGAATGACAGAATGGAAATAAGCATTAATTATGTATTGAATGGGCTGTGGAGAGGAGATTCAAGCTATTTGACTGGCTAATCAACAGGGTATTATTTTCTAGGATATGGCTTCTTATACTGAAAATGTGCTACCTGCTCTAACCACAAACAGTGCTCTGGAAATTGCAGTCTTGGTATCTGTGAAGAGTAGGCCAGGCCTTGAGGCTGCCAGGACATTATGGTTCTCTCTAATGTTGCCATCAGGAAAGAATTAAATGGAGGAATTAGTTTAGGATCTTGTTCTTCTCCATAGTGTGTGTCCATTAACAAGTCACTTCTATGCTCTTAAGGCCTTACTTTCAACTTCTATAAAAGGAAGAAGTTAGAAGATTAGTTTTTAAAAATTAAAATAACTCTAAAATAACACCTCATACTTATCAGACTGGCAATATGACAGAAATGGAAAATGATAAATGATGAAGAAGATGCGGGAAAACTGGAACACTAATGCATTGTTGGTGGAATTGCAAACTGATCCAACTATCTTGGAGAGCAATTTGAAATCATGCTCAATGGGCTATAAAAATGTGCATAACCTTTGATCCAGTAATATCATTACTAGGTCTGTATTCCAAAGAGATTATAAAAAGGGGAAAGGGAAACACATACAAAACCATTTATAGCAACTCTTTTTGTTGAGGAAATTGAGGGGAAGCCCATCAGTTGGGGAATGGCTGAATATATTAAGATATATAAATGCAATGGAATATGATCTTTCTATGGCAAATGATGAGCAGGCTGATTTCAGAAAAGTCTGGAGAAATTTACATAAACTGCTGAGTGAAGTGAGCAGTACCAGAAGAAAATGGCAAATAGTAACTGTAACATTGCTCAAAGATCAACTATGATATACTTAGCTTTTTCTTGTCATGCAATGATCCAGGACAATTCCAGGGGATTCATGATGGAAAATGCTGATTATATCCAAAGAAAGAACTGTCTGAATGCAGATCACAATATACTAATTTCACTTTTTTTTGCCTTTCTCTTGGTTTTCACCTCTTGTTCTGCATCTACTTTCACAACATGACTAATGTGGATTAACATGTATAAAATGTCTCAGATTGTTTACCATCTTGGGGAAAGGGGAGGGAAAGGAGAAAGGAACAAAAATTGGAGCTGAAAATTCCTATAAAGATGAATGTTGAAAATTATCTTTACATGGAATTGTAAAACAAATAATTATGAAAAAAAGAATATTTTTCCAAGAAAATGCCAACAGAACATTGTAATTTCACACTAGTTATAATTACTCTAATTCTAACACTTTAAATATTATATCAGACAATTTTTGCAATAAAGTATAGAAAAGATTCTTGTTTTAGGTATAGAGTGTTATGGATGTCTTGAAAGGGAAGAAAAAAAGGAAAAGAGAAATTTGCATGACAAATTTATTATATATTTAAAAGGAATAACAAGTACATAATGGATTTACAGCTTCATGTGCAATCATCATTTTATTATTCTATACATTATGGAAATGTTTGCTTTACTGCATAAATTAAAAATAAATCAAGTAAGGCACTTGGAAAACAAAAAGACTAGGTATCTCTAAGATGGTTTCTTTCTCTAAGTTCTATTACCCCATCCTCTCTCCCTGTCTTAAAATGTTTTAAATTGATGCAATTGCATTTATGCCTGGCAATGGAAAGTAATCACCTGGGAATGTTTTTTGCATTTCTAGTACTTAGTCCAATACTTGGAATGCAGTGAATTTGTTGACTGGCTAATGACCATTCCCCGCCCCCCATATTTCAAATAATAAGAAGAAGAATCTTGCACTTGGGCAATTATTGGAGAAATCACAAAAAGTAGTAGTGTCCTACAACATTGATATTAGCTAAACATTCTATCATTTTATCAACATAAAAATCTAAAGCTAATGGATGGCCAAGGAGTGTCAAGTCTTTGAAGAAGTCAAATCTGTGATGTTATTAGACAACAGAACTGATATGTCTAAAAAAAAAAAAAAGCTATCTTGTTTGTGTGTTTCCATTCCCCAACTACTTACAAAATGGCTCTCAAATGACAACAGAACTGATATGTCTAAAAAAAAAAAGCTATCTAGTTTGTGTGTTTCCATTCCCCAACTACTTACAAAATGGCTCTCAAAATGATATCTAGAAAGATATCCTGCTTTAAGCCACAATATCAGAGACTACCATAGATGATAGAAACTAAACTATGTCCATCATTGTTGGAAATCTCAGTGTAAAATCATATCTAGGAAGCAGTCTTCACAGAATCAAAACTCAAAAAATCTTGAGCCCTTACATTGGAGCAAAAAGACCCAGGTTTGAATCTTAGATCTGCTAATTACACCTAAGTGGAAAGAATTCTTTCATTTTTGTCTTTGAAATCTGGCTTTTGGGGCGGAGCCAAGATGGCAAACTGCAGACAGCATTGTCTGTGAGCTTCTGATACCTTCCCTCAGACCCAGACAAATTGAGCCTCCGAACTTGTTCTGGAGTGAGGGCTCAACCAAACACTTAGAGTACAACACACTTCTATCAAAAACGTATTTTGAAAAAACTCTGGAGAAGGTTAGCCTCAGGGGAATCGGCCCCTGGACAGTATCAGATGCCAGCTCGCCTGGGGCGGAAGTTAGAGCGGCAGATTTTAGGCACCCAGGAAGTCCCTGGGAGACGCCTGGGCCACTTTGTTCTGCTTCCAGGCAGTTGCTTTGGCAGATCTGCCTTTGATAAAGGGTGGATTGAGAGCAGCTGCAAACGTGGTCCTAGTGCAGATGTAGCCCGACCAGCCTCAGACAGGAAGTCAACTCAGCAAACTGTCCCAGGGCAAATTGAAACTGCTGCAGTATTCCCTGCTGGTGACTGATACCTCAACTCAAAAGCATGAGTAAGAAGCAGAAGAGAGCTCTCACCATAGCAGCTTCTACGGAGAGAAAGTAGAGCAGTCCCCAGATCCTGAGATTCTGAAAACAATCCCAGAGGAAGCCACAAAGGCAGACTTAAGCTAGTCTCCCTTTCAGAAGGCTTACCTGGAAGATTGCATAAAGAATCTCAAAAGAAAGCTAGAAGAATGGGGAAATAAATTGAGATCAGGGCAACAGAAATATCAAAAACTGGAAAACAGGACTGGTGAATTGGGAAAAAAAACAATTCACTGAAAAACAAAATTGGTGAATTGGAAAAAATCACCAATTCATTGGAAAATAAAAATGGTGAATTGGAAAAAGACAACAATTCACTGAAAAATAAAATTGGCAAAATGGAAAAAGACAACAATTCACTGAAAAATAAAACTAGCAAAATGGAAAAAGAATGCATTGAACCAAGAAATTCAATTGGCCAGCTACAAAAGGAGCTAAAAAAGATAACTGAAGGAAATAATACTTTAAAAATTAAAATTGAACAAATAGAAGTAAATGACTCAATAAGACTTCAAGAATCAGTCAAACAAAAACAAAAAAATGAAAAAATAGAAGAAAATATGAAATATCTCCTAGGAAAAACGACTGACTTGGAAAACAGATCAAGAAGAGACAATCTAAGGATTATCGGACTCCCTGAAAGCCACGTTGAAAAAAAAAAGAACCTTGATGCTATCTTCCAGGAAATCATGAAAGAGAATTGCCCTGATGTTTTAGAATCAGAAGGCAAAATTGGCATTGAAAGAATTCACTGATCACCTCCTGAAAGAGACCCCAAAATTAAAACCCCAAGGAATAACATGGCCAAATTTCAGGACTATCACACCAAGGAAAGGATATTGCAAGCAGCTAGAAAGAAACAATTCAAATACCGAGGAACTGTAATTAGAATTACACAAGATCTGTCAGCTTCCACATTAAAGGATCGAAGGGCCTGGAATCAGATAGTCCAAAAGGCAAAAGAACTTGGATTACAGCCAAGAATAAGTTATCCAGCTAGAATGAGCATCATCTTCCAGGGAAGAAAATGGTCATTCAATGATACAGGAGAATTTCACCTATTTCTAATGAAAAGACCAGATCTGAACAAAAAATTTGACCTCCAAATACAGAACTCAAGAGAAGCATAAAAAGGTAAAAAGGAAAGAACTCTTGAGAACTATATTTCTACTATAGATATCCTTAAAGAATAGGGGTATAATTTGATTTTTATTTGATAATAATGGAAAAGAAATTAGAGGTGGAAGGGATACCATACTGAAAAAGGGGGGGGGGAGGAGGAGGCAAAATAAAGTAAAAATAAAGGAGGTAAAACAAGGCAAAATCTCATAAAGAGATATAGAAGATCTAATACAATTGAGGGAAAGAAGGGAGGGAGATGAGTATTGTGCAAACCTTACTCTCATTAGATTGGACTCTAAGAGAGTATATCAGACACATTTAGCTTCAAAGAAAGGCCTGACCCTCCTTGTGGGAAGGTGGGAGGGAAAGGAGGAAAGGAAAGGGATAAACTAATAAAAGGATTAGGGGAAAGGTATAAAGGGGAAGGAGGGACTCTAAAGGGGGAAGGACTATTGGTGGGAGGTGGTCATCAAAAATTAAGTACTGGGGAGGGGGGTAGGGAGAGAGGGGAAAGGGAAGAGAAAATCATAACTCTGGTAAATAAGATGGCAGGGAATACAGATATAGTTATTTTAACTGTGAATATGAATGGGATGAACACTCCCATAAAACAGAAACAGATAGCAGACTGGATTAAAACCTAGAATCCTACAATATGTTGTTTATAAGAAACACATCTAAAACATAGAGATACATACAGAGTAAAGGTAACAGGCTGGAGCAGAATCTTCTATGCTAAAGGGAAAAAAGAAAGGCAAGGGTAGGAATCATTATCTCAGATCAAGTAAAAACAAAAATAGATCTAATTAAAAGAGATAAGGAAGGAAACTATATTTTACAAAAGGGTACCATAGACAATGAAGCGGTATCAATATTTAACATATATGCACCAAGTGGTATAGCATCCAAATTCCTAGAGGAGAAACTAACAGAGATGCAAGGAGAAATAGACAGTAATACTATACTAGTGGGGGATCTCAATCTTGCTCTCTCAGAATTAGATAAATCAAATCACAAAATCAATAAGAAAGAAGTTAGGGAGGTAAACAAAAGGCTAGAAAAGTTAGGTATGATAGATCTCTGGAGGAAATTGAATGGGTATAGAAGGGAGTATACTTTTTTCTCAGGGGTTCATGGAAACTATGAAAATTGATCATGTGTTAGGGCATAAAAACCTCAAAATCAAATGCAGAAAACCAGAAATAGTAAATGCATCCTTCTGAGATCATGATGAAACAAAACTCACATGTAATATAAAGCCAGGAGAAAACAGACCACAAGTTAATAGGAAATTAAATAATTTAATCCTGAAGAATGAATGGGTGAAAGAGCAAATTATAGACACAATCAATAATTTCATCCAGGAGAATGACAATAATGAGACAACATACCAAAATTTGTGGGACTCAGCTAAAGCGGTTATAAGGGGTAATTTTATATCTCTAGATGCTTACTTGCATAAAACAGAGAAAGAGAAGATCAGTGAACTGGGCTTACAATTTTAAAAAGCTAGAAAAAGACCAAATTAAAAACCCTCAATTAAATACCAAATTGGAAATTCTGAAAATTAAAGGGGAGATCAATAAAATTGAAAATAAGAAAACTATCAAATTAATAAATAAAACTAAGAGTTGGTCTTATGAAAAAACCAACAAAATAGATAAGCATTTAGTTAATTTGATTAGAAAAAGGAAAGAGGAAAATCAAATTGTTAGTCTCAAAAATGATAAGGGACAACTTTCCTCCAATGAAGAGGAAATTAGGGTAATAATTAGGAGTTTCTTTTCCCAACTTTATGCCAATAAATTTGATAATGTAAATGAAATGGAGGAATATTTACAAAAATATAGATTGCCTAGGTTAACAGAAGAGGAAATAAATTATTTAAATAGCCCCATTTTGGAAAAAAAAATAGAACAAGCTATTAATCAACTCCCTAAGAAAAAATCTCCAGGGCCAGATGGATTTACATGTGAATTCTACCAAACATTCAAAGAACAATTAATCCCAATACTATATAAACTATGTGAAAAAACAGGGAAAGAAGATGTACTACCAAATTCCTTCTATGACACAGATATGGTGCTGATAGCTAAACCAGGTAGGGAGAAAACTGAGAAAGAAAACTATAGACCCATTTCCCTAATGAATATTGATGCAAAAATATTAAATAAGATTTTAGCAATGAGATTACAGAAAGTTATCCCCAGGAAAATACACCATCACCAAGTAGGATTTATACCAGGAATACAGGGCTGGTTCAATATTAGGAAAACTATTAGCATAATCCATTATATTAATAACCAAATTAACAAATAACATATGATTATCTCAATAGATGCAGAAAAAGCCTTTGATAAAATCCAACACCCATTCTTATTAAAAACACTGGAGAGTATAGGAATAAATGGGCTTTTCCTTAAAATGATTAGTAGTATCTACTTAAAACCTTCAGCAAGCATCATGTGTAATGGAGTCAAACTAGAACCATTCCCAATAAGATCAGGAGTAAAACAAGGCTGCCCACTGTCACCATTATTATTTAATATTGTCTTAGAAATGTTAGCTTTGGCAGTAAGAGAAGAAAAAGAGATTAAAGGAATTAGAGTAGGTAATAAGGAAACCAAATTATCACTCTTTGCAGATGACAGGATGATATACATAAAGAACCCTAAGGACTCAACTAAAAAACTACTAGAAACAATTCACAACTTTAGCAAAGTGGCAGGATACAAAATAAATCCACATAAATCATCAGCATTTTTATATATTACCAATAAAGTTCAGCAGCAAGAGATACAAAAAGAAATTCCATTCAAAATAACTGTTGATAGTATAAAGTATTTGGGAATTTATCTGCCAAGGGAAAGTCAGGAACTATATGAACTAAACTACAAAACACTCTCCACAGAAATATAATCAGACCTAGTCAATTGGAAAAACTTAAAATGCTCATGGGTAGGCCGAGCGAATATAATAAAAATGACAATACTACTCAAACTAATTTACTTATTTAGTGCCATACCAATCAAACTCCCAAGAAATTATCTTACAGATCTAGAAAAAATAGTAGCAAAGTTCATTTGGAAGAACAAAAGGTCAAGAATTTCAAGGGGATTAATGAAAAAAAAGGCAGATGAAGGTGGCCTCGCTGTACAGATCTAAAAGTATATTACAAAGCAGTGGTCATCAAAACCGTTTGGTACTGGCTGAGAAATAGAGCAGTCGATCAGTGGCACAGAATAGGTTATCAGGACAACCTAGGCAATAACCTTAACAATCAATCTAGTGTTCGATAAACCCAATGACCCCAGCTTCTGGGATAAGTATTCACTATTTGACAAAAACTGCTGGGAAAATTGGAAACTAGTGTGGAAGAAATTAGGGCTTGACCCACATCTAACACCACATACCAAGATAAGATCTAAATGGGTTCATGATCTGGATATAAAGAGTGATATTATAAGTAAATTAGAGGAACGTAATATAGTTTACCTCTCAGACCTATGGAGATGGAATAAATTTCTGTCCAAAGAAGAACTGGAACTCTTAATGGAAAACCAGATAGATAACTTTGACTATATTAAGTTAAAAAGTTTTTGTACAAAAAAACCAATGCAGTCAAGATTAGGAGGGAAGCAATAAATTGGGAAATCATCTTTACATTTAAGGGTTCTGATAAAGGTCTCATCTCTACAATATATAGAGAATTGTCTCATATTTATAAAATTCAAGCCATTCTCCAATTGATAAATGGTCAAAGGATATGAACAGACAATTTTCAGAGGATGAAATTAAAACTATTTGTAGTCATATGAAAAGGTGCTCCAAATCACTATTGATCAGAGAAATGCAAATCAAGACAACCCTGAGGTACCACTACACACCTGTCAAAGTGGGTAAAATGACAGGAAAAGATAATGATGAATGTTGGAGGGGATGTGGGAAGGCTGGGACACTGATGCATTGTTGGTGGAGCTGTGAACAGATATAGCCATTCTGGAGAGCAATTTGGAGGTATGCTGAAAAAGTTATCAAACTGTGCATACCCTTTGACCTAGCAGCATTTCTATTGGGCTTATATCCCAAAGAAATCATAAAGGAAGGAAAGGGCCACACATGTGCAAGAATGTTTGTGGCAGCCCTTTTTGTAGTGGCTAGACACTGGAAACTGAATAGATGCCCTCCAATTGGAGAATGGCTGAATAAATTATGGTATATGAATATTATGGAATATTATTGCTCTGTAAGAAATGACCAGCAGGACGATTTCAGAGAGGCCTGGAGAGACTTGCATGAACTGATGCTGAGTGAAATGAGCAGAACCAGGAGATCATTATACACGGCAACAACAATACTATATGACAATCAATTCTGATGGACGTGGCTCTCTTCAACAATGAAATGTTTCAAACCACTTCCAATTGTTCACTGAAGAAAGCCATATACATCCAGAGAGAGGGATGTGAAATGTGGACCACAACATAAAATTCTTATACTCTTTATTGGTGTTTGCTTACATTGTGTTTCCTTTATCTGATATGTCTTTCATGTAGATACGATTTTTCTTGAACAAGAATGATAAGTTTGGAAATATGTATACATATATTCGATTTGCCAAGTATTTTAACATAATTAACATGTAGTGGATATCTTGCCATCTAGGGGAGGCGTGGGGAGTTGGGGGAAAAAATTTGTAACAGAAAGCTATGTAAGGGTTAATGTTGAAGAATTACCCATACACATGTTTTGCAAATAAAATAAAATTTAAAAAATAAATAAAAATAAATAAAAATTAAAAGAAATTAAACATCTAAAAAAAAGAAATCTGGCATTTAGTACATTTGACACATTGCAAACATACAATATATATTTTTGTTTGATTTGTTCTTGCTATTGCTGTTTAGTTGCTTCAATCATGTCTAACATTTTGTGATCCCATTTGAGGTTTCCATGGCAAAAATAAATGAGTGGTTTGCCATTATTTTCTCTAGCTCATTTTGCAGACTGAGACAATCTGGGTTAAGTCATGGAAATATTAAGTAGAAATGAAGACATTTTCAGAGCAGAAGTGCAGCCTTTTATATACATACTCCCTGGATATCAAAAACATTTCTCAAAATATAGTACTTTTTTCAGAGTACCATAGATTTCAAAAAAAAATTGTATCCCAATCCCATCATACAATTATGCTAGCCTAGCCCTCCCCACTTTCTGAATGACAGACAGGTTCATAGAATTTAGAACCAAAAATAGCTTTCAATGTCACCCAGTCCACTCTTCATTTTATAAATGTGGACAACATAGCTTAGAAAGAGTATGTGGCTCACCCAAAATTCACATCCATTAAGTATTAGAGTGCCAAGGTTCAAAGTAAAGTCATATTATTCCATATCTCATGAACTTTCCATGATACAACAGCTGATTCACTGGCAGAGGAAAAGCAATGAAAATAAAAACCAATCTTCTATAGAGACTAAAAATCAAATCCAGTGCCAGATATGGGGAAAGCACATGCTATCCACAAATATTGTCAGTATGATTTCTGTCCTCTGGGGAAAAAAGTACCTCAACACTTACAAGTTGATGATCTCAATCCCTAGTCAAAAATGGCAGCTTAATGATACCCAAATTAAGAAGCCATTATATAAATTGGTGTCAAGTCTCTAGCACCATTTCTTAGTCATCCTTTTCAGTCCTTGGAGCATTCAGAACAAGCAATAAAATAACATTTCAAAGGAAATCATAGCCAAGCAAATGAGTCCTGGGTCTGAATTCCATGAGAAAAGCTCTTTACCATGCCCATGACAATTACTCTCTGCTTGTTCAAATATAATTGAATGGCAGTCTCCAGAGACTTGTAAAGCCCCTATGATCACCTGGAATTTGACAGCCAAATCAATCCATCTTTCTCCCAGGAACCTACTCCAAGGGACCAAGTTGTAGTTTTGACAAAGATGTCATTATTTGAAGAGAAGAATTCAAGAACTGGAACTCTTTTGAAAGGGTAGTGTACTTGTTCAGGAAGTTTTATGATTAAAATTTAACTTTATAAGGAAAAAAGAAAAAAAAGTTTATCCTCTATCAAGTCTAGGAACTTGCTATTTGGCAAACCTTTATTCCATCACAATCCTAGGTTCTCTAGATGGCAAAGTTTGGGGGTGGATTTTAATTTTGACTTAATTCTATAAGCATTTACCAATCATGTCCATGGCATGGTACTTGACAAGGGGGTTAAGATATTCAAAGAACCCAATGTTTCCTGACTTGAATTTTTAGAAAGACTTCAAGGTATCATAAATTTAAAGCTGGAAGAAACTTTAGAGACCCTAGTGCCTATTCATCTAATTTTACAAATAAGGAAACAGGGTGAAAGAATTTAAACAACTTTTCTAGGATGACTTAATGAATAGTGTCAGAAATAGGAGTTGAGCTCAGATCTTTGTAACCTGAAGCTCAGTGCTCTATCTATTAAGGTATGATATCTCTCAGGGCATTTTAGAATGGGAAAGAACCTTTGACATTACTTCTTCTAATTCCTTTATTTTAGGGTTGGGAAAACCAAGGCCCTACGGCAAAACATGGCGTTTGTCCAAGAGCATACAACTAACAATTAATATAGCAGAGACTTGAACCTAGGTACATTACAGGAACCTAAGGTTCCATATACTACAAGATGATTTATGACTGTCACTAGAGTTTAAATGTCAAAATGCCACTCTCCTGGAGAGGGTAAGAAAAATAGATGTGCTGTTGTTCATTTCTTTTGACGCAGATCAATTCATCAAGTCATCATTAAGCCCCTACTACTTGTGGGACAGCACTCTCAATTCACTCAAAGGTAAAATAACAAAAACATCATTCCAAGGCTTTGAGTTTATGTTTAAAACAACACAAATACACATAAGAAATGCAAAAATATGCAAAAGAAATATGGGGGAGGATCACTTAGAATTGTGAGAATTAGGAAAAGCATCAGAGAATAGGTATAATTGAGTTGATCCTCATGGAAAAAGTAGATGGTTTAAGTCTCTTAGAAGGAAGAATACTCTAGTATTCTTCAGAATACTCCAAAATACAGAAGATAATATATAAAAAGAAGGGCAGAAAGATGGGAAGTAGAATGTTGTACTACACAATGTTTTTCTCAGAACATTTTTATTGCACAACTGCAATGAAAATCAGAGTGCTTGATGAGGAGCAATATGCAATCAGTCAGAAAGAGTAGGGTGCAACCAGAATAAATGAATCTACATGAAAGAGGAGTTGTAATCTCTCCCAGTTTCAACAGTGAGCCACAAAGATTCTTGAGCATTATATTCCTATGGACCATGATAATTGTGAATCATAAATGTAAATTTGATAATTTTGTGCAGGATGAAATGCAAAATAGAGAAACCAGGAGAGATACTATGTAGAAGGTTATTGAAATAGTTTAGAAGATAAGACTGAACAAGGGTGGATATGGTGTGAATAAACTGAAGAGGAGATTTATGAAAGGCATTAGAGAACGAAAGTCCATAAGACCTGTTGACTGCTTGAGTGTGAGAGGTAAGTAACAATTTAAGAATCCGTAGATTATAGATTATTACATTAGGTGATTGGGAGATTGGTGACACAAAAAAATAAAAATCATATATAGGAGAATGCCACATTTTGACATGATTGGAAGAGAATGCATGTCTTCATTTTCCCCAATGGAAATATTCTGTTTCCCATCAGGAGTCATTTTTATAGATGCCTTTCTCATGTCCAGAATACAGTCTAGTCCTTCCCTTTCTGGTTATTATTCATTGTCATCAATTGACAAACATTTTCTATGTCCACTAGTCAGGCATTTGGCTATCTTACATTTATTTTGTATAACTGATATAGGGGAAGCTAGGTGGGAGAGTGAATAGAATGCTGGGTCTGGAGTCAGGAAGACTAATCTTATTTATATACCTTTTCTTTCTGCAGCAAAATATAAGCTTCCTAAGCACCTTGAAATAGGGACTATTTCTATGGTTTTTTTTCTTTTTATATCCCTAGTCTTAATGTACATTGCTTGATCATGATATGCAGTTAGAAATATTTGTTAAAATGAATTGTTATATATTCCTACCTGAAATTGATTAATGGAAAAGAAAGAAGAATTTTTAAAAAGACTGAGTGGGTTGGAGGTGAGAAAACCAGAAAAACATATGGACAATAATATTCAGCTATCCTAAAGGCTGACTTAAATTCATGTGGTAGTAAATGACTACAAATAAAGGAAGTGCAAGGCATTTGCTTTCATTGCCTTTCCTGAAATGATGATGACCCAGGAAGTTTCAATATATTATATCAGGAAAATATAATAATAAGTGTGCTAAGCAAAAAGACATTTGAAAAAGAATAAAAGTCTTAGAAAAGAAGACTCGTTAAAAATTTCTTTATTTACCCCAGTGGCATACATGATTTGGAAAAAGATACTAAATCTTTCAGCAAATTGGAATAGACAAAAGCAGTCTTATGAAAGCTTATTCTTGCTCCACAGACAGCCATTGCTTTTGTTCATGAAGACTGAGAGTCATAGAATCACTCAGTAGCTTGTCAGGAAGGGAACTTGTATTTGACTGCCTTTATTTCAAAGAAGAGTTAAGGAATTGAGTTTCTGACATGGTAAGAGACCTGGCTAATATCACACATCACAGGAAGGAAGAGAATGAAGTTTTCTTATCTCTCCATTCTGCACACTTTCCACTACATTTTAAATTCATGATGAATCTATCTAGCAGACCCACCTCCCATGACCCAAAAGAAGGTGAGTTGTAGTTCAGTTCCCACTTTGAGAAGAGTGGCCATTGCAATTTGTTGAGCAGAAAGGAAAGTCTATATTTAGCTCTTCTCTAAAGATATACATTATTGATTTGTAATTCTGGAAGGAATAGCTAATATCAACTTTGAAAGTTTTATGTTGCCTGTTATATATTTTCTCAATTCAATAAAAGTGAGTTTCCAATTCAGAATGGGTCTCTTCAGAGAAGTGAGAACATGATTAGTATTAAGCACACACACACACACACACACACACACACACACACACACAAGCTGAGCTTTTGAACAATATCCAACATCAAAAAGAGCGGGGGTATACCAGAAAGCAAAGACGGTATTATTTGAAAGAAATATTTGAAAGTCTTCATTGAACTTCTTTTCCTAACTTTTCCTCTTCTTCACTATGATTTTGGGCAAGACACTTCACTGTCTTAGAAGAACTGGATGGTCAGTTTCAGCTCTGAGATTGTCATTTTCTATAAATTCTTTCTGAGGTCTATGTCAAAATTTCATAATTCAGCCTCTGAAAACTCTTGAAGTAAAAGCTCAAGAAGGTAGCAAATAGAAGTGACTTTAAGACTGCTTAATTCAACCCCACTCTTTTACAGGTGAGAAAAATGGAGTCCTATAAAGGAGAGGAATCTTGTGTGGCTTTCCATGGAACATTAATGACCAGAGTGGAGATAGAATACAAGCTTCCTGTGTCTAAATATAATGCTTTTTTCAATTGGGAAATAGTTTGCCATGATGTTTAAAGCCAACACCTGGAATCAGAAAGAGACAGGTTAAAATCTATCTCATTGCCTTAGTGGCTGGGTATCCCTGGACAAGTTATATAACTTCTCTGCATCCCAGTGCCATTATGCACAAAATGAGAATAATTGTAGAAATTAACTTATAGTATTATTATGAGGATCATTTGATATATCTTTAGAAAGTGTTAATTTATTCTCCAATTGGTAAATGGTCAAAAGACATGAACAGACAATTTTCAGATGATGAAATTAAAACTATTTCTAGTCATATGAAAAAATGCTCCAAATCACTATTGATCAGAGAAATGCAAATTAAGACAACTCTGAGATACCACTACACACCTGTCACATTGGCTAAGATGACAGGAAAAGTTAATGATGAATGTTGGAGGGGATGTGAGAAAACTGGGACACTGATGCATTGTTGGTGGAATTGTGAATGGATCCAGCCATTCTGGAGAGCAATTTGGAACTATGTTCAACAAATTATAAAACTGTGCATACCCTTTCACCCAGCAGTGTTTCTATTGGGCTTATATCCTAAAGAGATCTTAGAGGAGGGAAAGGGACCCACCTATGCAAGAATGTTTGTGGCAGCCCTTTTTGTAGTGCCTAGAAACTGGAAACTGAATGGATGCCCATCAATTGGAGAATGGCTGAATAAACTATGGTATATGAATGTTATGGAATATTATTGCTCTGTAAGAAACGACCAGCAGGATGATTTCAGAGAGGCCTGGAGAGACTTGCATGAACTGATGCTTAGTGAAATGAACAGAACCAGGAGATCATTATACATGGCAACAAGACTATATGATGATCAATTCTGATGGACATGGCTCTCTTCAACAATGAACCAGTTCCCATTGTTCAGTGATGAAGACAGTCATATATATCCAGAGAGAGGCCTGTGGGAACTGATTGTGGATCACAACATAACATTTTAATGCGTTGTGTGAATATTTGCTTGCATTTCGTTTTCCTTCTTAGGTTGTTTTTTTTTTCTCTTTCTAGATCTGATTTTTCTTGTGCAGTAAGATAACTGTATAGATATGTATACATATATTGGATTTGTCATAAAATTTTAACATATTTAACATGTATTAGATTACCTGTCATCTAGGGGTAAAGGTGGGGGGGGGAGGAGGAGAAAAATTTGGAACAAAAAATTTTGTAAAAGTCAATGTAGAAAAATCACTCATATGTTCTGTAAATAAAAAAAGATTTAATTTTAAAAAAGTGTTAATATTCTATAGCAGTGTTAGGAATTCTTAGCTATAATTCTAGCATATTAGGGGCAGCTAGTTGGTGCAGTGGATAAGAGTACCAGCCCTGAAGTCAGGAGGACCTGAGTTCAGATCTGGCCTCAGAAACTCAACACTTTCTGGCTGTGTGACCCTGGGCAAGTCACTTAAATTCAATTGCCTCAACAACAACAATAACAAATATATATACACGTATATATATTTCCAACGTATTTCATGATCTCTATCTACTACATTATGGAGTCACGCTTACAGAGTGATTAAAAATAATATTAAGGGAAAAGGGGAGGAGATATAATTTTAACAAGATGTTTAAATCATGTTTTTCATATTTAAGGCCTATTCAATTAATGTGATTTATCTTAAAAGCTGATTTAAGTCCTTTCCAATTTGTCTGTACCAGGTACCAGAATTGTTATTCATGGTGCAACTTCTAGTCACTGTTTTTTTTTTATATTTTTTTTAAATTTTTATGATAGTTCAAACACATTCTCCCACTACCACAGATTTCTATAGTTAAGTTTTCCGGCATTTGGTGAAAGTCAGCCTCCCCATGGGGAAACCACCTCTATGATCATGGAATTATTCCTGCCAGGTAAGTATCCTAGTCATTGTCTTAAGTCTTCTCTTTCCTTAAAACTCTAGCCCCTTTAGCTGTTTTTCCTCCTATACTTTCAATTAAAGTTCTGTGTGTTTATGAATTATATGTTTTCCCCCTATATTTTAATTAAAGTTCTATGTACATATATATATATACATATATATATATAAAGTAGAGTTTTGACATTTGCTGGAACTATTATATCTCCCTAGTTTATGTATTATTATATTTTCATTTCTAAGTAGAGAAGACTTGAGGGATCACGAATTTCAACACCCTCACTTTATACATTAAAACACTGAAACTCAACTACATGACATTGTTTGCCTAGATTCACATAACTGAAATAAAAGAGGTAAAATTTGCCTCCAGGTTTCATGTAGGATTCTTATGCCCTACCAAGCTTTGCTTTCTTTTCATAAACATTGTAGACTTTTCAATGAACTGAAGACTTGAAATATCTTTAAATATACTTTGAATACTTGAAACTTGTTGTTACACAACCCCTATTTTGTGGGTTCCAAAGCATCTCTTATGGAATGGAGAGCAGAGCAATGCTCTTGGTCATCTACTCCAGAGTACTCTGTCCTAACCATGACATCCAGAACTGATGACAATAATCCATATTTTATCTTTCTAACTAGGGGCAGATTACTATTGGGTCTGTCTTCTCCAATATTGGTAAGTAAAATAGTCCAGGTTTATGTTCAGTTTATTGTTTGGAGATTTTGTGTTCATTTTTGAGAAAGACCACAGTAAACTTTCATTGGCTCTGTCCAAAAAGACTTAACCATTTAAATAAATTACTTTTTGGGGTTTTGCTTTATGCTTTTCTTTCTATAATTTCCATTTTTAAAGGGGATTGAAATAAACATGTCCTTAAGATTTTGATTCATTATCTTATTTTCTATGTTATTTCCTTAGTCTTCAAACAACTCCCCTGAATCACAGATGTCCTAATTAAGTGATCTGAAAAGCTGTGAGTAGTGCTAAAGTCTTCAAATTTCTTTAGATTTTTTTTCTCCCTCTTTGTGTCCCAGGAATGCTAGCTCATGGAAACATCTATGATTCACTGTGCTGTTTTTTATTATTATTATGAGCTGATAAGATATGCACTGATAGAGTTCCCACACACACATATACACACACTTTTATTCCACTTAATTGTCTTCTTGTTTTTCTTTTGCAGATTGTACAAACTAAAAGAATGATCTATTTCCAGTTTGGAACAAGTTGTGATTAGGAGAAATAATAATGGATAGACCTGGGTTTAAATATCTGTGACCTGATGATGATCAAAGGAGTTTGTTATTCTATTGGTTGAATGATGTGTTCTTCTTTGAGGAACTGGAATAGAATTCTCTGAGCATCTTGATTTCACTCAGGAAATTCTAATTAGCTAGAAATGTACTATTCCTCTATCTCACTGGTCAAGTGATTCTCTCTTTGTCCTTAGTTGCTTATTTTTCTCTTTGGCCTAGATGGAGGAAATGGAATTCAGTTATTTTTAGCACTGGGATATTCTGGCCATATATGTGCTAATGACCTAAAATGAAATTTAACCGAAGTATTGAAAAAACATAAATTGAGATGATAACAACTGTCATTCAAGGGAAGCAATGTGGTATGGTGAAAAAGAATCAGCATTGGAGTCAGTAAACCCTGACTCTGAGTCCTTAATTTGACTAGGAATAACTTTTTGACCCTGGGGAAATCACGCAACTTATCTGTGCCACATTTAACACTGAGACTGGAGGCTATACAGCAGTTGCTAACCTGTACTGATGGAAGGAATATCCACCCTAAGTGTCCTCTAAAGCAATGAAGTTATACAGCAGCCATATCAGAGAAAAACAAAGCAGAACAAAAAAAGAAGGAAGGGGTGAAGGGAAAGAAGAAGAAAAAAGAAGGAAGGAAGGAAGGAAGGAAGGAAGGAAGGAAGGAAGGAAGGAAGGAAGGAAGGAAGGAAGGAAGGAAGGAAGGAAGAAAGGAAGGAAGGAAGGGAGCAAAGGAGGGAGGGAGGAAAGAAGGAGCAAAGGAGGGAGGAAGGGAGGAAGGAAAGGAGGGGAGGAAGGAAGGAAGAAAAGAAGAAATAAAGATTGGTAAAAGAATGAAATGAAAGAAAAGAAAAGAATTTTACATGTACAAATCACCTAAAATTTGGCAAAGCCTATTATACCCATTTTATTTGAGTTTCAAAACAACCCTGTGATAGTTATTATTTTTAGGAGAGGTCAGGAAAGCCTTTTTATTTTTTATAATAATATCTTTTTATTTTTCAAAATACTTGCAAAGATAATTTTTAACATTCACCCCTAAAAAACCTTGTGTTCCAATTTTTTCTGCTTCCCTCTCCACCTACCCCCCTCCCCTAGACAGTAATCTAATATAGGTTAAACATATACAATTCATCTAAACATATTTTTACATTTTTCACACTGCATAAGAAAACTCAGATCAAAAGGGGTAAAAATTGAGAAAGGAAAATTTTAAAAAGCAAGCAAACAACAAGAACAATAATAACAAAGGTGGAAATATTACGTTGTGATCCACATTCAGTCTCCGTAGTCCTCTCTCTGGCTTTAGATGGATTTCTCCATCACAAGACTATTCTAATTAGTCTGAATCACTTAATTGTTTGAAATAGTCAAGTCCAACTAATACATTGTTGGTGGAACTGTGAATTGATCCAACTATTCTGGAGAGTAATTTGGAGCTATGCTCAAAAAGTTATCAAACTGTGCATACCCTTTGACCCAGCAGTGTTTCTATTGGGCTTATATCCCAAAGAAATCATAAAGGAAGGAAAAGGCCCCACATGTGCAAGAATGTTTGTGGCAGCCCTTTTTGTAGTGGCTAGAAACTGGAAACTGAATGGATGCCCATCAATTGGAGAATGGCTGAATAAACTATGGTATATGAATGTTATGGAATATTATTGCTCTGTAAGAAACGACCAGCAGGACGATTTCAGAGAGGCCTGGAGAGACTTGCATGAACTGATGCTGAGTGAAACGAGCAGAACCAGGAGATCATTATACACGGCAACAACAGTATTACATGATGATCAATTCTGATGGACATGACTCTCTGCAACAAAGAATTGTCTCAAACCAGTTCCAATTGTTCACTGAAGAAAACCATATACACCCAGAGAGAGGGATATGAAATATGGACCACAATGTAACATTTTCATGCTCTCTATTGAGGTTTGCTTGCATTGTGTTTCCTTTCTCTGATTTTCTTTTTTCTTGTAGATGGGATTTTTCTTGCACAACTTGTCAAGTATTTCAACATTATTAACATGTAGTGGACTTCCTGCCATCTAGGGGAGGAGAGGGTACTGGGGGTAAAATTTGTAATGGAAGCTTTGTAAAGATCAATGCTGGGGAACTACCCATACATATGTTATACAAATAAAAAGCTTTAATTAAAAAAAAGAAAGAGTCAAGTCCATCCTTTGATAGTTATTACAGTTTTTCCTATACCATTTTACAGATGAAGAACTCTAGAGAGTTTTTCTCTGGAATTTAGAGAGATTAAAAAATAAAACAACAACAAAAACAACAAAAACTTACCCCCAGTATCACTCATACAGGAAGTGTCATAAGAACCTACCCCAATAGAAATGCAGTGTCTACTATAACCTAGAGTCAATTTTTTTCCTCTAAAGCTGATTCATTAATTATGAAAATAAGAAAATACTTCAGATTCTGTTGAGTCCTTATTGCCTCCTTTAAGAGATGAGGACACTGGGTTCTGGACAGTTGAAGTGATTTACCTACATCACAAAATTGGTGAGGAGCCACCAGGAATTCATTCATTCAGTTACTGAATTAAAGGCAAGGCTTTTCTCTCTACCTTATTATGTAAGGATAAGCTTTCACTGAGCAATCCCCTTTTCTTTTAACTTGCAACTTTGAAATTAAAGATAGATCTACATTACTCTAAGGTATGATGCAGTGTCTGATTTTTCTTCAGTATTTATACTTGATTCTGTTTCAAAGTAGATAATAGAAATAAGAAACATTCCCAAGACTCCTTCTTGAATTCATTGATTCAACATCAAAAAGTCCAAGAATATTCTGAGCAGGAATTCTCCAAAGATGTATAGGCAAAGTTATTCAGCATGTAATATTATTACACAACAAATTCTGAAAGTGTCCAAGAGATATTGACCCTGTTGTCAATTCATAGAGAAGGAAAATTTGTATCTCTAAATGCAGGGGACTAGATTTACCAATGATTACCACAAAATGGCATTGTATAAAGAGATCTTAAGAGAACAATTTAATATTATGCCCAAAATTTTCATGGACTGAACTGAACCCTGGGAAAGGAAGGAAAAAGCATTTAAGTGCCTCCTACATGCAAATTGTTATTTTTCAGTCATTGAGATTTTCTTGGCAAAGATACTTTTTCCAGCTCATTTTAAAGGTGAGATAACTGGGGCAAAGAAGGTCAAGTGATCTGCCCAAGATTACAGTGTTAGTATGTGTCTGACATCAGATTTGAAAGTGGAAAGAAGTCTACCTAATTATGGCTCCGTCTTTCCACTGGGTCACAGCTGCCCCTGTTAAGGATGTAAGTTATTGCTATTATACTCACTTAAAGTTAAGGAAAAAGGACTGCAGAGATTTGACTTGCCAAAAAAACACAGCTAGTGTCTGAATCTAGAAGTGAGCTCAAATCTTCCTAACTTTGTGCCCAGTGCCTCATCCACTGGCTTTTAATTCAAAGGCTCTAAGTTTAAATTCCTGCTCTTCTACTTAGTGGCCCATATGGGCCAATCACTTAAATATTTTTAATAAGCCTTTCTTATCTGCAAAAGAAAGGAACCGAAATAGGTCTCTTTTAAGATCCTTTCCAGTTCTAAATCATTCATCTTTTCTTTTTCATGCAAGATTATGGATTTGGAAAACTATTGAATGGATGATATCTATGATTTTCCTCCAGGGCTCTGCAAAGAGAGAAATCTAGAGATCTTTCATAAATCACCTGACAAGCCACTTCTCAAAGACATATCGTGAATTAGTGGCAGCGAAATTAAGAAAAGCTATGACTAATTCCCTGCAGTATGTCCCTTCTTATCTCTTATGTTTTGGAATGACTAGCCATTGACCTAGAAAGGACAATGTTCCTGACTCAGTTTCCATACTGGGATCCACCAGGTCCTTTGGCTTATGTGGAGGCCACCAAATGGACTAAGAAGGTTCCATTCAGGTTAATGTGACAATACTAATGTTTCAGAAAGATAATTTTTCATCATGGTAGCTTTTTTCTTTCTTTTTTTAGCAGTTCATTTGACATTCATCAGCCAATTTCCTTTGCTTCAGTGTCCCTTTTCTTTGACATGCTGTCTGAAAAGTTGTCCTAAAAATCATTAGAATTAGGTCCACATCAAAACATATATACAGAGATACAGGAATATCAACCAGCCCTCACATCATAGTGTTTAAGGATACAAGAATTCATCTTTCACTTACCCTTTAATAATTCCCTCCTATAATATGTTGAACTATTCCCATTACACGTCTTGAAAAAAAAAAACAGTACATGTACTATTTGATAATTGTATTGCAGCCCCCTTCCTAACAACAAAAAAGATCTCATGATATACTGAAAAGAGTGATAGATATTGAGTCAATCAGTCATTAAACATTGTTAAATACCTACTATATGTCAGGTATTGTGCTAAGTGCTGGAAATACAAAGGAATGCAAAAGATAGTGCCTCCCTTCAAGGAGTTCACATTTAATGGTAATAATCATAAGGCACTAGAATTGAGAAAGTTTGGGGGAGGGGGCCAACTGTAGGATGTGGAACCCAGATTCAAATTCTGCCTCTCAACTGTGTGAATGGAAGATCCTATTGTGAATTCTGTATGTATGTGTTTATTATTTTTTAAAAAAAATAAAGCATTGTGTTCAATTAAACAAATGTTTGCTTTAAAATAATGATACTGGGGCAACTTGGTGATGGATAGAGCACCAGCTCTGAAGTCTGTAGGACCTGAGTTCAAATGTGGCATCTGACACTTAATCACTTCCTAGCTGTGTGACCCTGGGCAAGTCACTTAACCCCAATTACCTCAGCAAAAAGTGATAATAATAATAAAGTGGTGGTACTTAACTTCAGCACCAATGAATTTAAAGAAAGTTTTTTTGTTGACTCAATTTCAAAATATTCCATGTTTTATAATCAATATATTATATTTCATGTATTCAAAAAACATTGTCCTGAAAGGGGGTTCAGAGGCTTTTCCAGATATCACAAAATGCTCTATAGCATAACAAATGGTTAATAGCTCCAGCCTCCAACATATCCTAATATACTATATCTCTCATGTATACATAGAAAACACAAACAGTTCCCTGAAAGATGTAACAATACAGATAATTTCTTTCTTTTTTTTCTGCTGCTATGGCCCTTTCTGTTACTCTCAAACAAAATGAGGAGATGAATGATTAAAAGTATTAATCCAAGTCAAAAAAGAATTTCTAGTGAACAATCTTGGACAATTTTGTTTTAAATTTTATGAACACAGGATAATAGATATAAAAGGATTGTAGTGATCATGTATACCACCTCCAACCTCCTATTAATTTCTTTTTTAAATATAAGCAATGAGAGCCCAAGAGATTTTCTCAAGATCAATATGTGGCAAAGTTGTAATTTGAACCCAAAACCAGTGATTTTAAAGTTAGTAGTATTTTGACTTGAGCCTTGCTGGACAGCAGTATTTCACAAGATTGATTCCAACAAGTTCTAAAATGTATCAGGGTTTCCTAAATAAGATCAATAATCCCTCAAGAAAATTTGATCTAAATATCCACCCAAGAACAACAAAGATGATGAAATGTTTCTATTGTTTGAACTACTATATACAGCTGGATGGATAACCCAAACTGGATAACAACATATCTGTTGTAAACAGACATTTCTGCTAGATGATAAATTGAAACCAGAATTGAATAGGAAGGAAAGAGAAGATTTGGGGCAAAATTTTAGTCCCTTTAATGACCCCAGGTTTCTCCCTCTCGACAAAATAGCTTATTTTTGATATCAATATGATATTTATGGATATGAAATACAGTATGTTTCAGTATCTGAAAATTAAAGGGGAAGATCACCCTAAGGGCAAGAAGAAGATCATTGTGGTAGGATAATACTATGAGATCTCCAAGTATCATACATGCAGCCTAAAGGAGACCGTTAAGATATATGAATAGAAAAGGTGAGTCAATAATTTGTGAAGGATGAAGGATAAGGATGCTCCACTGGCATCCAGGAATTGTCAAGAGATGGAAAGACATTCTACAGCATTCAGGTGGGATGATCCCAGGTGGAAGTTCCATCTGCAGATGGACATGGACAAGAATCAGCAAGGTTGAAAAGGAATGGATGAGTTGCCAATGAGAGGCAAGCATTTACATCAGTGAGATACCAGATCCATCATATTAAATATAGTCATAATAATACTGTTGGAGGTCTACATCCCCTGGTTATGCTTGTGTTCGATCTGTCAATTAGCTAAGTGCCCATAAATAATAAAATACAGTCCAAAACGTTTATTCATTTCAATTCAATTTTAAAAAGAAACATTTATTATTGCAAGGAATTATACAAGGCACTGCCACTGCAAAGACAAAAATTAAACCATCCCTGCTTTTAAGAAGCTTGAATTCTCTTAGGGAGATAAAGCTTATACAAGTAAGTAACACATATGTGTATATACACATACATATAAATGCATATGCAGGTATATTTATGTATACAGAGACATATATACATCACATGCTATATATATATATATACACACACATATATATGTATGTGTATGTATGTATACAAATATAACCCTCCCCAAGCAATGGGGAAATGTAACCCTAACAAATGGAGAGATTATGAAAGGTTTCTTCTAGGAAGCAGCACTGGAACTAAACCTTGAAAAGAGTTAGGGATGCTAAGGCACAGACATGAATAGGGAAAGTATCCCAGGCACGTAGGAAGGGAAAGGGAAGATTAGCTCTGTGCAAAGAAAATAAGTAGAAAATTCAAGAATGCCATTTTGACTGGAACTTGCTTATCTTAAAAGAATACTATCATACTGTCCCTCAACATATCTGCATAGTAATGTTTCTAGGATGAAAGTGCATTTGAAATATGCTGCCTCTAGCATTTGCATTAACAAATGTTCACATAATGAAAAAAAATACTAAACATTGCATAATGGAATGAGTGCACAAAGGCCCATGAATAGGAGATGCTCTTTGAATTTGCAGGGTCTTTCCAAGGAGGATTTTTAATGTGTTGAACCAAAGCCTAAGTTATATCTGGGAGTGAGTCAGTTATTTTAAGGTATTCTAACACTCTTTAACATAGCCTTTCTAATGTCTTTCTTTCTATCCTTAATACCTTTACATTTGTCCACCTTCCAGTGTTAATGTAGGCAATTATTAACTCTTTGTCATCTATGAATTTACTTTATTTAGGATCTTGGTGTCAAGGGATTATAAAATCATAAAATTACAGATTTGATTCTATTTGTAACCTTAGAAATCAAATCCGAATTTGAGAATTGGAGGCAATCTAGTTATCCATACATTTTATAGCCAATATTTAAAGTGGAATTTGGCCTCTGCTTTAAGATTTCCCAAAAAGAACTTACCAAATGTGGGGCAACTCATTTAAATTTTGGACAGCTCTGATTGTTAGGAACTTCCTTCTTCCCTTTCTCTCTTCTTCCTTCCTCTCCCTCTCTCCTTCTCTCCCTTTTTCCTTCCTTGCTTCATTCCTTCCTTAATTTTTCTTCTATTTCTTCCTTCTTCCCTCTGTCTATTCATCTCTTTTCTTTTCTTACATTCCTCTTTTACTTCCTGTGACCCTCCCTCCCTTTCTTCTTTCCTTCTTTGCTTCCTTTATTTCTTCCTTCCTCCCTCTCTACCTTTTTTCTTCCTTCTTTCTTTCTTTCCTTCCTTCTTTTTTTCCTGCCTCCCTTCTTCTCTTCTCCTTCCCCCCTCCCTTATTTCCTTCTTCCATTCCTCCCTTTTTTCTTTCCTTCCTTCCTCCCTTCCCCCCTGCCTCCTTCCCTTCCTTTCTCCCTCTCCCCTCCTTCCCTTTCCTCCTCCCTTTCTCTGTTCCTTCCTCTGTTCCTTCCTTCTTTCTTTCATTACTCCCTTCCTTCCTCTCTCTTCTCCCTATCTCCCTCTCATCCTTTCTCTTCCACAATCTGTCTACCTTCTGTTTGTCTGTCTCTCTCATTGTTCCTGCTTTTACTTTTTCCATCAAGGCAATACAAGTTTAATCTCTCCTACACATGACATCTTTTCATATACTTAAAGATACCTACATTGCCCCTCTATCACCCTCCACCCAGAGTCAGCTCCTAATTAACATGTCAAGTACTTTCTGCCAGTAGGGATGTGTCATGTACTCAAAGCCCTTTACCACGCTGGTTGCCTTTCTCTGGATACTCTCCAACATACTCATGTCCATCTTAATCTGCAATGCCAAGAATTGAATACACTCATGCATATGAAGTGTGATGGGGCCATACGACAATGAAATTTATTGTTGTTCAGTTTTTTCAGTTATAACTGACTTTTTATAAGTCCCTTTGGAGTTTTCTTGGAATGTTTTGCCATTTCCTTCTCCAGCCATTTCCTAGTGAGGAAACTGAGGCAAATTGGGTTTAAGTGATTTGCCCAGGGTCGCACAGCTGACAAATGTCTGAGGCCTGATTGGAACTCAAGTCTTTCTGATCCAAGTTCAGTGCTCTATCCACCATACCACCTAGTTGCCCCAGTGAAATTCATTAGTGAAACCCCAGATAATATTACATTGTTGGATGTCACACTATAATGTTAATTCATTTTAAATTTAAAGTGCACTAAAGCCCCCCAATATTTTTTTGCTGAGGCAATTGGGATTAAGTGACTTGCCCCAGGGTCACACAGCTAGGAATTGTTAAGTGTCCAAGGCTAGATTTGAACTCAGGTCCTCCTGATTTCAGGGCTGGCGCTTTATCCACTGCGTCACCTAGCTGCACCCCCCCTCCCAATATTTTTCTTAAAAAACAAAAACAAAAAAACCTGTTAACAGCAATGTCCCTATCTTTTATTTATGAAACTCATTATGTGTATAATCCCCCATACACATAAACGGTATAATACTATCTAACTTCATCCCTTTGTAATTCTATTTTATAAGCTCTATCCTATTGCTCCAGCATGTCAAGAAACTTATGGATCCTGCTTTTTTGCAAGGAAGTTTTGTTTAAGTGACTTGCCCAGGATCTCATAACTAGGAAGTATTAAGTGTCTGAGTCTGGATTTGAACTCAGGTTCTTCTGACTCTAGACTATCCATAATTAGATTATCCATTGCATCATCTAGCTGCTCTTGGATCCAGACTTTTAGATCCAGTGAGTTCACCATGCCTCCCAGCTTTGTGCCATCTACAAATTTGATGAGCATGCTAGCTATACCTTTATTATTGCTGCTAAAAAAAAACAGCCAGCAACTACAAATAGATGCCTTGAGTACTTTACTGAGGCCCTCATTCAATACTGATGTTGAAATAATAGCAACTTTCAGTACAGTCATCCAACTAGACCTGAATCTATCTAATCATATTATCATCTAGTCCACCTTTCTCCAATTGTCTAAAAAGATGCTATATTTTGTCAAAAGCTTTATTAATTCTGAGGTTCAATCTCATAGCCACAAGATGGGCAAATATGACAAAAGAGAAAAATGATAAATGTGGAGGTGGCTGCTGGGGAAAAAAAAACAGGCACACTAATTAATTATTGATAGAGCTGTGAATTGTACTGCTATTCTGGGAAGTTATTTGGAGTGACACCTGAAAAGGCAATAAACTCAGAATAACTTTTGACCCAGTGATATTGTTACTAGGTATATGTCCCAAAGGAAAAAGATATCATACAGAAAAAAATATATTTTCTCTCTGTGGGTCCCCCAAACTAAAAACTAAGGGATTTCTTTTTATTTGGGAATAACCAAACAAATTATGATATATGTATGCAATAGAATAGCATTGCTCCATAAGCAATGGCAAAATGGACAGTCATTAAGGAAACTTAGAGGAACTGTATAAATTAATGTAGGCTACTAAATGACATAGTGGATAGAGTACTGGGCCTAAAGTTGGGAAGATTTATTTTCATTAGTTCAAATCTGACCTCAGTCATTTATTACCTGTATGACCACTTAAGTTTGTTTCTTCATCTGTCAAATGAGTTAAAGAAGAAAATGGTCAACTATTCACCAAGAAAAGCCCAAATAGGGTCACAAAGCATCAAATATGATTGAAAAACAACAAAATATGCAGACTGAAATAAACCAGAATCAGTAAATCTATTTCAAAATGACAAAGTAACAGTGTTAGAGATTTTAGTATTCTAATTGACATCCTGACAAATTATGATTCCTTAGGACCAAAAATGAAGCATGCTATCCACCTTCTGATCAAAAGGTGATTCATTTAAAATGCAGAATCTGACACATATTTTTGCACATGATCATGACCAGTTTGAGAATTTGTTTTGCTTTACTATGCATATGTTATAGAGAGGTCTGTTATTATTATTAATTACTCAGTGGGTGGGGAGTTGGATAAAGAGAAAATAAATTCAGGTTAGTGATATACAAAATGTATTTTTAACTTTGGGAAACTCTAGGTCCATTATATCCATCAAGACTCATAGAACTGAAAAGAGGAAAGGACTTCAGAGGGTAGGAAGTCATTTAACATAGAAGGGCAAAAGGGCTAAGAAAGATTATTTCATATCCCAGGCAACAAAGCAGTAAGCAGTAGAGTGAAGACTTAAAGTCAGTCAATCAATAAACATTTATTAAGTGTTTCCTATATGCTAAATACTGTGCTAAGTTCTGGGTATGCAAAAAGAGGCAAAAGATAAATTCTAAATAAGCAAATAAGCCCAAAAAAGCAAGCAAAACATTTTAGAAATATGTGATATAAATAGGAAATTAATATACATAGGAAATAATTAATAGGAGAAAGAAGAAAGGATAGAGGGATTAATGAAGACTTCCTGTAGAAATTGAGACTTTACTTGGGATTTAAAAACCTTGTCCAAAGAAAAAATGAACATAGATTTAGTCTTGGGAGGGTATTTAAAGGCTATTTAATCATTCTCTTTCCTCTGATTTTATAGTTGAGAAAATTTAGGTCCAGTAAATTTAAGATAATTGTGCCAGATGATAAATAGTGGGTTTTGATCACAGTCTTTTGAGTGTAGCATGATATTAGATGCAAACCCATCATTGTTCCTTCTTTATTCTCAAAAATGGATAATGTTGCTTTTTTTTTCTTTTGTAGCAAATACAATTTCACATCAAGTAAGTTTGAGAGGCACTGAGCAGTTCCTGCATCTCTGGATCCATCTCAAGAGAATGGGCAATCAGTTCTTGCCTAACAGTTCAATAGCATCTTCTTTCTTAGGGATACACTAAGTTCTCCTCCTTTTGCTGAGCACTCAAACATCCTTCAAAAAAAATATGCATGCAAATAAAGACATGCAGGTCCATAGATACATATTTGAAAAAAACCATACACACACACACACACACACACACACACACACACACACACACCTTGGTCAACCACCAAGAGGAAGATTTCCTAGGTAATAGAAGAATTCTGTAGACAACTGTTATCAGCTTTGACAAGGGAAGGATAGGTACAAAATTGATTTGCCTGCACTAACAGACAGTCTTATCATTCTGCAGCCACTCTATTCCTCACCTTGACATGCAATTAAAAAGGGTATCTCTTCTTGTAAAACTCCCATCTCTCTCTAAAACAAGGGAGCCCAGCTGGCAATATTGGCTGCCCAGATAAGTCTGCCAAGACACTTTCTCCACTTTCTTCTCTAAGTAATACAACTACTCACTGTCAACAGGATTGGCATGGGAAGGGAGAGAAAAGCAAGAAAAGTACAATGACTTTTATTCCACAAGAAGATATTGTTCAGTTCTCAAATTCAATTGAGGCAAAAGGATAGAGAATACAATTTGGATATATCGGTATATCAAGGACTTTATGATGTAAAATCCCTCTCCACTAACTTAGTTTAGAACTGATGCATTAAGTTAGGTTCTAGAGAATTGCCTAAGGATTTTGGACCTTATGATGTTCCCAGGGTAATAAAACTAGTCAGCACCAGAGAAAGAGTTTGAAACCATTTCTTCTTCACTGAGCTCATTACTCTATCTACTGTGCTACATCGATATTTCTATCATCTGAATATAAATAAGTTGAATACAAATGAAAAATGCTCACAAAAAAATAACTTCAAATCGACCCTTTATCTATGAGTCAATACATAGCAACCAAAAAAAGGTTAATATTAAGCTATTTTCAGAGAGGCATGGTATCTAGAAGAAAGATTTCATTCTACTCTGCCATATCCAAACTACATCATTAATGCCATTTCCATATCTAGACAATACAACATAAAAAGCAGATAGCTAAACTTTGAGGTCCTAAAAAAGGATAATCAATATTGTGAGGTACTAGACAAAATGTTGAATGAAAATCAATGAAAGGAAATGAGTAAGTTTAATTTGGAAAAAAAGATAAGATAATTTCATCACTACCTATAAGTATTTGAAGGGTTATGGAAAAGACAGAGTGTTAAAATGTATATATTTCTGAATTTAGAGTCAGAGAATGTAGGTTTAAATTCCAAATCCTTTATCAATACATATAAAACATATCTACATTTATAAGATAAGCTTCCTAGTTTTTCTCAGCTCCAGTTTTAGCATCTGTAAAATGGGAAGGGATGGGAAAAGGGAATACTCTTCTAGCCCTAGATCTATAAGTTAAATTTCCTAGAGTTAAATCAAGGTCTACTACTGTAAGTTTGGATAAGTCATTCAACTTCTCAGGGCCTAATTTTCCTCATTTTAAAAGGAAGAGTTCATCCAATTCATGTTCTATCCTCCTTCATTTTAAAAAGGAGGATAGAACATGAATTGGATGAACTCTTCCAGTTTTATATCTTGTGATTCTATGAACCTCTAATATTCCTACCACCCCTCAATCAATAATGTTTGCTTCACGTTGATTAGCCTAGAAAGTAGAATACAGAACAGTTAGTTGGCTTAAAGATAGAATCCGGTGTAAGCTTCATATAAGAAAATTCAATCATGAAATACCTACACAAAGAAATATTGGATCTTTTACCTTGATTTTCTCCAAATTAAAAATAAACAATCACCATTCAAGGATATTTCCAAGGATCTACATTGGATTAGGAGACTACTAAGGTCTCTTTCAAAGTTAATATTCTTTGTGTAGCTCATCTCTTTATTTTCAAATAAAGCCAAAATTGAACAAATCTTAAGTGGAGGAAAACAATCATTGATAAATGGAAATATATTTACATACAAAAAGAGGGAGAGGGATAGAAATTGTATCTCTGATTACAATGTTATAGTGAACTCCCCAATGAAGAACTGGTCAGCACCATCTCTGCAACCTATGGTTTAAGAGAGTTGCCAAGAGATCTTGAATGCTAATTCACTTATTCAGGATCATCTAATGTGTTGGAGGCAGGATTTAAATGCAGAATTACTGCCCCAGAAGCCATGTCTCTACTTGCTATGTCTGACTGCCTCTCTAATGCAGAAATATGATAGCAAACTGGAGACATGGACATTTAAAATGAGAATTAACATGGCAGCCATTTCTCTGCAGTTCATTTTGAAACATGTTGCATCTGCAAAATGTTTACTAATGATGATGAAAGCCCTTTCAGAATAATTACAGTCTAATCACATAGAGTTGTGTCCTTTCAGATGTATCCTGCCCCTTCCCCCCCCCATCTCCTACTATTGCTTGTTGCCTGTGCAGCGACCATACTGCTGCTGTTCACTGCTATTCACTATTGTGTTTAGCAATAATGAGAAGTTGAATAATGAGCTCCAATAACATCTGTTGGTCTCACCTTATATATATTAATAAATGGCATTGTAATCTATCTAAACTTCTCTTTGTCTTTGTCTCCCTCCTCTCTATGAATTCTTTCTTTTAAGGACACCCCTTATTCTGTCCCACCTCCCCTATTCTACTATCAATAAACATTTATCTTAATGGTGTCCTTATTCACTAGTAAAATATTGGTTTGATCTTGAGCCTATAAATTATTTTTTACTTCAAGTTTCTTCTATATACTAAACCTTTATTTTTTTAAAGAAATACAAATTACAGCATATCTATTTCATCCCACTTCAAAAAAAAAAGTGATTCTGCAATGAGAGTTAAGGCCAGTGTTGGCAATTTGCTACTTGGGAATATGCCATAATAGAATCCACCCCCACTAGACCCAGATCTGTCCAAACTTGGTAGAATATTCTTTGCTTGATTAAACTCTAGTGGTTATACTTTTTTTTTAATCTGAGCACATTTATCTTAGCATTTTATGAGAGACTTCTGAATCATAGAATCTTCAAACTGAGCAAGACCTTTCAATTCATTAAGGCTTCCTCATTTATCTTCAAAATTGGGAAAGTGAGGCTGAGAAGTGATATGTCCAAGGATATGCTGCTATTAAATGACATCATTGGGACTTCAACTCATAGGCTTCTATATCAATGATATCATGTCTACAGGATGATGTGATTCTAATTATGTTAAAATGGTCATTTATCTATTGTAGGGATTCTTACTCTGTTTTGTATAGCAGTCTGGTTTGTACTAGTTTGGATTTTTGGTAAGGCCTATGGCATTTTGAGGATTTTATTTTAAATGCATAAAGTAAAATATATAAAATTACAAAGGAAGACAATTATATTAGAACACAGTACCCTATATATCACAACCTATATATGAATATAAAAAACTGCAAATACAAACATGCAAACAAATACATATATGTGTATATGCATATATTTACATAGATAACACACACATAGACACACATACTTTAACCAATGAGGAAGCAGAACAATGCATGTCAGAAAAAAATATTCCTACTTACTACCAAAAATGCTAAATAACAGTTTGAAAGGTAAACAAAATTTAAAAGAAAATGTGCTAGTTCCACCAAGAACTCAAAGCCATAGGAACTAGTGACAAATATAGTACAGTCTACAGATACACTGTAGATACAGATGTCAATATTTTAACTTTATTTTCATATTCATTCTATGATTATCTTATTTGTAATATCTATGCTGGTGAGATGATGACTTGTCAGTAAGAACTGGGAGAGGGATGTTGTAGATGTCTTTAAACATTTGAAAAACTATCTCAAAGATAAAATTTCTTTCTTTTTTTTAAATAAAGCTTTTTATTTTCAAAACATAGGCATGGAAAATTTTCAACATTCATATTTGCAAAACATTGTATTCCAAAATTTTCTCCCTCCCTTCTCCCTACCCCTTCCCCTAGATAGCAAGTAATCCAATATATGTTAAAGATAAAGCTTCTTTCTTTTTAATTAAAGCTTTTTATTTTTCAAAACATATGCATGGACAATTTTTCAATATTAGCCCTTGCAAAACTTCGTGTTCCAATTTCCCCTCCCTTCCCCCACGCCCTCCCTTAGATGACAAGTAGTCCAATATATGTTAAATGTGATAGAAATATATGTTATATCCAGTATGTGCATGCATATTTATATAATTAAAAGATAAAACTTCTTAAAGAATCCAACTGTGGAAGTGTCCACAGAAAGCAAAAAAAAAAAATCTTAATTCTTTTTAAATAAAACTAAATTAAATCTGGCAATGTGGTATGAAAATATCTTGCCTAAATCGTACATATAGAAGTGGCTAAAGTCACAATTTTAACCTATAACCCTCAATTCAATTTAATCTTCTTTCTATTGGATCATACATTAACCCCATAGGACAGAATTATAAAAAAAAGATGATATCAGCAAAGCTATAACACCAATAATTTAGTTTCAGTCTCTATAGAAAGAAAGGATTCTCAACAATTTAAGCTATCCAAAAGACAAAGAGGATGCCCAGAATTATAGAGTGATAGAATTAGAGCAAAAGAGTACTTTGGAAATCATTACATCCAATGCTTCTCATATTAAAGTTAACTGACTTGGCCGAGACCAGCAAAGTGGTATTTGGATCAAAATTTGATTCTTAGTCTCCTTGTTACTGAAACTATATCCACCAATACAGTACTTCTCAAGACTTTTTCATTTCAGGATGAAATTACACTCTGAGAAAAAAAAAAAAACAATATATTACCTCCATCCTTAAAAGCATTTATTTATACTATTGGTACCTAATGATATTTGCCATATTAGAAATTAAAATGTCCTGGGATAATGACAATGATGATGATGCTTTTGCTCTTACATAATCCTAGGGAAAAGGACAAACTATCATATGAGAACTACTTCACTAGTTCATGCTGTGTCCTAATAAGACATATCTTCTCATTGTAAGGCTTTATTTAAGGAGTTCAAGACCACTAATTGGTGATATAGAAGGGATTCTTCTCCTCCTCTAGAATGATGTCCTCTAAAATTTCTTCTAAGAATATGATTCTTATCATTCTAACCTTTTTTCCAATGAGAAGGAATAGAAGACTGAACTTTAAACTTTTTCCTGCACATAGGGGTCATATGATAAACATAGTAAGGAAAACTTAATTTCATTTCTATCCCCAGCCCTATTTCATTACCAGAAGATTTTTGCCTAAATAAACTAAAAAAATGAACCAATTTAAAAATTTGGAGCCTAAGGGTATTTTATTTTAAGTGAGGATTTGAGAAACAGACATAGTATTGATTTGTACAATTTTAATAGCACTAACATTTGTAAGCTTGAAAAGGACATATGTACTGTCTTTTACAGTGCTTCCTATTACTGTCAACCACTGTTTGAGTGCTTTCAGAAACCGATGAAGCATTGGGATGGGATCCAACCAGAAGATGTACAGATGTCTCCCTGCTTTTGATTTCACTAAACTGACTTATTGAAAATTCCCATGGATTCTCCTGCAAATCAACAAAAACATCACCATGGCTGAATGATATAGATGTATCATGCCTAGAGATGTACAGTATTGCCAGAGGATAGTGCTAGGTAGTACCGTACAATCTAAAATGTCAGAGAAGGAGAGCACTATAAAACACAGAATAACAGAGCTAAAGGGACCTTAGACAATATGTAGCCAGATGTCCTAACTTAACAAATGAAGCAACAGTGAAGAGACTTCCCCAAGGTATATATCTCATAAGTGGAAAAATCCAGGATTAAGCATGGTATATTTTCAACACACTACTAGATACAACTTTAACATGAATAAAGGCATACCTCAATTATATGCAAGCTAAGAAAGAGTTTTAATAAGCATGGTATCTTCCAACTTTAAATCTATGAACTTTAGTATGGAGAAAGATATTTGGGTTAAATGGGATATCCAGTGGATGGGATTTAAGGAGTAGATATTGGGGTATATTTTCTCCATGTGTAAGAACATGATAGTCTTGAGATTAGCAGATCTCTTCCAGCCATTCTGCTTCAGTTCAGTCCATCAATGGAAAGCTAAAATTCTCAGATTAAATTTTGAATCTCTTATTCCTAATCCCTTTCAAAAGATAGAAAATCTATGACTTCAACTTGGATCATCCAATACAAAGCAATAAAAAGAAATCATAGCATGCATTTAACAAAATACATATATATAAATAGATAGATAAAATCAACAAACACTAAGCACTTTTCTCCAGATATATGCTTTTATGTCACCATCGCTAAGTCATTAATAAAGCATCTGTGTATAATGCACTAATATACCTGAAAAAAGCTCAAGTTCTTCTGAAGTCAAATACTTTAGATAGCTCATGATGTTAATGGAAATATTTCTTCTAATTACCTTGGTCATGGTGACATATGTTTTATTGTAAGGAATACTATCAATTTTATCAACTTGAACTAGACTTCCTAGAATTATATTCTAATATTATAAAATAGCTAGAGGCCAGGATCTATACTGTAGAGTCTAAGCTTCATTCCACAGCTTGGACACTTTTAACACCCCATAGTTTTCCACAATAATAGAAAGCCAACTTATATCCATCAAACTCAGCTTTGTCATCTGAAAAAAGGGGAATAATAATATTAATCCAGACTTTCTCATTATATTTTATGAGGAAAGTAATTTATAAATTGTAAATCCTACAGAAATGGGAGTTCCCATTTCTCAAATTGATGATCCTACCCTCATGCTGTTGAACATATATTTTGGACATGACACATGAGAGTTCCACTGAAATTCAAGTAAAGGTTAAATAAATTCAGGTGTTCAATAATGATATAGCATGTCATATAAGAGAAGACACTAGAGGAGGCATAATTAATAGTCAGTTTAATGATTAGGACAACAGCTGCTCTGATTCCAGAGGACGGAAATATCAGCATAAGAAGAGCTGTTTCTATGCTAAGATGAATAGGACTTTGTTGCAGGTTAGGAAGTTTAGACAGGTTCTATAATGACATCCAAAGGAGAAAGATAGCCATGTCACAGTATCTTTTTAGTAGTTTAAAAATCTTGTGATATCTTAGATCAGGCTTTCTCTCCCCAAACACTATGACTATACCACAGATAAGTCAAACACCAAAAGACACTAGAAGAAAATTGCTGCTTATAGTTTCAAGGAAGAAGAGAGTTAATCTTGGCCTTGAAGAATTAGAAGTTTCCATACTTTGCTAAGTAGAGAGAAGAGAGAGCTAGTAATTATGCCATAACTATAGAACTCATGGTACATTGTTAGTGCAGAAAGGCCATTTGAAATTATTGATCAGGTGAGTTAAAATATATTCAAGTATAAGACTTAGAATGATTTATTTACTTATTCATGTATTGCTTATTCATTATCTATTTACTCGTCTATTTGTCTACTCATTTATTTTTCTATCTATTTGGTTTGCTTATTCATTTATTTGATGAATTATGGCCATGCTCAATTCCCTTATCTGATTTCTTCCAGGTGTTCTGGTTTGGGATGAACGGAAAACACTATTTCCTGAGCTTTGTTATTCACTGTCATTGTATTTGCTCCCTACTGGAAGATATGTTACATTCTCCAGGAAATTTATCTGGACCTGGTTGAATGTTTGCCAAAGGAACTACTTTTAGGCAAAGATTTCTCCTTAACCCAAGACCATATGAAGTTTAGCGATAGATCATGTTTGAATACAATTTTGATTTATTTAACTTAGATTCTTGAAAAAAAATATTATAAAGATATAAACACCATTACTGTGGAACTTTGCCTTTTGGGAAAAGGTCATAGAATTATAGAATGTTAGCCATGGAAAGGGTGCTAGCATATAGAATGCTAAAAATGGATGGAACCTTAGAACAGAGAATATAAAATGTGAGAGCCAGAAAGGATCTTAAAATATGGAACATATTATTCCATAGATATATAATAATCATAGCAATAAATATATAATCAATAAGAATGGTTGGCATTTGCATGATTCTTAAGGTTTGTAAAGTACTGTGTATACGTTATCTCATTTGAGAACTTAAAGAGTACTTAGAAAGGAACTTAGAAAAAAATGTCAGAATGTTCTAGAAGAGGAATATGAAAAGTCAAATATGGAAATTACTGAATGAGAAAGAATAATAAAAAAAACATTAGAAGTAGAAAGTGACACAGAACATAAGAATTAAATGTGGCCTTAGAACAAAAACAAATAAATTAATAAATAAATGGATGGATGGATGGATGGATGGATAAATAAATGTTAGGATTGGAAGAAACATTAGTGTTTATCACAATCTCTTGGCATTTAAATTGCTGGGGGGCCCTCCCCCCCAAGGGGAATTAAATCACCTGCCATAAATAAAAAAGTATCTACCTTTAGCCAAAAAAGTTTTTTATGAATTTCAAAGAAAATCATTTATTTAAGTAATTTTAATGTTAGAGTGCTATTTTTAGCTACTAAAACTGGGAAGCTAGATAATAGTCTCAATCCATTTAGGTGCCATTTAAAAGCTTCATGATAGGATGCCCAGGTTCATTGAGAACAAGCAAAGATGTGAGTAATCCAATGGTTTTGCAACATTTTAAATGATATATTATTTTATCAAAGTATTTTCTCAATGGAGATTGTCTCATTTCTCTATTAAAGCCTCTGCTCACCTTGTGAAATGCTCTTCAGTAACTTCTATTGCCTCCAAATCTAACCCCTGTGGTTATGATTATGATGATAATAATGATGATGATGACATATGATGGGATATGAATCCATGACTTTTACTAGGCTTATAATCAGGGCATGTATACTTTCAGGCTCTGTAGTATGACAGGGTGCATGCTATACCTGAACAGGTTTTGAAAACCTATAATTTGCTCCAGGCCAAGATTGATCATCAGAGTAAAACTTTAATGAATGCAGCAGATGATAATAACTTTCAATAACTACACATAACTGTTTTCTGTGTTGCTAAAAAAAAGTAAAGTAAATAACAAAGTCTATGTGCTCTTTAAAATTAGGAAGAACTGTCACTATTATGTCTCAAATATTTATTAGATGTGTCACTGGCCAAGTCACTTAATATCTCAAATCACTTCTTCATCTATAAAATGGGTCTAATAATAAATAGTACCTAGCTCTACCTGTTGCTTTGGATATAAAAGATGATAATATATGCAAAGAACTGTGGAAATCTTCAATCACTATCTAAACATTAGTCATTATTATTATTACATTGCATAGTAGTAGTAATAGTAGTAGTAGTAGAATTAGAAGTAGTAGTAGTACTAGTAGTAGAAGTAGTAGTAGCAATAGTAGTAGTAGTAGTAGTAGTAGAAATAGTAGTAGTAGTAGTAGTAGTAATAGTAGCAGTAGTTGTAGTAGTAATAGTAGAAGTAGAAGTAGTAATATCTGTATTAAGATTAGAATTACTTCCATGAGTTCATAAACAGCTTTCAAAAATTGTTGCCAGGGGGAAAAAAAAATCTTTCACTTGAGGACAGTGCTTCTGGTAAGAGCCATAATTATCTTAGATGATCAAAGAATCATGAAATATGCTAATATCTCTTCCAACCCATCTACAAAATCTGCTTCCAATAACATGCCTGGCAATGGTCATCCAGATTCTGTTTAAACTTCTCTCCAAAATGGGAAGCCAATACATGCTAAAGAGCCCATTTCCTTGTACAGCTTGTTAGTTCCTTGTTAGTGACATTCACTAAGTGTTCATCTTTATTTCTTCTGTCCATTTCTTCTGATTCCTCTCTGGGCCAAGATAAATACATCTTAATTATGTTCTATGCTGCAGCTTCCTAAATGCTTGAACGCAGTAACTATATCCTTGCTGTATACTTTTCTGTTGTTCTTTCTAAACATACCTGACTAATATAGGAGGTACATTCAGACATTTTGTCTGAGTAGGGCCTACTAAAGTTTTTAACTGTTGTGTCAAGAACCCAATTCCTTACTATGCCATAATGAGACTCATTAACGAGGACATTAGAGTGGGTAGAGGAACTAAATATCAGTTTTTTAAAAAAGAAATGAATAAAACAACTGCCAACAAACAGATTTGTCTTTAGTCTGTCTATCACAGTAAGACATAATGAAAGAAAGGACTACCTTTTTTACTTATTTCTGAATTCCTTAACCTGAATATGATCTAGTCAGCTTCTGATTTCCTATCAAAAAAGTTTCCAGGTCATAGACTTTGTCATATGGGCACTATAGCACTTTGCTTACAATGTTGCAATCAAGAATAAAATGAACATATTTTTTGAGGAGGGGAAGAGGGAGTATTTGGAGAGGACCTATAGCTATTAATCTAAAGGATCCAGAAAAACTCACATAGCTCATTTTCCTATCAAGCTCACAAAGTCACTGTTAGAAAACAGAAGCTTCAGCAGACAAAACCAAGATTCACGTCTTTCCATTTCCAAGACATTCAACTACGCGAGGAATCTGAATATGTCCCACAGCTGGGATAGATTGGCTTATCATTTTATGGGACTCCATAGTCCCATCAGAACCATTCTATAAAATCACTGGAGGGAAATTATGGGGAAGAAAATCTACCTGCTAGTCACACATGCCACTCAGAGAAGCTCTCTGGAGAACATTCAGGTATAAAATTCTACCCTCATGGTTTGCCAAAGCCCTGAGCTGCACCTGGTTAAAAGGACACCACCTGGTAGGGTTTTCCGTGAATCATTTGCCAGATTAAGGAAAGAGAGCATTTCCCTAGTGATAAAACCATCCAGGGATGGACCCTGAATTTTTTCCAGTGTGCTACTGGAGGCATAGAGAAGGCCAAAAACAAGGTCCTAGTTTAATGATGACCCTGTTCAAAACCATCTCCAATGGGCAGCTAGGTGGCTCAGTGGATAGAGCACCAGCTCTGAAGTCAAGAGGACCTGAGTTCAAATCTGACCTCAGACACTTAATACTTCCTAGCTGTGTGATCCTGGACAAGTCACTTAATTCCAATTGCCTTAGGGGAAAAAAATCTACAAAAGAGACCAAAACCTTCCTTTGAGAAAGGTAATGCAGGAGGCTAGAAAAGCAGACACATTCAAACTAGGAATAAAAGCCTCAGAGTTGAAAGGGCCCCTATTGACCATTTGATGATAAATAGAATTTCTGTAATACTTTCAAATTTATAAACATTTTACATATATTATCTCGCTCAATTCCCACAATGCCATACAAGTTAAATGTTGTTACTGTCCCATTTTGCAAAAGACGAAATGAGTTCAAAGAATGATTTGCCTAGGGTCATACAGCTAGTCAGTATCTGAGATAGAATTTGGACTCAGGTGTTTCTCACTCCATATCTAGTTCTAGTTCTACTGTTGCAACCTTTATCAGAATTAAAATCCTCTCAACATCATTACTGGCCAGGAGGAATCTACTCATTGCTGGGACGATGTTCAGGGTGTAGAAAGTAATTCTATTTCTTCTACTGCATTTTCTGTATCATCTTTTCTGTATGGCCACAGTCCCAGCTAATTACAAAATTGTCAAATGTCCATATTATGAAACAGATGTAGTCTATCCTTCTTTAAAGTAATTGATAAATAGTACAATGAATAGAGCACTGGCCTACAGTTAGGAAGATCTGATTTCAAATCTGGCCCCAGACAACTGCTATCTGTGTAATGAAGGGCAAATGATTTTACTCTATTTGTCTCAGTTCTTCATCAGTAAAATAGAAACACAATGAGAAGAAAATAGCAAACCATTTCAGTAACTCCGCCAAGAAAACCCTGTGGACAAAAATCGATGAGATCACATAGAGTTGAACACAAATAACCAGCTGAACAACAAAATATAGGTAGTTATTTAGATAGAAACAAGGATGGATGCATACATTCATCCATGCATTCAACATTTACTAAGCATTTATGATATTCCAGGAAACTTGATGATACAAATACAAGGAAGTATGACAGTCCCTACCTTCAAGGAGTTTACATTTTGATAGGAAAAGACAATACATTAAGCTAAGTGGGAGAAAGCAAGAGGAGAAAATGGAATAGTGGGGGAATCATCAAGAATTATTCTTTTTTTGTTCACTTCAGTGACTTTCATCCTTATGGTTTCTCTATTTTCTCCTCTCTATCACCATCAAAGATTACAGTGATAGATCTAATCTAATATGACACAATGTAAGGCAGATATAAAATTTTAAACTGAGATTCCTAAGTTCAACTGAACAAATACAAGATGTTGATGGAGAGAGACAGTTAGCTGGAGAGCAGTTTTCTTTGAAATATTGAAGTAGAATCTTAGTACTAGACAGAGAACTTTGGAATCAGAGAGATGTTTGATCAAATATTGCCTCTTATGTGTACTAAGTGTGTCTTTGAGCAGGTTATTTAATATCTTGGCTAGAGGGATCTAGATAGGGATTCTGTAGCTAGGGTATGTGAATTTGATTTTTCTCACTATTTACTATTTAATCAAGAAAAAAAATTGCTAGTTTCACTTAATTTTTTGTCATTTCAATGGAATTTTCCTTTTTTAAAATTGTATGTATTTCATTTAAAATATGTATAAACATATAATTGTATTTTGTTCAATGTATATATAAACATTTTATTTAATATATGAATAAACATTGTTGCTTTTTTTGTAACTGTGTTTATTTTGTTCAATGCAAGTGTAAACATTATGTGAGAAAGATTCCATAGGCTTAATAAAGCACTCTGTGACACATAGATCAACTAATCAACCAGCATTAATTAAACACCTACTAAGTGTAGGACACTGGCCCATAAAACTAATATAATCTTAAACTGCACTGAAGATAAATTGTATTCTCTCTGAGGGAAGTTATTATCCAATGCATTTTGTTTAATCAGATTACAACTGGAGAACTAAATACCCGATTAAAGCAAGAACAATACCATGTTGAAGAGAATGCAGTGCATACTACACAAAGCCTTGCTGAAGAAACTATATGTTAGGAAGGTGGTGAGAGTGAATTGGAGATACAGAAGGAGGACTGATTAGAGTTACTGTTGCTGTGGTGCTGGTTTTCTCTCAAATTTCTTTATGAATATCATATTAGTTTCACAATGGCCCTATTGAAATTCAGTGGCTTAACCTAAAAGTAATGTATATGCACACACAAGTAAATATGTATAAATAAATATAGTCTATATAAATGTTAATATATAATATCTAAATGATTTCTATATGTATACATATGTGTATGGGTAGATATTTGTCATATATATATGATCATATATATGAATATAAATGGCAAATCTCTCTATATATCTATATGTATATATATAATGGACTTTAAACAATTACATTTTAAATGCACTAACTAAATGATTATCACTTTTGTGACATTGGCTTCTGCATTTGGGGGCTCATTTGCCCCCAAAGTCTATATAAGGAGATTGGAGAGGGTTAGAGTAGATTAACTATGTTAAATTAAAATACAAGCAAAGACTACTAATTCATATATAGGCATTCCTGTCAGCAGCATATTAACTTAGAAAATCACATATTAACATTATCTATATCCTATTGTACTTATGTTTATTTTGTTCAAAAATGTTAATTAAATTTTAATATATTTGGGACATACTTGGAAGCATTTCATGAAGAATTGGACCATACTTCATTTTTGTTCACAGATGCTGTCACAGCAACTTACATGTAGGAGGTGGTCAACAAACAATCCATAGTTTTAATATATCTGATGGGAAAAATAAAAAAAAATCTTTTTTTTTTTTGATGGGCATGGCTTTCATAAACTTACACAGAAAAACCACTGGCTTCAGCCAAAATGAGGGGATGGAGTTGATGCAGTGAGAATTGTAGAAATGTGATTTTGAATCTTGGCTCTGCTACTAATTATATGACTTGGGATAAATCAATGAAAAACTGGAATTTGTTTCCTTAACTTTATGTACTTGTTTCCTCATACATGTGGATCTATCCATCCTTGTGGATCCTAGTCTGTATACAACAACTGGTTTTGGACAGTTCCTATCAATGCAATAAAATGACTGAAGGGAAGTACACTGTGGGCCTCTTCTTAGATTTTTAAATATTTTGCAGCTGTTACCCTAAGGATCGCTCCCTGAGCTACCCTCATTCTCATACTACCAGAGAAAGAGAGGGGTTTTTCAGGTAGCATTTCCTGGATGCTACCTCTTTGAGCCACATATGTTTCAAGTAATTTAAGTACGCCATGAGATTTTTTCATTCCTCATTGAATAACAGCATTTAAAGTGATGGCTCTAGCTATTGAATTTTTTTTCAAGAAGCAAAAATGGTTTCTAAAAATTTAATACCAACAGCAGTGTTGTCAGGATTAAGACAAAAGTCAATAAAAACAGCTTGGGTGTTGGAATGAAGCTTTCTCTTCAAGAACTATACTATGTGAGAGCTTGAGAATTTGAGTGCAAGTGGAGGGCAAGCAGAAAATGAAAGATCAGCCCAGCTCTACTCTGAAAACTAAACTCTTCAGAAAACAAGGATTTAAATAGAACAAGTGTGAAATGAAAGACATTTCCCAATGCCTTCTGCTTTGCTGATCGTTCAATAATTTTACATTTCCATGGTGCTGCCTTCCAAGAAACAACTGCTGCTTTGGAGATTTGGAGAGACTTGGCAGAAATTAACTAATAAAATTCTGAAGAGTTCAGTAAAGCATGTAACCACTCAAGATCTCAGGTTCCTCATCTATTAAATGAGGGAGTTCAACCAGAGGATAACTAAAATACTATCAAGTTCTAAATTTATAATTCTAAGTACCACCTAATGGATCCTGGGGGTTTAGAACTGGAAAAGATTGGTGAGGTCATAAGTCTAGCCTCCCCATTTAAAATATGAGAACACTACATGAAGCAGAAACTTTTTTTAACTATTGACTGTGTATTCTCACTGCTTAAAATAGTATCTGGTAAATAACAGAAAAGTCAGTGTGTTCAATTGTTTCCATCTCTTCTTAACCCTAACTTTTGTAAAAATGTCATTTCCTAATCTAGTCCAACTTTCTAGCTGTTTACTCATATGATCTATTCAAATACAAGTAGTTAATTTTTTTTCTGATTACTGTCACTGAAATGAATTTTTTTTGGCATCATATTAATTAGAGAACTATCCTGTGAGTTAAGCTGAATTTCCAAAAGAAAACTGAATCCTAGGTTGAGAATGTTGAAGGATTAATCACCTTGAGTTCTTTGAAAGTCCAGGGATATTATCACCCACCAGCAGGTCTGCGTGACTGGAGGCCGAATAAAGTGAGAACCAAACTAAAAGATAAAGAAATGTACCTGTGCTAAGGATGACTGCTTGCTGGTAGCAGTTTCAGCATCCTAGAGTATAATTCTTGATTTATGTAGCTTTATTCCATACAACGAATCAGCAGTATTCTACAGTCTTTGATTGGACCAGTGGGAGACAGTCTGTACCTAAAGAAGGTACACTACAATCTCCCTAGTTGCAGTTTGTATGAAACATTTGTGAGGTTAAGGCAACTGAAAAGTGCCAGGCTTGGAAAGGTTCCCTGTTTTGCTTACACAGATTGGAGGCAGTCAAGTCTAGTTTTGTTATTATAGAAGTAGCTTAATCCTGGTTTGTTAAATTTGCAACAGAATGGGAAATTATCTGGCAAAATTTCTTATTCTGATAATGAAGTCTTCTCCCTCCCCAAAGAAGAGTTCTTGTAGCTCTCTGGATCTACATCCTACCTTTGGTTTTTCCTGCCAGTGTAAACTTAGGAAATTAACATTTCTGAGTCTCAGTTTCCCCATTAGTAAAGTAATGGGGTTAGAATAAATATCTTCTGGCTTCCTTTTTAATTCTAAAACTCTATAATGTCATGAAAGCCAAGGCAGCCCATGGAATTCTTTGGACCTTCAGCTGATTTTGTTTTCAGATGCTCTCTTTTAGCATTTCAAAGAGAGGCTTTTTTCCCCCTCTTTCAGGGAGAGGGTTTCTTTTGTCCATGTTCAGTTCCCTGAGTGACAGTACAGTTAATCAATCCAGCCAGTGGAATGGGGGTGGAGGGGTAAAGAGACAGGTAGTTTTATACCTGAAATCTCTGACTGAATATCTGAGGATGCTTGAGAAAAGTACCAATTGCAAGGGAGAGGAGAAAAATGTTCTTTCTTATCAAATTTAAGAAGCTTAACAAAACAAATAACAACAGAAACAACAACCTGACAAAATATTATTTTAAGTAAAGATTTTCTATTGATATCCTTTTAAAATTCAAATTATCTCCCAGTGGGGAAAAAAGGAACTAAGGGATTCATCAAAACTCTAATGCATATTCATAGTGAATCACACTTAAGCACACTTTTTGTTTTTTCTCCCAATCATCCTGGGGCATAGGTAGTGTATCGATTATATATTTCAAATGAACAGATAAGATGACAGATTCTGGGAGTTTTGATGGCACCCCACCAGTCCATCAAGAAAAACTTACTAAGCACATTCTAAATGCCAAGTAGTATGATAAATGTTGTTGTATATATATATGTAGCTGTGTACATATTAACAAAAATTCAATCAAAAACAATTCTTTTTTGGGGAGGGTAGTAGGGTGCAAACTTTATAAGTTACCTATTTTGTGCCAAGAGCTTTGCAAATATTGTGTCATTTGACCTTCACAATAACTCTGTGAAACAGATGCTTTTGTTGTTCCTATGTGATATTTAAGGAAAGTCAGGCAAACAAAAATTCCCTGACTTGTCCAGGGTCATATAGCTAGGAAGTGTGTGAAGCTGAATTCAAATTCAAGTTATTCTCACTCTACTCTCAGAACTCTATTTACCTCCCAATCCCACCTTCTTTCTCCTGCTTACTATTCTCTATCAGCTGGTATGAAGATCAAATGCAGAAGGCTAAATATTCTGCTGGGACTAAATACCTAATAAGAAGATTCTAAATTGCAAACTGGAAAGGGATTTAAAGACGGTGGAGCTCATTTTACAGATGGAAAAGGTAAGACCTGGGAGAAGAGGCTTTATTAGGATTCAGAGCTTTCTGATTCCAAGACCTTCACTCTTCCCACTCCATCTACAAGACACTCATTAACTCTGAGACTCCATTTCCTCATTTGTAAAAAGAGGGGGCTCAATTGAATGCCCTTTAAGATCTCTTCCTGATCTAACAATCTCCAAATTCCCATATCCAGACTTAAAAGTGGAAAGACTTCAGCAGCCATCTAGTTTACTCTCCTTTTTATAGATGAGGAAACTGAGACTTAGAGAGGATAAGTGACTTGTGCAAGATCATTTAGATGGTAAATGGCAGAGGTAGTTCAGATCACAACTGGAAGTTTGTGGTTTTTCTGAAGCCTCTCTCCTTCCCATACCCAGAGAAACCTTGGGTAACTTGGCAGACAGCACTAAACACTTGGTAAGTGACTTAAGGGATGTGCTGAAAAGAGAAAGAGAGAGGGGGGGGGGGAGAGAGGAGAGAGAGAGAGGAGAGAGAGAGACGAGGAAAAATCAAGACTGAATTTTCCAGAAAAAAATATAAAGAGATACCTACACAATTGGGACCTGATCTTTTGGTTTGAATAATCTGGTTTTCAAAGAGAAAACAAGAAAGAAGATAGAATCTTAGCAGAAACAGAAACAATCCTAAAACACCCTTTCCTTAATGTCCAAAAACTTTGCCAAGCACCCAAGTCTGGCTCCTGAAAGCTGATCCAACATTGACACCTAGTGGCAAGTGGGATTTTTAACTCTTCCATGACAAAATCAGAAAGCCAGGTTTTCCTTCCCCAAATTGTGCCCCCTAGTGGCTTTCTTTACAGCTTTTTACAATAGGAGACTTTTTAGTATTAAAAAGGCAATTATAAAATGAAATAATTGAGGAAAATTTTGAGCCTTCTTTCTAATCTGATGAGGCATCAGTCAAATTTCTAGAAGAAAGAACTGGGGAGGAAAAATGGGGAGTGTGTGCATTGACCACTGATGTCAATGTTCTCAAAATCTTTTTTTTTTTTTTTTCCCATCTGATTATTCTGCCCGACATTCCAAAGAATTGAACCTTCCACAATTAACCATCTAGGAAGAGTTCTACTTCCTATTTTGTTTTTAATTAATAAACACTAGTACTGGAAAAGACACCAACCACCAGCCACTTTATATTTAATATATAATTTTATATATATAATTTCATACATAGTAAGAGACCTATCATTTTACAAAGAAAAACAAATCAAAAAAAGAAAAGATAAGAAAATTGGGGCTCAAGCACTAAATGATTTGCTCTAGGTCACTGAATAAGTGGCTAAATCAGGACCTGAACCAAAATCTAGTATTTAGGTTTGGATGGTATATGGTAAATCATGAATCTCTTTCTCTTCTTTTTCTTTCTTTCTTTCTTTCTTTTCTTTCTTTCTTTTCTTTCTTCCTTTCTTCTGTCCTTCCTTCTTCCCTTACTTCCTTCCTTACTTCTTTCCTTTTTCTCTTTCTTTCTCTTGTTCTTTCTTTTTTTCCTTCTCTCTCTCTTTCTTTCTTTCCTTCCTTTCTTCCTCCCTTCTTTCATTCCTCCTTGATTTCATCCTAGGCAAGGGAAGTAATATTGTACATGCATCTTTCACACATGCAGGTCTAGAGATCATTTGTAATTTATAGTCTTGGAGAGCTTCTTGGATCAGAGATGATAAGTGATTTACAAAGTCAGTGAGAGTCAAAATATACTTGAATTCACATCTTACTGATTCCAAGAATAATACAGTGTCATTGCATCGATGTCTCTCAATAATGGTTTTTAGTACTATATTTTGTTTCTTCCTTCACTGAGTTTCCTTAGTGTCTTAGGAAACTCTATGCTGTGGAAACTTATGTTAGGAAACTTAGGGTGTGTCTTAGGAAACACTATGAAGTGATATTGTCACATGAGAAGAATAAATTTCCCCCTCTCCTTCCCCCCCTGCTTTCTTCCCAACCTCTCTTTTTTTCTCTCTTCCCTCTACCTTTCTTCTTTCTTCCCCACTCTTGTCTGTCTGTCTCTATCATCTGATATCATTATCATCATGATCCAAATTAATCTTGCTAGCCTCCCAGACATCAGTGGCTCCTATTCTATTGATAGTAGAGCAAAACAACCGAAGTTTTAGCTAGTCTGGCTCCAGCTTTATCACATGTCACTTTTCTTCACATCTGAAAATTCACTGATCTTATATTCAATCTCTAGTCTGAGCGTCTGCAAAGCAATCCTTGGAGCCTGGAATGCATTCCACCTTCAATTGTTTTTTTGAATCCTTGTCTTTCTCCCAGGCTCATCCCAAGCATTATTCCTCCAAGGACTTTTTGCCTGGTCCCACCAATTATTAATGCCCTAACTCTCCTCAATTCCTTTAAATTTATTTATCTTTGTACCTGCTGTATTCTCCCAGCAAAATGCAAGGTCTTTGAGCTAAGTCACTGCTGTTTTTTGTTCTTTTTTTCCCCTTGTATCCCTCACATAGGGTCTTAAGAATGGCAGACATTTAATTCAGTGTTGGATTTAATTTAATTTATAATTGCTCATTTAATTGAAAAATTGTACTCTGTCATTGATGGCCTTTCCCCCCTTCTACTTACTCTCTATCATATTTTTTTTTCTTACCCCAATATATAAACTATCATCCCAATTAAATAGGGTTTGTTCATTTTGATAGTGGTCTTTGGGTGAAGACAGTCTGTTTTTGTCAGTAATATCTTAAAATCTAGGTCACATTTACATTGCACTTTAATGTTTCCAAAGAGCTCTATGTATCATATTGCATCTAATACTCAAACCACCTCTTAAATACTATTATTCTCAGTTTATAGAAATTGAAGCAAAGAAAAATCCAGGGATATATAGGTAGCAAGTATCTGAGAATGCAATTGAAGTTTTGTCTTCCTGATTCTGGGTCCAACAATGAACTTACTATACCACCTGGATATCATGGAAGCCTATATCTGCTTAGATATACTCAGGTAATTGAATGAATAGTTTCATTGATTTGGGAGCTTTTACTTCAGTTATTCATATCATGACTTATTTGTGTCATGCATCCTTTTCTTTTTCTTATCTATGTCCATCTAAAAGTTTGATATGGAGACCAACTAATATTCTGCACCTCTGCCCTCTTTCTTAGGTTCTCTAGATTCCTTCTAAGAACATCTCAATCAGCATCTACTCCCAGAAAATGTTCCTGATTATCTCAAGCCTAAATGAAGTCTCAGATGGGCCTTATCAAGCTTCAGAATTCCAAGTACTTTGCATAGAAGTAAACAAAAAAAGCCAATCAGTTCTATTGAAGTAGATATTAGCATCACAATGGAGTCAGGGTTACAGGCTTTCCTCTGATGAGGATGCAATTAGAGTCTTGATGGAGTCACAGGGGAAATGGTTCACCCTGTACCTCCAGAAACCCTAAATGGGAATGCTAGGTCACTATAATATTTATGGCAAATGTATTTAGATACTTCTCAATATGGTCAGGAACCAATAAATAAAAGCTGTTTCAGGGTGGACAGAAGATTCTCCAAGGATTCCACCCATGATAATTTGCTTTGGAAACCAAGAAATCATCATCTCATCAATAGCAGAAAATCTCCTCTTGGCTGGGCAAAAGTGGATTTTGAATAATTTGTAGGAGAAGCAGCTCAAGATAAGGATGGTTTTATTATCTTCTTGATAGTAATGGGAAAGAAGAAATCAAGTAGGACAGAAAAGTTATATACTTAAAAGATAAGTAAGGAAGCCATCTACCTGTAAATTCATTGCCACTTAACTGATTCAAGTCTGGATAGAAGAAAAAACTAGAGATTGACTAGATAGATATTACATCAAGAGGGCCAAGATTCTATCGAATCAGAAAGTGATTAGAGAAATGAATAAGATATATTGCAATCATTAAATTACAGGTCAGTTCCTAACTATTGGCAACCCAGTACAAAGACCCTGCTTAAGATAACAATCCTCCCATTTGGACCAAGGAACTGGACCCCTTGGCACAACTTATCTCTCCAAATTCCAGCAACAGAAGTAGAACCTAAAGGAGGATCTCATCTTTCCCTAAAGTAAAATTTAGTATTTTGAACACTCTACAAAGTATCATCAAGATATACCAGCTTCTAGTGTCTTTGCTCCAAAATCAACATATTTATTTTGAAAACAATTATATGCATAAAGGTTGTTTCCCTCTTTAAAACCAAAATCTCATAAGTTCAGAGATTATTTCATTTATTGTCTGTCTATCCCTAACATTTGGCAGGTATTAAGTACTTAATAAATTCCTGTTGATTTAATGGGTTTGTTATGCTTAGTGATGTTTAATCATGTCCAATCCTTTATGACCCTGTTTTGGGGATTTTCTTGGCAAAATAATAGAGCAATTTACCACTGACTTTTCCAGCACATTCTATAGACACAACTGAGATAAAAAAAGATTAAGTATCTTGCTAATAAATGTCTGAAATTAGATTTGAACTCAGATCTCCCTGACTGGAAGCCCAGAACTCTATCCATTGCATCATCTAGTTGCTTCAAACTGTTTTCTTTGAAATTTAAGGTAAAATAAGACACAATAGCCCCATCATGATCAATTAACTAGTTAGACTTAGTATTACTCAACAAAGTATGTTAATGATGTCTCTTAATGCCTAAAATTAGTAATGTAGGAAATAAATAGAAAAGCTGAGATTTAAACTCATTTCATGTACTACAACATACTGAGACACTTTTTGCCTTCTATTCAGCCCCAGGTAACCCCCTACTTCCAATATTTTTCCTGTCTTTGCTTATCTCTGTGCTAATATCAATGAAATATTAAGAGATGCATTTGCTTATGTTATTCCATAGATCAAAAATCTTCTATGGCTCCTTCTTACCTACAGCATAAAATGCTCTTCCATTTGACTATAACTACTTTACTCTGTCCCAACTTCACAGTGCTAATGGATGCCCTCACACATTTCCTCCTCACACATGTGACATCACTGAGAGATGAGTATTTTAACATTGAACTGACCTCATCAGTTCCATTATTGTGGTTAGAAATTCATAAGTATCATTCTCCATTACAGAATTATGCTTCTTCCTCCTTTCCAGATGGTAGGATTTTCTTATTTGAAGAATCTCAGCTCTGGTGCTACCTTCTGTAGGCAACTATTCCTGAATATCCCCAGTTTAATGCCCATGATTCACTGTTTAAATGATCTCAAATTTGTTCATTTCTGTACATATTAATTCTACCAAACACTGAATCTCAAGATCCATAATGTACACTTCTTGATTTCAGGAAATGTTTGTTTATACTTTTGTCCCCAGAATATAACATATTACTTGGCACCTTATAGGGTGTTAATACATTTTTTGTTGAATTACATTGAAGTGAAAATGAATGCCAACATTGAACATGGTATCTGGACCAAAAATAGTACTATAAAATCTAAGACTTTTCAGATATAAGGTACAGGACACTCATTTATGTAAGGGACCCATTGATTCCATTACCCTTGAGATACATATTTGGAACCATTCTCCTGGACCACTTTCAGCTGGACTTTGTATATCTTTTCTTGAATGTAGGAGGAGATGGTTGCTTTGGTTACCAAAACCAAACCAATTTCAACTTTCTATATAGAAATGCAAGTATAATTCAGAAATTATGCATGGAAACAAGTATGAAACATCATTATTGGTTCCAGTATAATTTGAAGTCCTTGGGTTCAGGATCCATGATTAGAATTAGTTTCAGATAAATAGGATGCCAACATAAAGGGGAGTATGTTTCTTCCTTCTATAGCTTGCCCTTCGTGTTCCCTGTTTTATTATCCCCTGGAGGTGTGGAGCATGATGCCCCTAGATATCATCCTTAAGGTTCTGTCCCTGGCACTCCTTACCAAGACCTATCATTTATCTCATTGGGACAATTCACAAAGAGACAACTTTAGGCTTAACACTGATATACTTCCTAATAAATCTATCCATAAAGAAAATATGATCTCTCAAGAAATAATTGATTCTCATTACTAGAGGTTTCTTAGCAAGGCTGGATAAGTATTTTTCACATATGATATGAAATAAGGACTTTTTAAAAATTAATTCATAAGAGCAGAGATCCATAGATTTAGAAATGGAAGGGATTGCCAATGTAATTGAGGTTAAACTTTTCATTTTACATAAAGGGAATTTGGGTAGGAGAGAAGTTAAATGACTTGCCTGGAATAACATATTTAGTGTATGAGGCAGGAGGCACACACACATACATACATGTGCTATATACACTCTTACACATACATACATACACATATACATACATAGACCTATAAGAATATATACACAAGACTTCCTAAGTTCAAATATAATACTTTACCTCCTATGCACAAAGTTGCTCTTAGACTAGATGACATCTGAAGTTTCATCAAACTATAAAATTATGTCATTCTGGATGAGGGCTACAAATACAGGTATGCTCATTAAATTATTATATAATTGGAAAGATTTAAACAATAACTAAGTACCTCAAAATCAGAATGAAAAGAATTTCATTTATATATATGTATATATGTATACACACATACATACACACAAATGTATGTACACATATATGAACACACACATATATACACACTTATGCAATATGAATATACACTCATAAGAAACTGTGCTTAATTTCCCACAATGTATGAAAGAGATTATCTTCTTACAGAATATCTTGAAAGATCCAGAATGGACTACCATTCCTGCTATATACTTCAGAACAATAAATTAGGATTAGGAAAAGTTAATTGGAGAGATTCATTAATGAGATATTTTTAAGACACATAATTGACATTTCCCAAGAGTTTAACCTCTTTAATATAAATGAATATTTTAGACAGATGAATAGGCCAAACTGAGCCACAAAAGGCATATTTTGGAAAGACATATCCTCATAGGAACCATTTTTCATCAATGCTACATATTTGTTTTAGATTAAAGATGTGAAATGAAGACAAAGCACTGTGGGTGTATCTATAGCTGTTCTTATTTAGGATACATGTGTCATCCCAGGCTTTGAAGCAAAAATGGCCAAACTCTGAAAATATGGGTAATTCCAAAGATGAAGGGTGGGCAGATGTGCACATTGAATTGTTAATGAATTAAACTATCTTAAAGGACATGGAGAAATTTTCTAGCATTGAATATCCATCATTAAAATGCAAGATAATTCCCATATATTAGAGTTGGATATGTATGAGATTGCAACGATCAACATACAAATCCAAATCAGTTCAACAAACAATTGTATAATGACTTACAATTGAAAAATATCATATTAGATGCCATATCAAAAGAGAACAAAGAAAATGAATATTGCAAAATGAAGTAATGAAGATGAAGCAAAGAAGAAAAAGATAACAATAGTTTTGGTAATGGTAGTAGGGTTGTAACTATATATATATTGATAAAGATGATGATGATAGTGAAAATAATGATGATGATGATGAATGTGGTGGTAGTAATAAACTCACATTATTTGACATTCATGTATAACATTTATCTCATAGCAACATCATCAAATAGGTTGGATAAGGATCCTCTTTTCAATTTAACAGATAGAAAAACTGAGGTTTAAAATGTTTGTAGTAACTTGGTTTCATAAGATCTTAGATTCAGAGTAGTTAGGAACATTTGAGATCACATTGTCCAAATTCATCATTTTACAAATAATGAAACATAGCTAGCCCATAATAACCTAGATAGTAAGTGAAAGAAGAGAGATGATATTCAAATATATGCATTATCTTCCCCTTGCTTTCTAATCAAATAAGCTTTCTTATTATTCTTCACTCAAGATATTCTGAATCTTACCTCAATGTTTGCTATAAATGGTCTGCCTGGAATGTTATTTGTAGTTTAAAATCCCAAGCTTGCAGCAAAGCATAATTAACATTATTCCTTTTTATAAGACCTATCTGATATTTCTAGTTTCCAAGGGAACTCACCGTAAATTATCTTGGTTTAATTTTGTATATATTTATAAGTATATCATTTCCCCTAATAAAATGTAAGATCCTTGAGGCTAGGGACTGTTTCATTTGTATCTTTGAATTTGGGAATTATGCTTGGTACACACTGATGATATCTGATTGATGTTCATCAAACTAAATGCCATGCTGATTCCTCCTTCCACTGCTTCTTGTGTCCAAGATCAAGAAGTGAATAAATAAGAAGGCATCTGATTTCTTAATTGAAAGTTCACACCTTCTCTTAAGCTTTATAGCTTAACAGTAAAATATATTCCAAATACAAATGTCTATATCAACTCAAAAGGTCTATAATCTGTACTTGTTATTTATGGGAATACAACATCCACAACATACCCAGATCTGAAGCTCTCTTCCACAAACACTCACTTTCTTTGTCTTTGTCTCTATCTGCCTGTCTCTGTCTCTCTCTATCCCTCTCTCTCCCTCCCTTTCTCTCCCTCTGTCTCCCTCTCCCTCCCTCCTTCTCTCTCTCTCCCTCTCTCTCTCTCCCTCTCTCTCTCTCTCTCTCTCTCTCCCTCTCTTTCTCTCTCTCTCCCTCTCTCTCTCTCTCTCTCTCTCTCTCTCTCTCTCTCTCTCTCTCTTCTCTCTCTCTCTCTCTTTTTCTCTTCTCTCTCTCTCTCTCTGTCTTTCTCTCTCTCTCCCTCCTCTTTCTCTCTCTTTCTCTTTCTCTGTCTCTATTTCTCTCTTTGTGTCTCTATATATTTGTCTCGTCCCATCCCTGATTGTAATTGTTTCTGTCTTCCTGTTTCCTCTGTGTATGTCCCTCTATTATTCTTTCCTCCTCCCTCACCCTACCTCTCCTGATCCCTGTTTCTCTCTGCCTCTGTCTCTGTTTGTCGGTCTCTGCTTCTCTCTGTCTCTTTCCCCATCATTGGATGCCAGAGGGTCCAAATAGATAAAAACTGACAGATGGAGTGTTAGCATCCTCCCTTTAATTTAGTCCAAGCATCCATCACCAAACATCAAGTCACACAACTGCAATTCTAAATTTAGTTCTCCAATTCCTTCTACCACTTTGAGGATGTGTCAGAGTGTGCGGAATGATGGGAAAAAGGTTTATTGCTACAAATGTGGAATGATCACATTACTTCTTCAGTGGCAAACTTGTACACACTTATAACCTATGGAAGATTAAATCCAAACAGACTTAACATGCTAGCAAGTTAATAGATGCTTATCTGTTGAAACAGGATGGGTATTGAGGTGCTGTAAATATCTACCTCCGTGCATAAACTCAAATAACAGTTCTTCTTTCTGAGTCACTCAAGCTCTCACCTTCTAATAGTGCTAACGAAAATAGACAGAGACAGAATTAAATTCTTTTAGAACTAACCCAATCATGCAGCAGCTTTCATTAAAACTCAGCCCTGCAGATCAAACTCATGGCATCTAGCAGACCGAGAGTACATCTTGACCTCCATTTGCCAGCCTGCATTCCACCATAAATTTGATTTCAATCTCATTAGAATATCTTTAGATGTACTAAATCTTACATTAGTAAAGAAGACATACAGAGCTTTTAAGTTAACACACACCATACCCCCTGATAGTCCCTTGTTGGGCTTGATGCTTGGTGAGACTGGAAAAAACTCTCCCTATCATCACTAAGCTCGTGGAACCACTTTCCTCTGGAGACAGAACACCTGGTGTTTCTTTAAAGAAGGCTACTAATATGGGTAGATGGGGCTAATAATTCTCCTGCACATTTTTGACAAGGTCCTACCTGGAAGAGAGATTTTTTAAGAGAGAAAAAGGCTAGTGAAGGAGTTACTTGGATCCCTCTTATTGGATATATCTTCAAAAGCATTTGTCGCATCAGTTGTAATGGGACAGCTAGATATCACAATGGATAGCATAATGCATTAGGAATCAGGACAACCTGAGTTCCAAGCCTGCTTCAGATACATACTATGTCTGGCTCTGGACAAATCAATTGACCTCTGTCTGCCTCAGTTTACTCAAATGCAAAATGAGAAAAATAATAGCATCATGTCATAAAGATAGAATGAAATAACATATATACATATATAGTGATTTACAAATTTTAATTTTACATATAAATGCCAGCATAATCATCATCATCATCATCATCATCATCATCATCATCATTATTGCTGAGACAATTGATGCTAAGTGACTTGCCCATGATCACACAGCTTAGGAAGTGTTGAGTGTCTGAGACCAGATTTGAACTCAGGTCTTCCTGACTTCAGGGCTGGTGCTTTATCCACTGTATCCCAGTAAAATCATTATTAAATAAATCACAGTGAACTTCAAATTCTCAATATGTAAAATGGGGTTAACAATTTCAAAAGTAATTTCTTCACGGGGTTTTGAGACAAAAAAAAACTTAGATCATGATTATATAGTGCTTTACAAGCTGCAAAGAACTACATAAGATCAGATTTCATTAAAATTCATGTATTTACATATATTGGATTTGGCATATAATTTATCATATTTAGCATGTATTAGATTACCTGTCATCTAGGGGTGGGGGTGGAGGGAACGAAGGAAAAAGCTTGGGGAAAAAAAAAAGTTTTTTGCAAAGGTCAATGTAGAAAAATCACTCATATGTTTTGTAAATAAAAAGCTTTTAATAAAAAAAATTCATGTATTTAAAGAATGAATTAGGAGGCAATGTCTTAACAATGAAAAACACTCTGAAGTGGGAGACTCTGGGATTTGGGTTTGAATTCTGGCTCTGTTATTTACTGACTATGTCATGTTAGGAAAGTCACTTAACTTTCCTGGGAATCAATTTCTCCTTTTGTTAAATGAGGGAGGGGAAGGGAAGCCAGAAGGCCTGTGAGATTCCTTCTAGATCTAGCTATATGATCTATGATCCTATAATTTTATTATTCCTCCCAATGTGTGATTTTTTTTCCCCCACAGGACTCCAAATCTATTACTGTGATTTTGAGCTACAGTTTGATAAAATAGCCAGGAAACTAAAAATGGAGTTCAGGGTGATTGGGGTTCAATTCCGATCTCAAAAACACATTTATTCTAACACTGAGTAACACCTTTAATTTCTTTGGATGTCAGTTTTCTCTTCTGTAAAGTGGGGACATGGGAGATCATTCTCAATGCTCTCAAAGATCCCCTTTAATTCTAAACCTCAGTTCCTATGCTCCAGGACCACCACATCCACTGTCTGGATTAATAGACATTCTCAGAGATTTGCTTCATCACCTTATAGGTGAACATATGGTGAGGAACCTCCGGCTATCTTGTTCTGGGATGAAAGACGTGGTCAGATATTAAACCCACACTGTGAACTTTTCTGTCTCAGTAGAAATTTCTGGAGACTCTATTCTTCTGACATAACCTTGCCAAACCTAGGGACAATTCAATGTCAAATGAAGGTAGCAATATGGGACTTAGAGAGAAGTTGAATCTAGAATTATTTGAAAAAGACATTTGGAAATCAATATTGCTGTTCTACATTAATGGCAATGAGCAATTACATAGTCCTAGTCAGTGTCACAGGTTTATACGCCCAAAAAGTTCTTCGGAATAGAAATAGCACTTTCTCCTTTAAAGATTTTCTTAAAAATAAAATAAAATGGGGGCAAAGTGTCAATTCCAAGCAGATGTTCCTAAATGCCATAGCTTCCAACACAGCCCAATGTGTCACAATCCAGCTGTTCTCATCGACTTCTTGCTATAGCAGCAAGACCAATAAAGATATTGGCATCATAACCAGGCTGACAGTTTTGTTGACGACGCAGGAGGCAAAATAGCATCTCTCTTCTGGGCCATGTTAATTACAGAGTGCTGACAGGAGTTTGAAAATAAACCCACATTCCTTGAGTCAATGCCTTACACAGATATGAAATGAAAAACTCAAATTTGACTGACGAGCCTAAGAGAAGGAAACCATTTACCCTCTGCCCACTTACTCCATCATCAAATCAGCAAGGGGATGTATGGTGCCTTTCACCTCCACAAACAAAAACATGTTCAGATCTGTATATAGTATATTTAGGATTGATCTGTACAGACAGTATATTTTAGTGGAGGATTGCACATGTTTAACCTATGTCAGACTGCTTGCTGTCTTGGGGAGGAGGGAAGCAAGGGAAGGAGAATGAAAAATTTGGAACACAAACTCTTACAAATAAGGAATGTTAAACTATTTTTACATGTATTTGGAAAAGAAAATACTATTGAGGAAAAAAAGAATATTCTAGTGGATAAAGATTCAATCGTGTGGACAGGAAGACTAGAGTTCAAGTCTTTCCTGTGATACTAGCTGACTGTGACACTGTGACTTTGGACAGATAGACCTCTTTAGACAGATAAATCTCTAGATGTGTTAGTTACTGAAAAAGTAATGGTCTAGAATTTCAGTTGATTTACAGAGGTCTTCTCTATACTCATGAAATCAATAGGTGCCATCTTTGTCTTGTGCAAGGAGTATGAAGAGAATCTATGATCAAGTAAATGACATTCATTTAGATAAAAACCCATTTGTCTACTGTATCATTGGAAATATATGGCAGAGATGTGACCACAAAACCATGAAAACATGAGTTAGAGTTCTGCCTCTGAAACATATCCACTGTAGCACCTTGGGAAGTCAGACTCTCAGGGTTCTAGGCAACTCATTCAGAATAGGTATGAGAGAATCTGCTCATCTACAGTAGTTGCAGTTGTTTACCTAGTGGTTTTCTAAGTCAATTCAGTCATGCATTCTCTCTCTCTCTCTCTCTCTCTCTCTCTTTCTCTCTCTCTCTCTCTCTCTCTCTCTCTCTCCTTTTCTTTCCCTCTGTCTGTCTCTCTGTCTCTCTCTCACACACACATACAAATTCACAGTATTGCGTGAATGATAATATGAGGATAATTATTATTATAGTTGTTATTAGTTTAATTGTTATTTGATGATATAGAAGTCTGATGACAGAGTAAATAGACTGATGGGCTTGAAATCTGGAAGACTGGATCAAATGCTTCCTCTAAGATTTAGGACCTATGTGACCCTTGGCAAATAATATATACTCTGTGCCTCCCATAATTCCCTAGGGCTTATATTGCTAGCTATAAATTGCTTGAAAGTTTCCCAACTAGGAATCATCAGGCTGGGGGAAAAAAAATCCCAAAACTTGTTGTATTTTGGGAATATTGTTTCAAATACCTTGCTAAACATGATCAAAATAACTGGGGTATTAAAAATAGAACAAAAAACACCACCAAGGACATGTATTACTACTAAAGAGTATTACAAAAGAAGATGTTTTAATCATGAAGCAAAGAAATAAAGATAACAAACATTCAGTCCAAATATAACATTGGTTACAACAAATCAACAAGAATTCAATTCCACAAGCATTGATTAAGCAATGCACAAGGCACTATACTAGACATGGGGAGAGTGGGGAGAGGGGTCTTTCCTAATGGAAAGGACACAAGTTTCTCAAGGGAAACGACTATTTCATTTTTTTCCTCTCACTTTTTGGCTTTGTGTGCTGATTACTTTTACCATTATCTGGTCATTGTAGGTACTTGATTAATGCTTATTGAGGTAATTTTTTTTTTTAATGAAAGGGTTTTTATTTAACTGAAAAGAAAGTTTTTATATAAAACAGTTTGTTAGTAACTTCAGGAAGAATATATAACTATTTACTGGAAATCCACAACATGAATTCTTAACTCTGGGCAGTCTGATAAAGCCTATAGACCCCTTCTCAGAATAACATTTTTAAATACTTAAAATACCTATCAATACAAGGGAAGCTAATTATATTGAGACAAATTATCAAATCATTCTTTCTTCAAAAATAAAAAATTCACAGACCAAAATTTAATCACAGATCCCTTGGGGATCCTTGAATGCTAGGTAATGGTTCCCCAAATTAGAGGAAAGTGTCAATAGAAATGAAACTACATTGAATAGCATCAGCCAAGATAAAAATGACTCAAATTCATATTATTTGCATCACCCAAGGGATCATTTAAAACAATTAGGTCACATTTCCCTTGAGGAATTAAGGAAGGAAGGGGAAGGTATAATCAACAAATTACAAGGACTTTGTCAAGATGCAAGTTAACAAAGCCTTTGGGAATGAAAATAGAACTACTTAAGACAAAGTTAAAGACCAAACAAGGGCCCATTTATTCATATCTTGAAAACACTCATATGCATAAGGCTCATTTAAAGAAACTGTACATTTAATGGTTTGATATGGGCAGTCTTATAGGCTATGTCTTGGGGAGAGGGAAGACAAAAGCAGAATGTACCCAAATTACTTGATTTAATTTATGGGGCATTTCTTTTGGGGAAAAAAATATGTATCAATCTGAGAAACTGGCCATCATTTCCTTTTAAAGATGTGGATTGGTTGACATAATACAGAGCCACTTAAAAGAAGGAATATTTAAATGGAATAGCAAGTTGTGCATAGAAGATTTGCAATTTCATGTACAATCATCTTTTTATTATACTGTTATAGAAATGCTTGTTTTATTCCACAAATTAAAAAAAAAAAAAACTAAGTTGGTTGTTTCCTTCATTATTATTTTCTGCAGATGCCATGGTAAAAGCACAAAGACTTCCACTGCAATCAGAGATTTCTCTATGTCTGAGAAAAGAGAAGTTGCTGCTTGGAATTCCACTGGGATGGGGACTACATTCACCCTGGTGTCTGCTGGATCAGTATTTGCAAACTATCTAAAGAAAGCCTGAAAGAGAGTCACTGGGAAAAGAGTCAGATGGAGAAGGGCCAAAAACAAAAGAATGAGATGCACTGAAGTAAGATTCAAAAGTCAAAAGCAAGAGTGAAGTAACTGTAAACAAGTGATAAATCCATTCACAGGCAGGAGAAAGGTATGATGTGAACTCATAGACATGGATCAACCTTGGCTTTACAAAGGAAATAAATAATAAACAAACAAATAAAAAAGATGAAATGAATGAATGATAAATAAATGAATGGATAAAGAAAAAGATCAATAGATAAATGAATGCATGGATGAATGAATGAACCAACAAATAAAAAGAAGAGTGAAATAAATAATGGAAGAATGAATCTCTCCCCAATCTGACTAGAGTCAGATTGACCTATTTTTCTTGCTTTCTGTATCATTCCTCCTTACCCACATGCTATTCCAAGCAAACTGGCCTGCTAAAAATTCTGTATACAAAGCATTCCATCTCCAGCCCCTTTGCTATTCCATAGGGACACCTGGAATGTATTCCCACATGACATTCACCTCAATTCTTCCCCTAGACTCTTTCAAAGTACAGTTTAAGTAACAGACCTCCTACGACACTTTTTCTGATTTACACCTCTGTTTCCTGCCAATTCTTTTAAACAAATTTTCCTTGAAATTACTTGAAAGAACATCATGATTTAATACTTTAGATTACATTTTAAATAGTATATTTTATATGTTTGTACAAAGAGAGGCAAAATGGTTGCACTGATAGAGAGCTGGTATGGGAGTGAAAGAAATGAGTTGAAACTAACACAAGACCTTTATGATTCTAGGTAAATTCAGTTGATTTCTCCATAGCCAAGTCAACTGTGTGATTATAATTTTCAAAACAACTCCCGATCTGCTTTGGTGAAGAGTTTGGCACATGGCAATTTATTACACTGATGAAACCCTAAGTCTAATACCCAAAATACACCTTGTAGATATAGATATGAGATGTGTATAGCACTTGACTCTAGAGTATGGGATAGTAGATGCTAAAATACTTTAATTTTTTTCTCCTCTTATGTGTTGCAGATACAGCTTTATATAGTGGAAGTAGCTTTAAATCATGATTCAAGTGCTATCTTTGACATAATTTGGTTATGAGACCATAGACAAGTCATTTTTGTGCTCAGTGCTAGAGACAACAATTTTTATATTTTATTTTTATTCACAAAATAAAACAAACATATCCACAACACAGTAAGATGATAAAAAGATGATAACATATGAAACTGCACATATCTGAAACTTGTTATTCTTTTAAAATATATAATGAACATATCATGTACTTTTTTATTTCTTCCCTCCTTCCATGTCCTCGAAATGACAACTATAAAACATTGCATATATGTATACATGTATGTATAAATATGTATGCATGTGTGTATGTAGGTGTGTATATATATATATATATATATTCTGTTTATAAGTTCTTTCTTTGGATGTAGTTAATATCTTCCTTTATATGTCCTTTGTAATCAATTTAATTATTTATAATAGTCAATGAGACTTAGTCACTTGTAGTTGTTCTTAAAAAAATGCTGTTTCAGTGTTATTTCAGTTCTACTCTTTATTATTTCAGCAACTCTTTAAGAATAAGTTACAGCAAAAGTAATAGCTCTATGTTAGTACTATGATTTTTCTCATCTGAGAGTTTTCTATACCCAAATATGGTGGTAAATAAAATCATAGGTCTTATTTCTTTCCTCATAATACAAAAATGTCCTGCATAGGGGAAGCACTTAAATGTTTTTGGAACAGACTTGTCCTGATCCACATTTTTTTACCCAAAGGGACACTTTGTCATGGTCTGAAAAACCCTTTGATAGTTTTATACTATCTTGAGAATAAGACATGTTTCTTTCCAGTTGTTCTTCCCATCATCATAGCTCTTTCATTGCTCCAAGTCCCCCAACCAAAAAAGAAGAAAGAATAGAACAAGGAAGAGAAATTTAAATGGAGGAAAATAATCAATTATTTTAATATATATAAAGTCTGCTTTAATTTGTAGCAATTGTAGGAAATCAGTGTCAGTCCTTAGTCAGGCCTAATTCTCTAAACAACAGGAAGAGTCCAGCACTTTGATTCCACTAAGGAATGATTGATGGATTCCAGCTAATCAGCTCATCCAGACTTCTTCAGTGGTACCCTACATGAATTGTGGTTGAAGGCAAGAATTAGTTCGAATCCTTTAGTATCACTTAAAATAGAAGGAAAATAAAGGGTTCCTGATAGTCTAGTTTTTATCTTTTGTCAGAGCAGACTTTCCTGAATTCTGAGTTGAGCCAAGAAAGGGCTTATCAACAGTGGAAAGGCTATATTACATTCTTATCCTTATACCACTCTCCTTTCTCATAATAATGAATTCCTTTTTGAAATGACCTTAAAAGTACTTGATTTTCTAATTCCAAAGAAACTACAGAGAATTTACCCTCCACATGTGCATGTAACAAACATAGACACACATGCATGCATGCACATAAACAAGATTACTAACTAATCTTTTTGACTAATGTGGTGTGGTAACAATACCACTTATATATATATCCTAACCAAAAATTAAATAATATTTAAATATTTTAAAATTGGAAAATTCTAGTTTTTTTTTTTTTTGTTTGTTTTTTTCCTATGAAGCAACCTGCTCCCTATATACAGTTTCTCCTACCATTATGTTTTCTTGGAACTGATTGGTTTTATTAAGTAGGGAGCTGCCTTTACTTATTTCAACTCCAAAGACCTAAGAATGTTCTTTTTCCTCTAGGAAAGTGTTGCTAAAATGTTTTCTTTTGGGAGCAAAATGATTGGCTTATGAGAAGACAAAATGTGAAGCATTTTGGTTCATTATGTAAAACAGCTCAAGGCCTTGGTGGGAAAGGTTCATTTCCTCTTCTAGATTGAATAACTAAATAAGAACATAACTAAATATAAGAGGCCCTTTTACCCAATGATAACTCAAATGATTTTATAATTAGCCTTCATGATGAAAGATTCATAGGAATCTCCTAGTTAGGGAAATAGCATATAATTACAATGCAAATGATTTCTTTTCACTCAATAATGCATTATTTTCTGAAAGTTTAGCAATGACTTAACCAATATATGGAAGCAGAAATCTGCATATTCCCTTTATTTTCAGCAGAATATGTAAACAATGAAATAGAAAAACATGTATAACTCTCTAGTATTATAATATAACTGTAACAAGAAAAATTTTGTATGTTACTTTACTCTGCTAGTCAAACATGTCTTCCAAACATGCACTTATAGGATAAAATTGACTTTATTTGTAATTGGAGTCATCATCTCTGGAGAATTACATTTTTGTATATCTCTCATTATTTGCATATATCTATATCTACATATCTATAGATAGATCCTCCATATAGTCTATCTATCCATATCTATCTAGATATCTAGATATATAACAGATATATAGTTTATAGATGGATATATAGATTTATAGATATAGATTTAGAGCTGGAACAAACTTTAATGACCACCCACTGATTTTAGAAATGAAAAAATTAGCATAGAAGGTTGGAAATTTAACTAGGACCACACAAGTATTTAGTTTCTAAGGCAGGGTTTGAACATATTTCTTAGTGATTTAAAGTACAATGGTTTATCAACTAAATATTTTAAATCATGTTATCCAGTTGTGTTTGTTGTTGCTATTTGTTTTGGAAAATCCCTCTTAAATTTGTGACAGTAACAAAGATGAATTAAGTATTTCATTTTTCATTTATCCAAGTCAATGATAAAAAAAAGTCAAATGACTTTGGTCTTAGAATAAATCCCAGAGTCACTTTACTGGGGACCTATTTCAAAACTGATATCAAATCATTAGTAATGACATTTTAAATCCGGCTCTCCAACTACTTATGTATATAACTAACTGAACTATGATCTCATACATATTGCTCCATCTTTTCTGGAATGGTATGAATTACTTTTTCAGGCACATTGTTTAAATATAGATAAGTTATATCTATGCCACATCCTTCATTGACTAGCTTTATAATCACATCTGTTTTGCATAGTTTATCCCTAACTGAAATTGAAATATAAAATTTTGGGTGCTACTCCAACCTCACAAACTTACAAGCTGTGTTATCTTATGTAAATTGTTTAAATTTTCCGACTCTTAGTTTTTTATCTTTCTAGTTAATAATAACATCACTTAGCTTACAGAGTTCTTAAGAGTCTAAAGAAACAATGTAGTAAAATACCTTGCAAGGCAATTATACAATATTAGATATTATCTATAGTTCTGTTTAAAAGGAAAACAAATTGAGTATGGCTGCACTTGCATTTTTTAAAAATGATTCTATGGTGAACACTACTTTTTTTTTAATAAATCTTTCCTAAGCATCTCTTTCATGAATTATATGACCAGGCCCTTATTGTCTCCCAGGTGGATGTCTGCAAGAATCTATTAGCTAGCCTCCAAGCCATAAATCTCTTGACCCTCCAAACCATTCTTCATACAGTCAGCAGAGTGATTTTGTCCCTCTTCTTCAACTCAAGAATCTCTGTGGTTCCCTGTTGTCTTGGAAAATCTTGATGTTGTACTTGATATTTAAACTCTTCACATTCTAGTCCCTTTCAAACTTTCCAATGTTCTTATATATTATACTTCTCAATTTTATAGTTATTTCTACATCATACAGCATTATGTCCTCATACCTTTGCAACTGTTATCTACAATCCTTGAAATGTAATTTTTTTGGGGGCAGAGCCAAGATGGCGGAGTGAAAAGGTGACTCTCTGCATCCTCCTCCAATCCTCTCTCAAATCAACAATAAAATAAGCCTCTGAACTGATCTTCAAGTCAACGAACTCAGAAATATTTGGACACTGCTTGCTGATATCTCTGAAGAACTTCACATCAGGTTTGTCTAACTTGGACAGAGAGATAAACAGAGGACTCCTGTGTAGGTCGGAAGTGAGGGTGGGACTCAGCTAAGCTCATTGTGGCAGAAATTCCAAACTCCAAACTCCAAATTCCAAACACCTGGACTTTATCTTAGGCACTTGGGACACTATGCCCAGATTGGGGGTAGGTGTTTGGGCAGACTTGCCTTGTTTAAGGAGTAATTCGTACTTAGTCCTAGCCCCCACCGGCCCAGCACCTTAAGTTAATTCGCCAAAGTGCCCCAGGGCAAAGAGCTTTAGCCAAGGTTTCTCCAAACCTTAAAGAGATATACACGCTGTCTAAAAAAAATGAAGAAGAGATAAATTAAGAGAGATGCGAGAAGAAATAGACAGCCAAACTATACTAGTGGGGGATCTCAACCTTGCTCTCTCAAAATTAGATAAATCAAACCACAAAATAAACAAGAAAGAAACTAGGGAGATAAACCAATTGTTAGAAAAGTTAGGTATGATAGATCTATGGAGAAAGTTGAATGCAGACAGTAGGGAGTTTACTTTTTTCTCAGCGGTCCATGGAACCTATACAAAAATTGACCATGTGTTAGGGCATAAAAACCTCAAAATCAAATGCAGAAAGGCAGAAATAGTAAATGCATCCTTTTCAGATCATGATGCAATAAAAACCACATGCAATATAAGGCCAGGAGAAAACAAACCAAAAGTTAATTGGAAATTAAATAATCTAATCCTGAAGAATGAATGGTTGAAAGAGCAAATCATAGACACAATCAATAATTTCATCCAGGAGAATGACAATAAGGAGACAACATACCAACATTTGTGGGATACGGCCAAAGCGGTTATAAGGGGCAATTTTATATCTCTAGATGCTTACTTGCATAAAATAGAGAAAGAAAAGATCAACGAATTGGGCTTATTATTAAAAAAACTAGAAAAAGAACAAATTAAAAACCCTCAATTAAATACCAAATTGGAAATTCTAAAAGTAAAAGGAGAAATTAATAAAATTGAAAATAAGAAAACTATTGAATTAATAAATAAAACTAAGAGTTGGTTCTACAAAAAAAAAAAAAAAACAACAAAATAGATAAGCCTTTAGTTAATTTGATAAGAAAAAGGAAAGAGGAAAATCAAATTGTTAGTCTCAGGAATGATAAGGGAGAACTTTCCTCCAATGAAGAGGAAATTAGAACAATAATTAGGAGTTACTTTGCCCAACTTTATGCCAGTAAGTTTGATAATCTAAATGAAATGGAGGGATATCTACAAAAATATAGATTGCCCAGGTTAAAAGAAGAGGATATAAATTATTTAAATAGCCCCATATTAGAAAAAGAAATAGAACAAGCTATTAACCAACTCCCTAAGAAAAAATCTCCAGGGACAGATGGATTTACACGTGAATTCTACCAAACATTCAAAGAACAATTAATTCTAATACTACACAAACTATTTGAGAAAATAGGGACAGAAGGTATACTGCCAAAATCCTTCTATGAGACCGATATGGTGCTGATAGCTAAACCAGGTAAGGGGAAAACAGAGAAAGAAAATGATAGACCCATTTCCCTAATGAATATTGATGCAAAAATTTTAAATAAGATATTAGCAATGAGATTACAGAAAGTCATCCCCAGGATAGTACACTATGACCAAGTAGGATTTATTCCAGGGATGCAGGGCTGGTTCAATATTAGGAAAACTATCAGCATAATTAATTATATTAATAACCAAACTAAAAAAAAAACATATGATTATCTCAATAGATAGAGAAAAAGCATTTGATAAAATCCAACACCCTTTCCTATTAAAAATACTAGAGAGTATAGGAATAAATGGGCTTTTCCTTAAAATGATCAGTAGCATCTATTTAAAACCATCAGCAAGCATCCTCTGTAATGGAGACAAAATAAAACCATTCCCAATAAGATCAGGAGTGAAACAAGGCTGCCCACTGTCACCATTACTATTTAATATTGTATTAGAAATGTTAGCTTTGGCAATAAGAGAAGAAAAAGAGATAAAAGGAATTAGAGTAGGTAATGAAGAAACCAAATTATCACTCTTTGCAGATGACATGATGGTATACTTAGAGAACCCTAGAGACTCAACTAAAAAACTACTAGAAACAATTCACAACTTTAGCAAAGTGGCAGGATTCAAAATTAATCCACATAAATCATCAGCATTTTTATATGTTACCAACAAAGTTCAGCAGCAAGAGATACAAAAAGAATTTCCATTCCAAATAACAGATGATAGGATAAAATATTTGGGAATCTATCTGACAAGGAAAAGTCAGAAACTATATGAACTAAACTACAAAGCACTTTCCACACAAATAAAATCAGACCTAATCAATTGGAAAAATATTAAGTGCTCTTGGGTAGGGAGAGCGAACATAATAAAAATGACAATACCACCCAAACTAATCTACTTATTTAGTGCCATACCAATCAAACTTCCAAGAAATTATTTTACAGATCTAGAAAAAATAGTAACAAAGTTCATTTGGAAGAACAAAAGGTCAAGGATTTCAAAGGGATTAATGGAAAAAAAGGCAGATGAAGGTGGCCTTGCTGTACCAGATGTAAAATTATATTATAAAGCAGCAGTCATCAAAATCGTTTGGTACTGGCTAAGAAATAGAGCAGTCGATCAGTGGCACAGGATAGGTTATCAGGACAATCAGGCAATAACCTTAACAATCTAGTGTTCAATAAACCCAAAGACTCCAGCTTTTGGGATAAATACTCACTATTTGGCAAAAACTGCTGGGAAAATTGGAAACTAGTGTGGAAGAAATTAGGGCTTGACCCATACCTAACACCACATACCAAGATAAGATCTAAATGGGTTCATGATCTAAATATAAAGAGGGACTTTGTAAGCAAGTTAGAGGAACGTAATACAGTTTATCTCTCAGACCTGTGGAGATAGAATAAATTTATGTCCAAAGAAGACCTGGAACTCCTAATTGAACACCAGATGGATAATTTTGATTTTATTAAGTTAAAAAGTTTCTGTACAAATAAAACTAATGCAGACAAGATTAGGAGGGAAGCATCAAATTGGGAAATCATCTTTACATTTAATGGTTCTGATAAAGGCCTCATTTCTAAAATATATAGAGAATTGTCTCATATACATAAGAATTCAAGCCACTCTTCAATAGAGAAGTGGTCAAGGGATATGAACAGACAATTTTCAGATGATGAAATTAAAACCATCTCTAGTCATATGAAAAGTTGCTCCAAATCACTATTGATCAGAGAAATGCAAATTAAGACAACTCTGAGGTACCACTACACACCTGTCAGATTGGCTAAAATGACAGGAAAAGATAATGATGAATGTTGGAGAGGATGTGGGAAAACTGGGACACTACTACATTGTTGGTGGAACTGTGAACGGATCCAGCCATTCTGGAGAGCAATTTGGAGCTATGCTCAAAAAGTTGTCAAACTGTGCATACCCTTTGACCCAGCAGTGTTTCTACTGGGCCTTTATCCCAAAGAGATCTTAGAGGAGGGAAAGGGACCCACATGTGCAAGAATGTTTCTGGCAGCCCTTTTTGTAGTGGCTAGAAACTGGAAACTGAAGGGATGCCCATCAATTGGAGAGTGGCTGAATAAATTATGGTATAGGAATGTTATGGAATATTGTTGCTCTGTAAGAAACGACCAGCAGGACGATTTCAGAGAGGTCGGGAGAGACTTGCATGAACTGATGCTGAGTGAAACGAGCAGAACCAGGAGATCATCATACACAGCAACAACAGTATTACATGATGATCAATTCTGATGGACATGGCTCTCTGCAACAAAGAATTGTCTCAAACCAGTTCCAATTGTTCACTGAAGAAAACCATATACACCCAGAGAGAGGGATATGAAATATGGACCACAACGTAACATTTTCATGATCTCTATTGATATTTGTGTTGCCTTTCTCTGATTTTCTTTTTTTTCTTGTAGATAGGATTATTCTTGCATAACTTGTCAAGTATTTCAACATTATTAACATGTAGTGGACTTCCTGCCATCTAGGGGAGTGGAGGAATCTGGGGGTAAAATTTGTAATGGACAGCTTTGTAAAGATCAATGCTGGGAAACTACCCATACATATGTTATACAAATAAAAAGCTTTAATAAAAAAAAAAAGAAATGTAATTTTTTTCTTTTCCCACTTTTTAAAACCATAGTTTCCATTGAAATTCACCTGAAGTGCTACCTTCTATATAAAGATATTCTTGATTGCCTTGCCTCACCAAACTATCTAGCATTCATCTTGTTATGTTTTGTATGGATTCTATGTAGGATCCAAGTTTTCTATCCTATTAGCATGTAAGTCCTAGTATTTAATGTCTGGAAAATAAAAGTCATCATATAAATACTTATTTCCTGGCTTCCTCCCCTACTATGTGCTAGGCACTTTACTAAGTTCCAAGGAGATAAACACAAAAGATAGCCAATGTTCTTGAAGAAACTCAGTTCTAGTAGAGGAAAAAACTCAGAAGTCACTCTGTAAACATGAGTTATATGAAGGATAAAATGGGAGATAATTCAGGAGAAGAAGCTAACATTAAGAATATTAAGATGCTTGATTACAGGGAACTTTTCCCTTTATTATTTGTGTCTGTCACACAGAATTATGTTTGGTGCCTAAAGACTTAATTGTTAGTTAATTGATATATGTAGAATAAAATTTAAACTCACTTTTCTGTAGTTTAGAGACCTCATTATCTTCCTCTTTTTTGAAAATCCATATATCTTCTTAATTATGTAATATTTCTGCCATTTTCTACAATTTACTCAAGCTAACAATGGCTTAACAACCACACTGGCATGTTCTTTCAATATAGATAACACCTAAATTAAAGTCAAAACTGGGGAAAAAATAACTAACTAAATAAAAAAGGTGCAGTGAATAGAGAACCACAACTGAATTCAAGAGGACCTGAGCTTACTTGACACATACTAGTTGTGTGACTCTGTACAAGTCACACATTCCCAAGTGCTGAAAAAACAAAACAAAACAAAAACTAGATAACATAGATTATTGAATTAGATGGCTTGAAGGCTATAATTTTTTCCCTTGTGGACAGATAAAGGAGAAGCAAGATTAGAATCAAATCAAAAGTAGCTCTATCTACTTTCTCTAGGGTGGGTCAATAGTGAAGTAAATAGAGTGTAAGGCTTGAAGTCAGAAATACCTGAGATCAAATCTGATTTCAGATACTACTAGATGTGTGAACCTGGTCAAATCATTTAACCCTTTTTGCTTCAGTTTAATAATCTATAAAAATGACTGAAGAAATACCTAATTTCCTTATCATCCCTGATAAACCTTCCATCTACTAAAAGTTAGTTTTCTTATCACTTTCTTAAGCCTTCTCTTTTAACAAACAAATCTATAAATCCTAATACTTTTTCCTATCCATAGTGTTTATTGAGAACTTCAGCATTTTCCAAACTTTTATATTTCTTATTTTTAAATGCTTATTATTATAGTTTACATAAATTCATTTAAAGTATGTATATATTTAAATATATATATATATGTTTATATATATACAGAGAGAGACAGACAGACAGAATTGAGATAGATTACATTCTTGTTGTCATTTCAATCATGTCTGAGTATAGTATTTTACTTTATTTTGTTGTTGCTTGCTTGTTTTCTTTTTTTTGTTTTCTTTCTCATTTTTTCCCTTTTTTTTAATTTGATTTTTTTGTGCAAATATGGATAAGAAGAATTGTACATGTTTAACAAATGTTGGATTGCTTGCTGTCTAGGGATAGGGAAGGGAAGGGGGCATAAAAAATTGGAACAGAAGACTGCAAGGGTGAATGTTGAAAACTATCTATTCATGTGTTTTGAAAATAAAAAGCTTTATTAAAAAAAGAATGTAAGTCATAGTAACTTGATTATAATTCTGTGAAAATTCCAACAGCTTTTGCAAATTATTTCAACCAACAGCAAATCCTTAAGCTCTCAGTGCATGGAAAAAAGGTAAAATCGGATGACCTGATATTATGGGAGTTTTATTTGTTTTAATTATAAGAATGATTGAATCTTAATAGAAAAAGGGATATAAGGAATCAATACTGTGAAACATTTCCCCTCTATGCTATAGATACATTTGGACATCTCCTTGACCTGAAGGGATTTATTCCTATTCATACATCTACTTCTCAGGATAAATTGTAGTCATATGAATTATATGTTTTTTTTAAAGAAATATGAGGTAGATTTTTTTTCAACCAAATCAAAAGAATAATAAAATTTTAAGTGAAAAGGTACTTAAGAAATGACCTAATTTTAAAGATGAGGACATTGAAAAAGAGAGGTGTAACTGGAAAGCCAACACATAATTTAGATGCCTGAAGCAAACAAATAAAACAAAACAGAAGTCACATTTTGTTTTTTGTTTATATTTCTCCCTATGATATTATGCTGATCTCAGGATGAGGGTTCCTTCTAATCAATATGATGAACCTAAGGTTCAATAAAAAGGCTGAGGTTGTCCAACAACACATCAATATAAAGTGAGACTTTATTTTGAAGAGAATTATTTAGTCATGGAAAGTTCATAAAACCAATAAGTGTTTTCTCTCAATGCAGCCTAACTGCATTCAGGTCCACGTTTAAATACTGGTAAACTGAGAAAGATGAAGAGTACACATCTGAAATGGAAAGCATCCCAAGGAACAAAACCAGGATGGTGAAAGCCAAGATTCCATGCTAATGAGGACCAGGAGAATGAATTGGAAATTTTACTCTAGAGAAAAGAAATTTTGGGAAATGACCTGACATGACATGCATCCTCACATATTTGAAGGGCTGTCATATGCAACAGTGGTTCAACTTATTTTGCTTAGCTGAGAGAAAAGGTCTAGAAAGATTTGGAAATAAGTTGTCAGGGCAAATCTAGGCTTGATGTAAAAACAAAAGAAAAAAATGTAAAAACATTACATACATATATATATATATATATATATATATATATATATATATATATACCCCCATATATGTATATATTAATACATATATAGCATATGTATATTGATATGTAGTCTAAATTAATGTATACATATATATTATAAATGTGTGTATACACACATGTATATATATGTATATATATATATATATTTCTCTCTCTAAACATATATATGAATGCATGTATAAGCATGTATCTCCTAAACTATAAGGGGCTCCATTTGGAGAAAGTGGATTTCTTGTAATTATAGGTCTCCAAATAAAAAGTTGTTGACCTTGTATTGTATGTGGTTTGGAAGAAATTCTTTTCAGGTAGGAGTTTGATAATATGCTACTAAATCCCTACCAACTCTGAAATTCTGTAATTTTGTGAACATATTAGCTATCTCTTCTTTTTGCAATATTTCCCAGTGTCCAAGGTCATTCCTCAGGGGTTGCCCATCTTCTCAATGGACTGCTGAATTTGGGGAGCATTTGTCATAAATTCAAAGTCCTCTTGTGAATAATCGTTACATGTATCACAGTTTAGGCTTGCATTGCTGAGCATAACTCCAACATTTGTCAAAACTGAGACTTTAGCCTTGCTAAGAAATATTACTAGTCAAAGTTGTACTAAATTGGCATGGAAGCTAAGACTGAAGTCATGCTATGCACTTTAAAAGCAAGCTCTTTTTCCAGATGTCATGTAGGAAGCAGTTCTATTTCAGTAGGTATAACAAAGTTTTATGTGTAGACATGACTACTTTTACGTCAAGTAGAACTTTAATGATTTTATGTCATCACAATAATAGAAACACAACGCTCAACCATGACCATAGACTGTATATTTTTGGAAATAGGATTTATAAAGGGCAGAGAATCTTAAATCTACCCTTTCTATCTCTTGCTGCTGGACTTTGTTGGTAATATATAAAAATGCTGATAATTTGTGTAGCTTTATTTTATATCCTGCAATTTTGATAAAGTTGATAATCTACTGTTTCTTAATAGAGAAACTTTCCAAATATAAAAAAAATCTTTTAGAATTTAAGATAAAAAAAGCATTTCATATGAAAAGTAATATAATGAAAACACAATCTCTTTTGGTTATAACAGACTACAACTTTAAAGTTATTGAGCCAAAAAATAATGTGAAATTTTTAAAAACCTAATGAACACAGGTTTTTTCTAGGCTTAGACCTGAAAGGGACTTTAGAGGCTATTGAATCCAACACTCATTTCAATGATGAAGTGACTGAGGGAGGCTAAATGACTTTCCTAAGTCTTACAGCTAGTAAGTGCCTGAGGCAGGATTCAAACTTAGGCCTTCCTGATGTCAACTCAAGCAATTAATCATTGTGTTATTTAAATATCTCAGTTAGAACTGGTAGGGATGTATTAAGTATATTATAGAGTGAAAAATAGGGAAATGATAAACCTATAATACACTCTGCTTTAATCAGAGCATTTAATCTTCTGTTTTCATAAGCCTACCATATTAAATAAGGACATTAATAAGCTAAACAATGTTCAAAAGTAAGGGGATAAAGATCGTGAATTTCAGGATTAAATTACATGAGATTTGGTTTAAAGAACTGGGCTATTTAGTCAGAAAAGGAGAAGACAGTGTAGACAAACTAACATTCTTCTCTTTTTTTATTGTTTTCATTGAGAAAATATATTGGACATGGTCTGCTTGGCTCCAGAAAAAATATAAATAATTGAAAGCAATAGGTAGAAGTTGAAGGGAAGTAAATTTAGCAAGGAAAAAATAAAATTTGAATCATCAGCAATGCAAATTGCTACACTGGCAAATGACAAATTTTTCCTTGTTTTATATCCTTTAAGAAAATAGACAACCATTTTGAAGTATATTGTAGAAGTAATCCTCACCTCCCAGTATAGATCAGATTACATGGTCAAAGAGTTTTCTTCTAACTCATCAATTTATGCTTTTATGAAACTAATATATGGTGTCTGTTTTGTAATCTAGTTATTATGTAAATTAGTTATTATGGCATAGTGTATGCTATAGTTTCATTTAGGTATGAATTAAAAAAAAAAAAACTTCAAGATTTTTCTATCAACTTCCAAAGCACAGTCAAGGTGTCAGAGTAGAGAAACTACTCAGCTGTGTTTGCTCAACCTTTCCCTCTAAACAACTTTAAAATAACACCTCAAATTCAATTCTATAGTGGCAAAGACAGCAAAAGATGTGAGTATGATATACTCCTAGGAATATGTAGAAGGATGGGAAAAAAGATAGTGACTGATCAAGTGCTGTAAAAAGGAACAGTAGGAGCTTTGGGAGACTTCAAGCCAAAGATGCTAAGGAAACATTGTAAATGATCAGAAAGAGATGCAGGATCAGATGCTGTTTGACAATTCCATTAGTTATATTGATTTGGGACTGATAGTTCAAAGGAGAAGACTAGCACTTTTGGTCAAAAGGAAGCGGGAACACTGAGGTACAATTATGATAATTTCAATGTTTCTAGTCACTTTTAGCTGATAGTTAAAGGTTAAAGAAAAGCATTTTGGGTAAGAAGTGGAAGCTTTGAGGATCAGTATGACTTTTAGTCATAAGCGATCAGGGGCCATGAAGTACAGTATCACTTTTGGCCGTAAGGGACCACAGCCTTTCCTGGGTAAAGAACAGAGTACACAAATGGACAGTCTCTTTCCAGATCACATCAACTGTGGAAATAAGGAAAATTCCTCAACTGACAGAATAAGCTCTGAAAAATAGCTAAGTATAAAAGTTTAAAACTTGCAACAATGTCTCCCTCTCCATGCCAGGAACAGAATTCAACTTTAAAATAAAATTCAAAATCAAGAAATAGGGTAGAAAAATGAGCAAACAATCATAAAAACAAAAACAAACCTGGACATAAAAAGCTCCTATGGCAATAAGGGAAATCAGCTATAAACTCAGAAGAAGAAAATGAAGTCAAAGCAGCAACAAGTAAAACTTGAAAGAAAAAAATGAATTTATATAGGCTGAACAAAAATATTTGGAAGATCTAAACATTAATTTCAAAATCAAATGAGTGGTAGAAAAAATTAAGTAAAGAGATAAAAACTAAGAAGAAAAATGAGAAGAAAAAAAAGGCACAAAAATCCTGGATAAAATAACATCTGAAAATATAGAATTGGCCAAATAGAAGTATAAAATATCACCAAAGAAAATAATTCCTTAAAAATTACATTTTGGAAAATAGAAACTAATGACTTCATGAGTCATCAAGAAACAAAGTGAAAAGAATGAAAAAAAAAAAAGGAGAAAATGTGAAACATCTCAGAAAAATAAACTTACCTGGAATAGAGATAAAAAAGATATGATTTAAGAATTGTTAGACTATCTGACAGTCATGATCAAAGCAAGAACACAGATAAAAATTTTAAGAAGTCAAGAAAAACTTTTATAATGTCCTAGAATGAGAAGATAAAATAGAAACTGAAAGAATGCACTAAACATCCCCTGAATGAAATCTCAAAATGAAAATTCCCAGGAATATTATAGCCAAATTTCAAATCTCACTGGTTAAGGAAAAATACTTAGAGTAGTCAGGACAAATAACATGTTAGACATTCATGACTATACACCAGTTAGCAATTACAATGGTAAGAAATGGAGGGCTTTGAATATTTTGTCCTAGAAAGCAAAGAAGCTAGGATTATAGCCAGGAATAATCTCCAAGCAAAACTGAGTGTTATCCTTCAACTTAAAATATAGAAATTTAATAAAGTTCAGGATTTTTAAGAATTTCATATTAAAGATCAGAGCTGAATTAAAAACAAACTTAAATACAAGACTTAAAAGAAGAATAAAAAGAGAAATATGAAAAAGAAATCATAAGAGATTCAATATGGTTAAATTGAACATCTTTCCATATAGGAAGATTATATATGTAACTTTTAAGAACTCTATTCTTATTACAGCAGGTAGGATTCTTTATAGAAAGAGGTCAAGGAATAAATGGATTAATTTGGGATGATGCAAAATAATACATAGGCAAGAAAGATGGATTCCCAGGAGAAGAGGAAAGGAATAGAAAAATGGAGAAAAGTATCTCACACAAAGAGATATGAAAGGAAAAATTTACACAGTAGAAAAGGACAGAATGTAGGGTGGGGGGGTAGGCAAAATTTTAACCTTACTTACATTTAAATTAGTGCAGAAGTGGATGAACTTGTGCATGCATACACACACACATACACACACACACACACATACACACACACACAAACTCAACTGGCAATATAACTCTATCTTATCCAAAAGGAAAACAGGAATGGAAAGGGAAAAGAGAAGGAGTAAGGTAACAAAGGAAAAATTTGATTCACACTGATATCAAGCAGTGGTGAAAAGCAAAAAACAAAAACAAAAAATGTTACCTAGAATGAAAAAAAAATAAAACCTTCTAAAAACCATAAGGGAAATCCTGAAAATTAAAAGAAAGATTAATAAAATGATATAAAAAATAACTAATAAATTAAAGGAGTGGTTTTTAAAATCAAAATAGATAAATAATTGGTAAGTTTTATAAGGAAGAAGAAGAAAAGAAGGAAAAAAAGAAGAAGAAAATTAAATGCCTTCATGTAGAGAATTACGGAATTTTTAATTGGAAGGAAGTTCAGGCAATTAGTCCAACTCATACATGGAGTCATTCTGACAAATAGTAGTTTAATGTCTTTTTTGAGACTGACCTCAAAATGGGCTTTTTGACCTTGAAAAAGAAATTTTCTACTACTCTCAAATATACTTTGGAGTAGTTCTCATTTTTAGGAATTATGTTTTCTGACAACAAACCAAATTGAACTTGCTCGTAACTTCACTTTTCTTTATTCCTTTCTTTTTTTCCAGAGGTGTAGAACATCTCATTTATTGTCAAGCTTGACTGATGTTGCATAACTAACTTCTTTATTTTTCTTTAATGTAGTGGGTAGTTTTCTGGATGAATAAGTGGAAAAATTAATTTATAATTAAAGGTGATTAAAAACATTCATCACCAATTATTTAAAATGTCAATTCCATTTTATAAGGTTAGAGATAGATGACATGTGAAACTAAATGACAAAAAATATACATTTTTCAACCAGTTGCTAAAACTATGTATCTGTTTCTACTTCTATATTTCTAACTCTCTCCTTTTGTATATCTTAATCCATCATCTTTCTACCTTCCCATATTGTATGTATCTGTATGTATCTATTTTTGCTTATAAATATTATTTGTAAAATATATAGTCTTCATTTTACCACTCCACTTAAATCTGATTTATTAATTTTAGAATTGCTACCATTGTTATGAATTACAATTCTTTGATATTTTAATTTGCTATTTTGCCAAAATTCATTACCTTGTTGCCAATTGGGAGATGGTTCTCTAAATTCAGTTTGGTTTATCCTTGGGCAATAGACACATACTTTATCGCCAATTTTATGTTCAAGAAGAGGACTGACATCATCATCATCACAATCATTCTCCCTCATATTTATATAGTGACTTGGCTTGCTTTTGTGCTTTTGTTATTTAGTCTTTTTAGTCATTTTTGACTCTTTGAGAATTTTCATGGTAGAAGTACTGAAACCATTTCTTTCTTCAGCACATTTTATAGATGAGGAAACTGAGCAAAAAAAAAAAAAAGAATAAATGATTTGCCCAGGATCATATAACTAGTAAGTGTCTAAGACCAGATGTGAATTCATGAGAAAGAGTTTTCTTGACTCCAGGCCTGTCACTTTATCTACTTTATCACCTAACTGCCAATGTTTTATATGTATTATCTCATTTCTTAATCAAAATGCTTTGTGAAAGAATTAAATTGCTCTTCCTACTTTATAGAACATGAAATTAATTCTCAGAGAGATTGAATGATTTGTTTATGGTCACACAGTATCTAATAAGGGTTTAGAGCTTGGATCTTCCTAAGCCCACTCTCTCTTACTATATCTATGTTCCTGTGTACGAAGAAAGAAAAGGATTGATTTTGTCATATAGACTGAATGAGGTCACGAATTCATTGGTTATAAAGGGATTAGTTGTTTTCTGGAAACCAATGCTATGAGACAATGCTTTTTCTAAACACTTAAATGGCAAAATCAGTAGATCTAACATTTACCTTACATTACCTTCCTATTAGCAAGTGATGATGAATGCTAAAGTCAAGCCTATCTGAAGCATGCAACTCCCCAAGACTCTTGCATATATGGAAAAGGATGAGAGGAGTTCTGGATCATTTGCAGATACTTCTATGGGACTCATTGTGTGCTTTTGGTCTTTGCTTGTTGGCTCATGTCCTTGCCTCTGCAGTCTATTGATGCTCTCTGCCTGAAGCACAGTCTTTGGCACATACAAGATATTTATTAAATATTTATTAACTGACTCTTTTGGCAGATAGTGCAAGGCCTAAGCAACAAAGTGGGATACATTGACTGATTCTTATAAACTTTATGTTTCTAATGTTCCTTCAAGTGCTATCATTTTATAACTCTATGACCCAGTTAGGTCATCAAAAGAAAATCTTAAAAGAGTCTTTCTAATCTTCTCTCCCTGTGATTCTTCCCCTACCCCTTACCTACACATTTCCCTACACTTATCTAGATAAGAGGCAAAGTCAGCCTTGTAATTTTTCTTGCCCTTCACTAGACGGGTGGTTTTCCTCTAAAAGTTCAGGTAAGGCCCACAAAAATATAAATGTCACCCATGCTCTTCAGGGATGCTGTAGAACTCTGAGAGTTAGAAAATAGCATGGAGGGGGAGCTCTTCTCTCAAATATGGAAAGTGGGGAAACAGAAATGAAAAATCTGACAAACTCAGGGCAGCTTTAATTTATATGTCAGCTATAATATCTACTTCACTAGACTATTTACTTGGTAACTCAATGACATTCCTTAAACTAGTTTCCGTGGCAACTGCCACATCATACTTCAGGACCAGAGACACAGAACATCTCCCTGTAAGAAACAAAGGCAACATCAATGTCTCCAGAGGATGCTCCCACTAAATGTGAGATGCTGAGAGTGAGAGAGTTGCTAACCCCATTTCCCCATAAATTCTCAATTTGTGCATATGGGGCTAGTACCTGCTGAGAGCCTAATAAATTTTTTTCCTCTATTTAGCACTTCATTGTTTTTACTTCCAATTTTGTAATTACTCAAGCATTAGCAATAACTTTAGCGACTGAGAGGGCTGAATCTAACCCATCCGGAGTGAGAGTTTATCTAGTCTTTTCCTTGGAATAGAAATTAGCGAATCAGGAGATTTATCATCATCATCATCATCATCATCGCCAATTCTATTTTCCTATAGTGTATGCAATGTGACATCTACCAAGTTCAACTGAAATAAAAAGGCTTTTCTAAAGTCTGGAGCACGTATTGCCTGAAGCTCTAATCACACCTATAAAAAGATCAACAATACAAGGTGACATATAGCTCTTTCCTTCACCTCTCCTAGTCTCACATTCATCATCTGCAAATTGTGGATGTTTATCTTGATCCCAGAGAAAAGATAAAACACATTTTCCCATTTCCATTGGAAATGTCAGGAATAATGGTTGCAGAAAATTGCATAAGATCTAAACATTGTATTCTTTGGTTTTAATTCACTGTTTGCTTGCAAGGCATGACTAACTGTGTGCTAATATTGGTAGCAGGAATTCCCCCAAAAAATGTCTATGATGAAAAAAGCAAAATATAGAATCCTGTAATGTACAAAAAGGCATGGAGGTGGTATTGAATAAGGTAAGCTTTCTAAAACTCTTTTCTGGCTCTAAATATGTGAATGAATAAAACAATTGAAAGCTGGTTTGGTATAAGTTGTTATAAAATTTGAAGTTATTTGGAGTCACACCTGAGTTTACAAACTAGCATATGTTAATGGATGAATCACTTTAATGAATCTTGGTTTCTTCATTTCTTAAAAGAGAGGTTTAGAGTGATAGCATCTGAGATCACTTATAATTAAAACTTTTAAACTCTGAAACTCTCTCTAGCCAACTCCTTGAGATATGGAGACATTTTTAATACTATTTCCTATCCTTAGTAAAACCAACACCCAAAGTACTCAGGAACTGTTTCCCTGAAAGGCGTCACACCAACTTCCAACCAAATTAGGCCCTTTAATACAAACTTAATTTTCTCCACTTCAGATCTTTGATCATGCTTTAGTCTAGCCCACCCAGCAATAGCCGGCTGATTTTCCCCCCAGTTACGTTGTATCCTATATAAAGTACTGATTTGGAGTTAAGGAGGGCTTAATATGAAACATGCCTCAGTCATTTATAACAACAATAATCTTAAACATGTCACTTAAATTCTCTCAACCTCAATTTCATCTGTAAAATGAGATAGTTATGCTCTATGCCTTTTAAATTCTCTTCCAGTTCTAAATTAATAATCTAAAGAAATCATAGATCAAATATTTTCTTCTTTTTCTCTCTCTTCTCCCTCCCTCCCCCCTCTCCCTTCCTCTTTCTCCCTTTTCCCTCCCTCATTTTCCCTCTCTCCACTCCCCCCTTCTCTCTCTCTCTCTCTCTCTCTCTCTCTCTCTCTCTCTCTCTCTCTCTCTCTTTCTCTCTCTCTCTCTCTCTCTCTCCTCTCTCTCTCTCTTTCTCTCTCTATTCCTCTGTCTCTGTCTCTGCTTCTATCTCTATCTCTTTATCTGTCCCTGTCTCTTCTACTCCCAATTCAGTAGGCTGCAATTCAGACATCTCTATTCTGCCTCAAAAAACAAACAAACAAAAACCAAACAACTTCATCCTGGAAGTTCCTTTCTGCCCTGGAATTCAAAACTCAAAAGTGGCCTAGTCCTCTGCAGTACTTCCATCTGTTTGGACAGCCCCTCTCAAAAACTACATGTAATAAAATTGCTCAGAATACCCTTCTCTTTGTTTATCACCAGACTGCAATTCAGATTCCTCCATTATGCTTATGCGGCAAGTTCCTGTGACTTCCCACAGCTTATTCATTTTTATTTTATATGTTATCTTTCCCAAACAGAATTTAGACTCCTCAAAAGCAAGGTTGTCTTTATTTTCATTTGTATGTCTGGCAATTACAAGGCCAACCAATCCAACCTATACTTGAAAGTTGAGTCCCTTACACAGAACTTTTGTTTGAAGTAGGTGGGAACTCCCTATCTCTTGAGGTAGTCCATTCCAATTTGGTAAAACTAATTGATAGGAAGCTTTAGCTTATAGTCAACCTAAATGTATTTGGCCAAACCCAAATTGGTCTCTTATAGCTCCACATTTATTTCTCTCTCATGTACTTATTATGCTGTGTTCTGCATTAGAAGAGGCAGCTAACATAGTAAATGGAGGTTTAGGCTTTGGATCAGACAGATTAGAAATCAAATTTAATCTCTGATACTTATAAACTTCATGTAACTGTGCAAATCAGGTCACTTTTCCCAATTTTCATATTCCTGTCTGTAAAATGGGGGTAATAATATCTCTTATAAATATTTCTGAGGGAAGGTGTCAAATTCAAATGAAAGCAAATATAAAAAGCATTTTACTAACTTCAATGTACTTATAAGACAGATATGATTTTATTTTATAATATATTAAGTTATTGTATCTTGAATTCTTCAAGGACATGGAAGTTAATTTAGTACAAAATATGCTTGTTTGGTTGGGTGGGTGGGTGGTTTTAACAGTTATTTTCATCACAATGACTTGAGATTTTATTTAGTTTGGACTTATCCCTTCATCAGTATTGGAACTCCCATTGTCTTCAGAAAATTCTATCCATCCAATGTAAATCATCAACTACAACTTATACATATTTTTAGAGTCAGGCTGGGGGCAATGACACAGATTTGAACAGGACCTTGTCAGTCACCTAACTCAGATCCCTTAGGTTATGACATACCCAAGATTTTAGCACAGATTCAGGAACTGATCCTAATTCCAAGGCTATTCTCCTATCCCAAATACAATACTGAGTCTCTGCCTTGTATTCAAATGTGCTAAATTAATATTTGTGAAACAAATTGAAGCAGAGTCCTGGAAATACGTTTTAAATGGTGTAAAAATTAGTTCCCGTTTACCTCCTTTGGAATCATCACTTTGTCCTCGAGTACTCCCCGTTCCTTTTTTGGTATTACAGAAAGAGAAAAGAGAAAAGGAAAGGGAGTATTTTTTGTGTGTATATCATTAGATTTGCAGGCTTTTAGGCTAAATTAGCTCCAGTTGCCTGAAAGATGTTTTTTTTTTTTTTGGAAACTGCAGTCAACCCTCAAGCATTACTGTGTATAATTTTCAATGCCATGCTTTGGGGGAGCAGAGAGAGAAATCAGAGCAATGCAGAGAAAACCTATCACAATGATGAAATGCATGAAAGAATCCCCGTGAGAGGGATCAATACAATTTGAACTGGGATGCCTGCACAGGCATAGATTAATGAGGGATTATTTTCACCATGTAAATATTAAGGAAAGACAAGAAGCAGAACAGGGATGATTGGCCCAATTATAGATAATATTTTAATGAAAAATTGATAATATTCTTTTGGGGGGGAAGACAATCCATTTTGGATCACAGAAAATGGCAAGAATTAAAGGGAAATGAATATCTCTGCATTTCAGAGGCAAAGCTTCACAGGGAGCCAAGAAGAATGTGCCCATGTCATTGTATTGCATAACTATCTGTCTAATAGAAAAGGGAGCAAGAGTGAGTGGGTGGCAAAGACTCCTCAGAAATTAGTGTGGGCAGGCTGGGTGGCTCTTTCTCTGGAGAGAGGTCAAAGATTATTAAAACACAACTGTGTAAGTGGAACAATTGCATTAGAAGAGAGAAAAGAACCAAAATCCTTTGACTCTCATGAGTTTGAAGTTCAGAAATGCTTCTGAGTATCTTACCTTAATTCTTCCCAGTGGGTAACAGACTCCCTAAATTCTCCTTCCAAAACCAAGGGCCCCTTTGCTGGGCTCAGCTTGTGAAAACCACAGGAGCCAGCAATGTGCTGCCATAGGAAAAGCATATAAATAGGAGTTGAGACTCCTGACCCTGGCATTGATTTGTGAACAGTCTCTGAGAAGAAGCCAACTGAAATGGGAAAGATATAGGGCTGCTAGGTACAAATCCTGGATCTAATATCTACTAGTTATTTTGTGCAAGCTACTTAAATCTCTTACCCTAATTTATCCCACTTCAAATAATATTTATCATTAATATCATATTATAAAATAAAATATCACATTATAATTATTTTCTAGTAATAATTATTAACATGAGTTATATTATTAATTATGTAAATATATATTACATTGTTATAATTATTAGTAGTACAATAACAATTATTTACATATCATTTTCAGGTTACAATTCCTTTACGTATATATCTTATTTGACCCTTGAAATTACTCTGTAAGGTAGGTGTTATTATTTGTTCCATTTTAGAGATAAAACTGTCTAGAGAAAATATGTGACTTGCCTGGAGTCACAAAGCTGAAGCACAATTTGGACCCAGGTTTCCCTGAACCCAAGTCTAATGTACTGCCTGGTGTGGGGGAGGAACACATGAAAAAAAAAATGTATTACTTTGCTAGAACAGTTGGCGTGATGAAACGGCTTTATAAAACTTAAATCTATCTATTAATGTGAGCTATTTTTAATATTATTATCTATCTTGCAGAGTCATGGAAAGGATACAATAAAAGAGAGTATGAGAAAGTTTTATAGTTGTAAGATATAAATGCAAGCTGTTATTACTGCTGGGTGACCACAGGAAAATTTCTCAGAGAATGTCTGTGTGAAGTAGAGACAGAGACAGAGAGACAGACAGAGACAGAGAAAGATAGAGTCTTCCCTCCTTATTAAATGGGGGTAAAACAACTGAAATATATATATTAGATTTTTTAGGGAAAAAATAAGAAATCAGATGAGGATGACTAAAAACAATCTCTACATAATAATGATAATAATGATGTTGTTAATAACATTAATCTAGTAATTAGAGGATTTTAAAGAACTTCACATTTCTTATATCATTTGATTTTTCACAACAACCTTATGAGTTAAGTATTAACAGCATTCTTATTTTGTAGGTCTGGACAGTGAAGGCTGATTTTCTGAGTTCATCCAACTAATAAGTGTCTGAGGTAGGACTTAAATTTAAATCTTGGAACCCCCTAAATCTGGGCCTCTTTTCAGTATGCCATACAGCTGCAGAATACAATTAATTTGATCCAACACTTATTTCACTAAATTCAACAAACACTGATTAATTATCTACTCTGTGTCAGGCACTGTTAAGCACTGAGTTCACAAATGCAAAAATAAAACTACTCTTATTCCCAAGGAGCTCATATTCTCATGAAAAGAAATATGTATACTGAGTAAATAGAAACAGTAAATAGAAAGTATATGAAAAGTCAACAACAACAGCAAAAGGTAATTTTCAGGTGGGAATGTTCATCAATCTCTAAGTGGGGAGGGGGAAGAAATCAAAGAGTCTTCTTGGAAAAATTGATAAGTGGGTTGAGTCTTGAAAAAGTTTAAGATAAAGAAAAAACTCCAGTTATGAAGGACAGACTATAAAAGACTATATACAAAGTGCAATATGGAATTTAATTGAATTTAGTTGGGATTTGGGGAGAATAGGAAATGTGTGCACAAAAAAATTAATATAACTGAGGTAATTATGGATGTATAAAAGTAGTTGGAATAAAAATAATCTCTCCAGTAGCCTCTGTCCCTCAGATTGATTGGCTGGAAGGTGAAACAAAAAGCTTCTCCCCAAACTTTCATCTAAAGAGGTCTCAGAAACCTAGTAAATTCTTCACTCAACAACTGTACTCTTTGGAGTCCATCCTACCATCATCTTGGGTCCCTTTCTCACTTTCTAACCAAGATATCAAAGCATGTTTGCTAACTTTTCTCTACTACCTAGCTGTTTTATTACCTATAATGGCATTGTGCATAGCCCCAAATTATAGCACATCTAGGGGAACCTGCCATTTTCCCCCCAGCAACATTGAGTTGCTCTTTTAAAGATAGCACACCCACACATTCATGGAACCATGGAAAGGAGCATGTGCCCAGGGCATTTTCTTCTCACTTCCCTTCTAACATCTCCTGAGTCAAGCACTTGCCAGGAATTATCTGTCACTGAGTGATTGATCTTTCAGTCAGAGAACGGCCAGGAGTCGTCAGGGGAGATATTTACTTCTGTTAAAAAGCTTAGGTAACTATGTAGTTAGTGGATATTTAGAAAGATAGATGATAGATAGATAGACAGATAGACAGATATTTAGAAAGATAGAAGGAAAGATAACTAGATAACAAATAGATCAACAAATAGACAACATATGATAAACAGATATAAATAGGTAGAGCATAAATAGTTAAATAAATCAATGATAGAAAGATATAGTGAGGAGATAGACAGGTAAACCATTTATTTATTAAGAATATAATATATGCCAAAAATTGTACTAAGTCCTAAGGGTGCATAGATAAACAAACAAGATTGTTCCTATGCTAAAAGAACTGACAATAGAATGATGGGAAATGACATGAAAGGCTACTCCAAAGTTAAAGGAGGAAAGGATGGGTGCTTGCATGCAATATGGGAAATTAAAGGAAGTATCATTTTGTACAGTTTCCTGATAGATAAGGCAAATGGCTTACCTATCAGTGATGAATGAATTAATCTCAGAAAGAACCTTGATGGTATACTGGAAAGGCCAATGGATCAGTGATCAAATGTCTTGGGGACAAGTTAGGCTCTGCTACTAATAGTTGTATGGTATTAGATAAAGCTCTAGGCTTCAGTTTGCACATCTGTATATTAAAAAGTCAAAATTCTTGTCTTCCTTATTTAGAGGAGTTTTGTGAGTAACTGGTGGGTACAATGTATGTGAAAATTATCTATCAAAAATAAAGTATGACATCAGTAAAAGTAATGCCATATGATGACTTTTTCCTAGTAAATTTATTTATTTTAATATGCATTGCTTTATCAATTATGTTGGGAGAGAAAAATCAGAGCAAAACTGAAAAACCATAGGAGAAATAAAAAAAGAAACAGAAAAAAGTGAGCATAGCATGTTTTGATTTACATTCAGTCTCCTTAATTGTTTTTCTGGATGGACATGGAATTTTCTGTCCAAAGTCTTTTGGAATTACCTTGGATCACTGAACTACTGAAAAAAACTGAGTCTTTCATGGTTAATCATCACACATTCTTGGCATTATTGTATACAACATATTTCTAGTTCTGCTCATTTTGCTCAGCATCAGTTCATCTAAATCTTTCCAGGCCTTCCTAAAATTAACTTGTTCTCTCATTTTTTATAGAACACTAATATTCAATTATATTTATATATCACATGTTCACCATTTCCCAAATGATGGGCATACACTCCTTTTCCAATTCTTTGCTAACACAAAAAGAGCTGCTATAAACATTTTTGTACATGTGGGTCCTTTTACCTTTTTTATGATTTTCTTGGGATACAGACCCAATAATAGTACTAATCGGTCAAAGGGTATTCACAGTTTTATACTTCTTTGGTTATAGTTCCAGATTGTCCTCCAGAATGGTTGGATCAGTTCTCAACTCCATTAACAATGCATTAGTGACTCAGTTTTCCCACTTCCCCTCCAACATTTTTCATTATCTTTTCCTGTTGTCTTAGACAGTCTGGGAGATGTGAGGTGGGACCTCAGAGTTGTTTTCATTTGCATTCCTCTTATCAGTAGCGATTTAGCACATTTTTTCATATAAATGCAGATGGCTTTTGTTTTATCATCTGAAAATTATCCTTTGACCATTTTTCATTTGGGGAATGACTTGTTTTCTTATAAATTTGACACAGATTTTTATATATGTTAGAAATGAGGCTTTTATCAGAAATACCAGCCATAAAGATTTCTCCCCCCCAGCTTTATACTTCCCTTTTAATCATATTTATATCGGTTTTGTTTGTGCAAACCCTTTTAAATTTAATGTAATGCACATATTGCATTTCATAATATTCTTTAATTCTTTTTTGGTCATAAATTCTTCTTTTCTCCAAAAGTGTATTAAATTATCCTTTGCTCTCCTAATTTGTTTATGGTATCATCTTTTATGCCCAAACCATGTATCCAATTTGACCTTATTTTTATATGGTGTGAGAGATGTAGGTGTATGTCAAGTTTCTGTTATATTGTTTTCCAGTTTTCCCAGCAATTTTTGTTAAATAGTGAGTTCTTATTCCAGAAGCTAGAGTCTGGAAGTTTATCAAATAAGAGATTGCTATATTTCTTGATTTTGTATAAATGTGTATCTAATCTATTACACTGATTCATCACTCTATTTCTTAGCCAACATCAAATAGTTTTGATTATTTCTGCTTTATAATCTAGTTTTAGATTTGGTACTGTTAAGCCACCATAGTTTGATTTTTTTTCACTAATTCCCTTGATATTCTTGACCTTTTGTTCCTCCAGATGAATTTTGTTATTATTTTTTCCAGTTGTATAAAATAATGTTTTGGCAGTTTGGTATGTCACTGAACAAGTAGACCAATTTAGATAGCTTGTCATTTTTGTTATATTAGCTTGGCCAGCAATGAACAATTGATATTTTCCCAATTGTTTATATCTCACTTTATTTGTGTGAGAAGTGTTTTATAATTGTGTTCATATAGTTCTTGTGTTTGTCTTGTCAGGTAAATCCCCAAGTATTTTATTTTGTCTACAGTAATTTCAAATAGAATTTCTCTTTCTATGTCTTGTTGATGGGCTTTGTCAGTAACATATAGAAATGCTGATGATTTGTATAGCTTTATTTTATATCCTGCAACATTGCTAATGCTGTGAATTATTTCCAGTAGGTTTTTGAATGATTTTCTAAGATTCTCTATCATCATATCATACGCAAGGAGTGATAGTTTTATTTCCTCATTGCCTATTCTAATTTCTTTGATTTCCTTTTTTTTTCTTTTTTTTTTTTTAATTTCCAAAACCAACATTTCTAGTATAATGTTGAATAATAGTGATAATAATGGGCATCCTTGTTTCACCTCTAATCTTACTGGGAATGTGTTCAGCTTCTCTCCATTACTAATAATGTTTGCTGTTGCTTTTAGATAGATATGGCTTATTATTTTAAGGAAAACTACCTGTATTTCTCTGCTCTTTAGTATTTTTAATAGGAATGGGTGTTGTATTTTATCGTTTGTTTTTTTTCTGCATCTATTGAGATTATCATATGATTTCTATTGGTTTTGTTTTTTATATCATTTGTTATGGCCATACTTTTCCTGTTATTGAACCACCCCTGCATTCCTTGTAAAAATCCCACATGGTCATAGTGTATCATCCTGCTAATAAGTTGCTGTAATCTCTTTGCTAATATTTTATTTAAAAATTTTTGCATCAATATTCATTAGGGAAATTGGCCTGTAATTGTCTTTGTCTGTTTTGGCTCTATCTGGTTTAGGTATCAGTGCCATATTTGTGACACAGAAGAAATTTGGCAATACTCCTTTGTTTTTCCAAATAGTTTACACAATATTGGAATGAATTGTTCTTTAAATATTTGTTAAAATTCACTTGTGAATCCATCTGGTGCTGGAATTTTTTCTTAGGAAGTTCATTAATGAATTGTTTAATTTCTTTTTCTAAATAGCACTATTTAAGTCCTATTTTCTTCTGTTAACCTAGACAAATTGTATTTTTGTAAATATTCATTCATTTCAGTTTGATTATCAGATTTGTTGCCATACAGTTGCACAAAATAACTCCTAATTATTGTTTTAATTTCTTTTTTCATTGGAGGTAAATTTGCCCTTTTCATTTTTGATGTTGGTGATTTTTATTTTTCCTTTCCTTGGTCTGACTGATCAAATTAACGAAAGGTTTATCTATCTATTTTGCAGGGTGTTTTTTTTTCATAAAACAAACAATTTTATTTATTCAATAATTTTCATAATTTTTGTTTTATTAATATCTCCTTTGAGTTTCAGAATTTCTAATTTGGTATTTAATTGGGAAATTTTAATTTATTCTTTTTCTAGCTTTTTAAGTTGAATGCCTAATTCATTGATATATATTTTTTCTATTTTATTCATGTCACTATTTAGAAATATAAAATTTCCCCTAAAAAATTTGTTGGCTACCTTCCCTAGGTTCTGTTATGTTGTCTCATTATTTTTATTCTCTGGGATGAAATTATTATTTCTGGGATTTGTTGCTTGACCCATTCATCCTTTAGAATTAGATTATATAATTTCCCATTGATTTTAGTCTATTTTTCCTTGACTCTTTCTTTAATATAATGCTTATTGCATTGTTGTCTAAAAAGGAAGCATTTACTATTTCTGCCTTTCTGCACTTGATTATAAGGTTTTTATGCCAAATACATGGTCAATTTTTGTGAAGGTGCCATGTACTACTGAAAAAGGGTGTTTTTCTTTCTCTCCCTATTTAATTTTCTCCAGAAGTGTATCATATCTAGGTTTTCTAGGATCCTATTAACCTCCCTAGTTTCTTTCTTGTTTATTTTGTAATTAGATTTGTCTGATTCTGAAAGGAGAAGTTTGAGGTTCCCCACTAGAATTGTTTTGCTTTCTTTCTTCAATTAGCTTAAAATGTTCTCTAGGAATCTGCCTGCTCTATCACTTGATGCATACCCATTTAGTATCATTCCTATATCATTATTTATGGTACTCTTTATCAAGATATACTCTTCTTCCTTACCTCTTTTAATAAGGTCTATTTTTCTTTTGCTTTATCTGAGATGAGATTAGCTAGCCCTGCTTTTTTTTTTTTTTTTTTTTTTAATTCAGCTGAAGCACAATAAATTCTGGCCCAGCCTTTTACCTTTACTCTGTATGTTTCTCTCTGTGTCAATTGTGTTTCTTGTAAACAATATATTGTAGGATTCTGTTTTTTAATCCACTCTGCTAATTGCTTTGGTTTTATTAGGAGAGTTTATCCCATTCACATTCATTGTTATGTTTACCTGCTCTGCATTTTCCCTATCCTATTTTCCCCCCAATATATACTTCTGTTCTCTCTTATCACCCTGTTCTTAGTTGTGATTTTTACCCAACCCAACCCACCCACTACCTTATCTCCTATCACCCTTTTCCCCTTTTCTTAGTACTGTTTTTATTAACACACTCCACCCATTACCTTATATTCTACCATTCCTTTTCCTCTTCTTTCCTTTTCCCCTAGTGTTTCTGTGCTCCCTTCTTTCCTGTTCCTTTTCTTTTCCTCTTTCTCCTCCTACTTTTATATAAGCTAGATAAATTTCAAGCTTCAGACCTATGCTCATCACCCTGACTCTTTTTCCTCCATTGTAAGAGGTCTTTTGACCCTCTTCATATGAACTAATTGTCCCATTATACCTCCCTTTTCCTCTTTTTCAAGTACAGACCTTTTCCCACCCCTTAATATCTTTTACTTTGATGTTACCATATCAGAGTCCATTGACAACCACAACCTCAGTCCATGTGATGTCTCACTCTGATTACCCCAGTGAAATATGCAGTTCTCAAGACTTGCAGATACAATTTCTCCATCTAGGGATGCTCTGTTCAACCTTTAAATAACAATAATAATAATGTTAATATAGTTTTCCCTGTTTCCCTTTACATGTCTCTTGAATACTGTGTAGTTTAAATTTCCTGTTTAATTTTGGTTTTCAAGAGAAATGATTTAAAGTCTCTTACTTTATTGAAGCTCTATTACCTCTCCTGAAAGATGACACTGCATCTTGCTGGGTAGTTAATTCTTGGCTATAACCATAGGTTCTTTGTCTCCTGAAATATGGTATTTCAGGCCTTCTAATACTTTATTGTAGTAAATGCCAATCTTGGGTAATCCGGACTATTGGTCCTTGATATATGAATTGTTTTTCTCTGACAGTATGCAGTATTTTTTCTTGAGATAGTAGTTTTTGAGTTTTGCAACAATGTTCATTGGGTTTTTCCTTGTGGGATCTCTTTCCAAAGGTGATCAATAGATTCTTTTAATCAGCATTTCCCCCTCTATTTCTATAATACTAAGGAAGTTTTCCTTAATTGTTTCTTGTAGAATGCTATTCAGGTTCTTTTTTTGGTCATGGCCATCAGGTAGGCCAATAATTTTTAAATTGTCTCTTTGGGATCTATTTTCCAGGTTGGCAGTTTTTCCAATGAGGCATTTCACATTTTCTTTAATTTTTTAATTCATTTTAGTTTGTTTGACTGATTCTTACTGTCTCACATAGTCATTAGCTTCCATTGGGCCTGTTCTAGTTTTAAATGTGTGGTTTTCTTCAGTTAACTTTTATATCTTGGGACCCACATGTGCAAGAATGTTTTTGGCAGCCCTTTTTGTAGTGGCTAGAAATGGAAAACTGAATAGATGCCCATTAATTAGAGAATGGCTGAAAAAAACATGATATATGAATGTTATGGGATATTGTTCTATAAGAAACAACCAGCAGGATGATTTCAGAGAGGCCTGGAGAGACTTGCTGATGCTGAGTGAAATCAGCAGAACCAGGAGATCATTATAGTAGCTTTCACCATAGTAGCTTTCTATAGTCAATTTTCTTTTTTGTTTCTTACTCATTTTCTTTCCTTTTCTTTTAATATTTTGACTTTTTTTCCCTTTATCATTGAATTCTGCTCCTAGATAAACAGGGCACTGTCCCAAGTTTCTGAATCTTGTCTTTGAGCACAGTGACCCCTTGTGTTTTCAGGGATTAGCTTTGCCTGCTCTTTTCAGGAAACAGCTTGGTTTCCCAAAATTTGCCTTTTGAGCTGGGACTAGAGGCTGCCCCACTGACTTGCTCCTCTACTGAGCCAGGACTGAAAGTCTTAGTTGCTGATTTGCTGTGTTTAAGACCCACTCATCAAATTGTCTCATATTTACAAGAATTCAAGCCATTCTCCAATCGATAAATGGTCAAAGGATATGAACAGAGGATTTTTCAGAGGATGAAATTAAAACTATTTTTAGTCATATGAAAAGGTGCTCCAAATCACTATTGATCAGAGAAATGCAAATTAAGACAACTCTGAGATACCACTACACACCTGTCAGAGTGGCTAAAATGACAGGAAAAGATAATGATGAATGTTGGAGGGGATGTGGGAAGGCTGGGACACTGATGCATTGTTGGTGGAGCTGTGAACGGATCCAACCATTCTGGAGAGCAATTTGGAGCTATGCTCAAAAAGTTATCAAACTGTGCATACCCTTTTACCCAGCAGCATTTCTATTGGGCTTATATCCCAAAGAAATCATAAAGGAAGGAAAGGGCCCCACATGTGCAAGAATGTTTGTGGCAGCCCTTTTTGTAGTGGCTAGAAACTGGAAACTGAATGGATGCCCATCAATTGGAGAGTGGCTGAATAAATTATGGTATATGAATGTTATGGAATATTATTGCTCTGTAAGAAACGACCAGCAGGACGATTTCAGAGAGGCCTGGAGAGACTTGCTGATGCTGAGTGAAATGAGCAGAACCAGGAGATCATTATACATAGCAACAACAACGCTATATGATGATCAATTCTGATGGACATGGCTCTCTTCATCAATGAAATGTCTCAAACCATTTCCAATTGTTCAGTGAAGAAAGCCATATACACCCAGAGAGAGGGATGTGAAATGTGGACCACAACATAACATTTTCATGCTCTCAATTGATGTTTGCTTGCAGTATGTTTCCTTTATCTGATTTTTCTTTCTTGTAGATATGATTTTTCTTGCACAACAATGATAAGTGTGGAAATATGTATTAAAAAAAAAAGACCCACTCATCAGTTTTCTCAGCACCCACCTGAACTGGACTCTTTTCACCCCAATGAGATTTTCCTTTTTGAACTTTTTCCAGTTTATCTTGAGATGGGGAGTGGTTTTGTTCCATCAGAATTTCTTCAGAGGCTTGGTTTCATGTACTTTTCAATGCAAACTGGGAGACTTTGAGCATCTTCCTGACTTTACTTCATCATCTTATAGACAATGGTTTAGTTCATGATCATGTACTTTTTGTTCCAGCTTCATTGCCTGTACACTTGCAAGGAGAATGTCTATTCAATTAAGAAGGGAAAGAGGTCATTTCTTAATTAGCCACTATCATTCTGACTTTCCCTATTATTTTTATATCTCCCCATTTTGTGGCAGATAAGTAGTTGATTCTGATTAAGAATAGAGATTGTCAAGTTCTTCCACCTCTAAGATTCTACCCTTAAAATGAAGTTATTGATATCATGTGGATAGACCTACTATATGTCAGAGTCCTAGTAGATGGATTATTTGGATTGGCTGTTTGGGACTTTGCCAATGACACAAGATTTTGGAATGGAATCTCTAGGGTACAGCCCCTTCTTCTAAGTCATGACCAAATTGTTCATTTATTATCTAACCCTTTCTAGTTTCAAGAGCTCATGCTTACAGATGTGTATGTCTATTCACACATATGTATTTCCTCTTAAAAATCCATTATTTAACCAATTAAAAAAAAGTCCCAGATAATGCTCCACAGGGATATTCTCTGCTAAGTCAGAACACAAGGAGATGGGAGATGTTGGTATATGAAAAATAATCAAAACTAAGGAGGTCATATGGCATTCTGGACATATAGATATTGTAATGGCTCATATATCCAATGAGAAAGTTGTGTGTAGTGAAGAAAGAAAAAGATTTAAAGTTAGGAGAGACTGGGCAAAATTGTAATTCTGCTTTAAGTTCCTGATCAAGTCAGTTTTATGAGCCTCCAAGTTCTTCATCTAAGAAGTCATAATTCTAGACTTTTGTAAGGTTTGGGAATCATTTGGATGCTGAGTGAATTGTTGTTTTCTTAAACTCAGTTACTGACCAGCCACATGAGAATCAGAAATAGTCAAAAGTGTCTTCTGGTGGATAATATAAAATCTAACTTCCAAAGCTCATGAATGTGAATCTTTGCTCTTACTCAGAGCTAGCCAATTCTTGTGTAAACAATTTAAATGAATTCAGTGATTTCATTCCTGGGCTCAAAGAAGATGAAAAATAGCAAATTAGAAGGGGGAGAAAAAAACTAGTAAGCCGACAAGGTCTGCCATAGATAAATACAATGCTAAGAATGAGAAGTAGCAACTCATCCTGACATTGGAGGCAGTAGAAGAACATAAAGTATGAACAGGACATTTTGCTGTTGTTGTTCACTTAGTTATATATGGCTTCTCATGACCTCATGGATCACAGCATGTCAGGCCCTTCTATCCTTCACTATCTTGAAAAGTATGTCCAAGTCCTCATTTATTGTCTCCATGATACTATTTATCCATGTTCTCTGTGGTTCGCTTTTCTTTTTGCTTTCAATCTTTCCCAATATCAGAATCTTTTCCAATCACTACCATCTTCATTAGGTGATCAGGAACAGAACTTCACAAAGTAAAATTATGTATAGCCCTTTGCTATAGGACCAGTCACATGCTAATAGGACTTGTAATACTTATTCATAAATAATGCTGTGTTAATTAACAATTACATGATTAGTTTTCATATTAATGATCATATACCATCTAGAACAAAATATTTAAATTATGATTTGTACCTTCTGTTGAGAAGGAAACTTTGTATATATTATGTTATAGGAAGATTTCTATCCTAATAATTTACAATAAGGAATTGGAAATACTGGTTTTTGAAAGACTTTACTATATTGCATGGAATGTGTTAATTGAATAAGGTAAATTTCAAGACATTTTTCAGAGAACAACCTATATGTGTATAGATACATCTATATCTATATATCCATATACATAATGTGTATGTCACACAATTAGAAATAGTTGCATATTGACTTAATGTTGATTAACATTATCTATGTTGCATTGTCATCTTATTTTGTTAAATAGTTCTGGTTCTATCATTCTAGAAATTTTGACATTTCTTTTCTAAAAATATAAATTGTAAAGAAATTGCCAATTTCCATTGGTGGAGGGATCCTCCTCACCCAAGTAATCTGGAAACCAATAAGATCATGATTCCACTCCTTATATTCTGTCCAAAGACTGCAAAGCATTTTATGAGTTCAAATATTTTATCTGAAGCAACTTATATGCCATGTGTTAGAGATAATAATGATCATTTTATAAAGGATGAATTTCTAGAGAAGTTCCTATGTGCCTGATGTCACCAGGTAGAGCTGAGATATAGAATTAATAGCCAGGTCTTCCTGAACTTAAGTCCAGCATTTTCTATCTACTTTTCCATTATGACTTTAAAACATAAAACAGAACAAAACAAAGCAATAATAACAACAAGTTATTCCTATTCAAACAAAGCTCCAAATACATAGTACTTTCCTTCAAGGAATTTTCAATCTAATTGGAAAACTGGATTTCGAAAGCATGGAGACCATCAAGACTTTGCCAATCTAATATTTCCTTAGCAATGGGAGACATGCAATTCAATTCAATTGACACTTATTAAGTCCTTATTGCATGGTAGTTGCTGTTTAAAGCCAGGGAATACAATTGATTTATCCTTTGAGATTTACCCAAGGCAAAACTTGTGACAACTGGGTAGCACAATAGATAGAATGCCATGGCTAAAATCATGAAGGCCAAAGTTCAAATACAGCTTCAGATATATACTAGCTGGGTGATCCTGAGCAAATCACTTAACTCTGTTTACCTCAGTTTCCTCATCTGTAAAATGAGCTGGAGAAGGAAATGGCAAATTCCTTCAATATTTCAAGAAAATCCCAAAAAGGTTCACCCCCCCAAGAAAAAAAGAATGAAGGAAAGAATGAAAGAAAATATATTTAGTCAAAGTCAGCACATGTCATTTAAATTCAAGTGAGGGAGGACCAGATGAATTACCAATGTATAGTACTAATGTTGGGATTTTCGATGCTGAGAATTCACTATACCTACAAAACCACAGTTTTAAAAAGTAAATGAATGCATGAATAAACAAATAGATAAAGAAATGATTAAAATTACAAAGATGGGAATGGATTTGCAATATAATTTTACCCATAGATTTAGAATAGGTTGAAATTAAAATGGTCATCTAATTTCACTCCCCTCCCCATTTTAGAGATGAGAAAAGTAAGGCTTTCCAAAATGAAACAATTTGCTAAATATCCCAGAGGTAGTTATTAGCATACCTGAGTTTTGAACTTAAATCCTCTCATTCCAAATCTCATATGATTTTCACTGTATCCCATGGTCTTAATATTCCCTAAAGTTGTTCTTGAAGGTGAGGAATGGATTGTACTCTAGTGAGTTGGGCTCAGGCATAGTCTTCACAATCTCCAATAACATTAAGGGCCATTCCCAGAAATCCAACTGAGCATCCCAATACCTTATTAATCTCAAATCTTTTGAAGAGCTTGGGTAAAAGGAGCTTCACCATGGATCAATACCTGTTGTTTGCTGCTATATACTTGATTATAGCTGGAGTTCTGAGAGACAATTGTCTTCAAACAAGCTAACAGCATTGCTAACGGACTGTGTGCTAAGGAGCCAAGTTAGCAACTCCATGACAACCACAAAAGGATTAAATTTAGTTTAGTTTTTTTTTTCCTCTGTGCGAGAGAAATATCAGTCCAGAATGACTGGTGTCAGCCTCCTTTCTTTACAATGCAGCATTCTACTTCTGCACTCCATTGCCTCATGAACTGCCCAGCTACCTATGTAATCAAGTCAAAATAGAGCTCTTCCAAAGGCCTCACACCAAAGTGAGTTCCAAATGGGATCCATTTAAGGTAGATCACAATAAACCTCTTTTCCTCCATTCTACTTCCCAATGTCTACTTAAGAACAAATACAAAGTCAACACCAATGACTATTTATAGTTCAATCCCAATAAAAGGATATTAAAATTCCAATAACCCATATTGCCTTTTACTACATTTTAATACTAAAATAGTAAGTGGTTCTGAGGTGGTTGTGGCTGTTAGTTCTTAAATGGTTGATTTATCTTAATTGCCTCAGAAATAGCAATAAAGTTTAAAAGAGAGGAAGAAAGAATAGGATTATATTCATTACATACATACATAAATGCATACATGCACATATATATATATATGCATACATATAAACATTTCAACAAACCATAAACTCTTTTCAAGTAAATCTAAACTCAAAGAAAGAAATTTCTCAGAAATATGCTCTGTGTTTCCCTGATTTGAGATATGGAGGAGGTAGCAGCATAACTAGTCAGGGTTATGGGTTGATTGGTTTTAATTTGTCTGAAAGTAGAAGTTTGGTACACACAGCATTTGTGTACCAAGTATTATTGAGGCAGGGTGTTTGTTGAGTTTTCCCAGCACTACCCAATTCAGAGTCAGGAGACTCTCAAGGAAACAGCACTCTCCAGTTCTCGAGAGATGGGAAGTCAGCATAGATTCCAGCTGCACAGATTATAGAAGGGCTCCCTGTTTGTCCACACTATCCAGTTCCCGAGGAAGCTGGCTGTGTGCCCACTTCACAGTGACTGAGAAGGAAAGGAAATGTCTGAAATTCTGTCAGCAAAAAGTATTCCCTACTACCATCAAAGAGGGATTATTGGGTAAGCGGCAACCCCAAATAAAGTCACTGGTAGATGTAAATAATTTAAGTGTGATGTCTGAAGTGTTATTCAAATTATCCAAATGATTATTGAACAGCTACTATGCTGAGGGCAGAATGTGAGGTGTTAAAAGAGGAGCTAATTCAGAACTTCTCAGGGAATCCTAGGGTTTTTCTTTCACATGTTAATGAGCTGGTTTTTGTTTTGTTTTGATTTATTTTCTGTTTGATTTCCAAACATCTATACATAGCTTTAAGCTTTACAATATATTTCACAAAATTCTTTTTATTTTATCCTCATAACAACATTATGAGGGAGGTACATTTTTTTCCTTCCATTTTACAGATGAGGAACCTTAAAACAGAAGTTAAGTGACTTGTATTGGATCTCATAACTAGACATGAATAAGGCTGCTAATTCATTGTGCAGCTCAACTGCTAAATGAAACCAAAAAAAAAAAATCTGAAATATTAACCAGAATTTGAAGGAAGGGATGTTAGAGTTAAGAAGAATTAAGAGGCTGTTTCTATGAATCTGAAACAGAGGAACTAGAGCTAGACAGTATGGCTCATCCAAGGTAGAAGGCCTGAAATAGACCATTTAAAGAACATAAATAAAGACAGGAAAACAGAGAAGAAAAGTAGCATAAAGGAGACAGAATCCAGCTGAACAGTTCAGCACAGAAACAGTTAATAGGGGACCAGGATTTTAGTAACCAAAAGAAAGGTCAGACAGATGTTTGATGACTTGAGATTCCACGGCAATTTATCAGCTTTAGAGTTCTCATGGCCACCTGGGTCATCATTTCAATCAAAAAAGAAAAAGAAATGGACTTATGTTTCAGAAAGGATCAAACTCCACTTCTCTTGGACCATGAAACATATAGATTGTGTAGAGGATATAGGGGGAAAAATCTCTATAATAGAACATCTGAATTCCAGTCTCACATACCTGACACTAATAAGTTATATGTTTGTGAGTAAGTCATGGGATTTCTCTGGATCTCAGTTTCTTGATCTACAGATTAAAAAACAAACAAACAAACAAACAAACACACAATGTGGGTCTATATATGATCTTATATTCTCTATTAATCAATGTGTACAAAGCTTGGACTGGATATGAACTCTGACCATGGATGGATAAACCAAGTAAATAAACAATACATACTTGGGCCTGGCAAACTGGGACCAGATTCTCTATTTCCAATGTGTCTAAGGATTCCTCAGAGGAATTGGGTCCTCCAATGATATAGATTACAACTCATTTTTATCTGCCTGTCTTACATAATTATTTTTGATCATCTCATATATAAGTTCACTATAAAACTTCAGTTTGTCATGGAAACATTTTGGCAGTCTGGTGAAGTCTATGGACCACATTTTTCCTATTTTAAAAATTATTCTATTTTTTCCTAAATACATATTAAAACAAGTTTTCAACATTCAAAAAAAAGTTTTGAATTCCAAATTCTATCATTTGCCTATTTCTCCCTGAGATAGTAAGCACTCCAAAATAAGTTATTCCTATACGTTCAGTGCAAAATTTTTCCATGTTTGTAATTTTTCCCAAAAGAACTTGCTTTAAATAAAGAAAAGAGAAAAAAAGGAAGGAAGGAATAAAGAAAGAAAGAAGGAAAGAAAAAAACAAGGAAAAGAAAATAATGTTTTTCAGCTTGTTTACAGACAATATCGATTCTTTGGAAGCACTGAGTATGTTCCATCATTGCTCCTTTGGTATTGTCTTGGATCATCATATTTCTGAGAATAGTTAAGTCATTCTCAATTTGCATCAAACAGTTACTGCTGTTACTGTGCACAACAAGCTCCTGGTTCTCTTTACTTCACTCTTCTTCAGTTTATATAAGTCTTTCCAGGTTTTTCTGAAGTCATACTACTTGTCATTTCTCATAGCAAAATAATATTCTATCACAATCATATGCCATAGCTTGATGAGCACCCTTTTGATTTATAGACTGCTTTTCACTAGTTTACATTTTAAATGCATAAAATTAAATATATAGAATTGAAAAAGAAACCTATTATATTCAAATGCATTTATTAGAATATATAATCAATATATATAAATGCATATATATGTGTGTATGTGCCTTTGTATGTATAATATGCCTTTATATGTATAAATTTGTTTACATATATTATGCTTATATGTATATACAGATACACATTATGCCTATGTATGTGTGTATGTATAGGTGTGTGCATATATACATGCAAGAATATATTCACAACCTACAGGTTCACAGCCCTTCCTTTAGTGGGATCACTAACACATGCTTGAAGTACCACTAGAATATTCTAGACATAATAAGAAAAATGGAATTGATCATCAATCCAGCATATTCAAACCTTGGAAAACATAATGAAAATAAGAATAAAGGAGAAAAACATATAGATATAGATATAGATATATACATGTACATGTGTGTATATGTGTATGCTCTCCCTGGCAAGTATCTCAAAATCAGTGATTAAAAAATATTGATATGGGTAAATTAAAGGACTCCAACTTTCATAAGCACATAACATGGAGCCAAGAAGCTTGTGTTTGTGATGACTTGGCCCCTTTTCTCTTTATTCCTTCTCTCTATGGGACATGTGCTTAGAAATGCTGGCAGAGTGTACTCAATAATATTCCCCTATAATGATTAACATAAACCCCCAAAATTCATATTGCTGCTAAATTAGACCTGACATGGTTTAAAATGCAAGCCAATCTGTTTTCAGCTCCACAATCACTCATCGCTCCAGTTTTATTAAGTCTAAAGACAGGACAAGCTTAAAATGTGTTAACTTTGTTCAACATAGTCTGATTTTATGACTCAAATGTCAGTCTTCACAGTTCAGCAATTTCTCTCAAATGGTATATTGCTTTTCCTATATTACCTCCATGGACGTTTATTGATGGTTTTCTTTCATGATTCTCCTTTTTACGGTTTCCTTCCCATCTGCCTCCAAACATGTTCAGGTCTCCTTCAGCCCAAGGCAGTCTTCCCTCAATCTTCTATGCAATAGAACCAAACCAGTTCATGGGATTATAGCAACAGGGAAGAAACCATAGTACGCATCCAAATCCACCTCTATTCATTTTATTAATGAGGAGGAAGATTCAGAGTGGCTATATAACTTTACCAAGATCAGATAGTTGTGAAACAAGATATCTGAGTTTAAATACCATTCCTCTGACTCCAGAATGAGTGATTGTTCTTCCCACTCTCCCATTTTTCTCCCATTTGCTTATAACCCTGTTTCCCCTACTTGCTCATGAAATAGTCTCTCTTCAGTTATTTGCAATCTGGCATTGACATACCTGCCAAAATCCTGGTACTGCTCTCAAATGTCATCAAATACACTTTCTAATCACTAAAGCCACTGACAATCCTGTTTGTTTGGCTTCCCCCTGTGTTCCCTCTGAAGCCTTTTCAATACTATTAAACACCCTTTTGAATGACTCTGATGTTCTTGACTTTAGAACTACTGCTCTTCTCTGACTCTACTCTGACTACCATTGTCCTGGTTTTTAAAGGGCTCTTTTCCTTTTCTGACTCCTCTGTAGGTCAGATAGATGCTAAAATATCCTAGTTGGGATATGGGAAGATCTCAGAGGAGTTCATCTAATCTAAGACTTTCAATTAACAAATGATAAAACTAAGACTCAGAGTCTTAATAAACTGTCAAAGGTCACAGAGAAGCCCAGCAGACCTAGGCTTCAAACACAGATCTTCTGACCACATATCCAGCACTGTGTCAGGCTACCACTTCTGGACCATCAGATTTAGAAACGCAAGGGGCCATTAAGTCTGAGAGCCTTGATCACTTTACAGATTAAGAAACAGAAGTTCGCACAGAGAAACTATAGAAGTATCAAGTGGCAAAATTAGCATTCTAGCTTCAAATGAAGTATTATTTCCAGTCCTTTGAATTTAAATCAAATTTTTAATGTACAAATTACTAAATAGAAATACTTCTTCCAAAGTAGCCCTAATTACCGAAACCAAACAGTACTTCAAAAAGATGGGTAGACTGGGACGGAGCCAAGATGGCGAACTGCAGACAGCTTTCTCTGTGAACTCCTTTGGGACCTTCCCTCAAACCCAGACAAAGTGAGCCTTCAAACTGGTTTGTGAGTGAAGGCTCCACCAAACATTTGGACTACAACGCACTTCTATCAAAAATCTACCTTGAAAGAACTCCGGAGAAGGTTAGCCTCAGGGGAAATCGGCCACTGGTCATGATCAGACTCCAGCCGGGGCGAAAGTCAGGGCTGCGATAGAGGGCCGGATTTGAGGCACCCAGGAAGCCCCTGGGAGACGCCTGGGCCACTTTGCTCTGCTTGAGGGCAGGTGCTTTGACAGATCTGCCTTTGGTAAAGGGTGGATCGAGAGAAGCTGAAAACGTGGTCCTCGTGCGAATCTAGCCCCACCAGCCTCAGACCAGAAGTCAACTCGGCAAATTGCCCCAGGGCAAATACAAATCGTTGCAGTTTTCTCTGTTTTTGACCAAGATCCCAACTTTAAACCATGAGCAAGAAGCAGAAGAGAGCTCTCACCATAGAAAGCTTTTACGGAGAAAAAATAGAACAGTCCCCAGATCCTGACAGTATGAACACAATCCCAGATGAAGCCACAAAGGCAGATTTAAGTTGGTCTCCCTTTCAGAAGGCTTACCTGGATGATTGTATTAAGAATCTCAAAAGAGAGCTAGAAGAAGAATGGGGAAATAAATTGAGATCAGGGCAACAGAAATATCAAAAACTGGAAAATAGGACTGGTGAATTGGAAAAAGAAAACAGTTCATTGAAAAACAAAATTGGTGAATTGGAAAAAGACAACAATTCACTGAAA